>OX439049.1:55740262-56340262 GCA_949317995.1 Acholoe squamosa
CTTTCCCCTTGCAGACAAGTTACCTTGAAATACGTAGGTGGAATCTACCAAAATTCAAAAATGGTTTTCGAAGCACTAGCAGATTTTTCCATTTTTAATCCAAACGGAAATTCAAAAATGTACCCTTACAAAATTACCTTTAATTTCGAAGCTTTCTTCAGACCCTCCAAAGAAGCGTCAACCGAACATGTGTCAGTCCTGTGGGAACACGTCCCTCTGGCGGCTAGCGTTACATTCGACTCTTTTTGTCAAAAGTGTGTCGACCGAATGTTGTGTAGCAAAGTTCCTTACCCCGGTGTACCAGCTGCTCATCTGAGAAGTATCATGACCAGACAAACTGAATGGAGTACTTGGTATAGTTCTTCAGTGGATTTCACTTGAAATATCGATAAGATGTGGATGGGAAATATGGCTTACACCTATCCTTCATTTCAAGAGGGTACTTGCTCCAAAGTTGTACACCAAGATTACACCATATACAGTCTGAATTATGACAAACAAAAGTTGAATGTGTACACCTCAATGTGTGGGTTCTGTCATGTTCCTCTCCAATATTCAACTATGTTATGTAGAGAGGGTGAACTTGTATTTAGCAACTTGTAAATAATGAAGTGTAAATATTATTTATCAAAATAAAAAAAGTTTTTATTTTTAGTTATATCCTTAGATTAGCTATAGTCCCGTTCCGATACATACTATACTACTTCCATGACAAAAATACATAATGTCACGTCACATAGCACTAGGTATGACAACTTGCAAGGATTTCTTCCTATTAGAATAGTTCTTCCATCGAAACAGAATACCATCTCGGACTACTAGCTCAGCCCATTGAGCTAGGAACTGTCTCATTTCCCTGTTCTCCAATGACACTTCCGGTCTTGGAGGACAGATACCCTAATTAAGAAACTTAATCAAACGTGATGCGACCATATCAGCACTTTGTAACTGTTGAATAGTCTCCATGGACCAATTCAAAACATGTTCCGATTGGGTATTGAATGCAATTCGAACCCCAGCTGATACAGCATTGTGGGCTCCACAATCAGTGCAGTCAGTGTTTGCACATTTCCTCACTGGGATTCTAGACAAAGAATCCGCATTTAGATGTTTTGCCCTGGCTTGGTGTTCAATCTGGCTATGATTTAGACCAAATAGATGCGCTAACCAGTGACCTATCATCCCCTCCGCATCCTTAAAATTCACTAACCACCCGAGGGAAGAGTGATCAGTCCGTAAAGTGAAATCACTTCTCATCAGAAAGTGCTTGTATTTCTTTATATAGACCACCACAGCCAACAACTCTCGTTTGGTGGTACAATAATTTATTTGAGTCTTGCTCAATGTGTTACTAGTGAAAGCAATAGGAACTTCCACCCCACCCTGGACCTGAGATAAGGCAGCTCCTATGCTAACGTTACTAGCATCAGTATCTAGAATGACATGATCATTCTCTGTTGGATATCTCAATACAGGAGTACTGGCAAACAATTCCTTTATTTGCATAAAGGCCTCATCTTGCCATGAACCCCAGGAAAAATGTTCCTTCCTACCTCCAGGCGTCCAGTGGGACAAACTCTGTATAGGAACGTCGACCCTGGAATATCCTGGTATAAAGTCCCTATAGTAGGAACAAAAGCCGAGGAAGGATCAAACTTCTTCAGCTTAAGATCATTAGACATGATTTTTTCCAGAACCAGGCCTAAATTTTCTTAGCATTCCTCAAAAGTCTCACCAAGACTATCACATCATTCAAATAGACCAGACATTTCTTCCATAATAGATCACTTAATAAAGTTTCCATCATGGCTTCAAATGTCGCGGGTGCATTACATAACCCAAACAGCATCACGTTATATTGGAATAGTCCAATATGACTGGAAAATGCTGTCTTTTCCATATCTTTTGGATTCATGCCCACTTACCAGTACCTGGATTGTAAGTGTAAAGAGCAATACCTTTGATTGCCTCCAAGGGAGTCTATAGTCTCATCAATCCGTGGCAAAGGATATGAATTCTTCTTGGTCATACCATTCAACTTTCGGTAATCTATGCAAAAATGGATGGTACCATCTTTCTTGGTCACCCTGCACACAGGGCTAAACCAAGGACTGGAGTATGGTGTAATAACATCCTGTTCAAGCATTTTAGCTATCTCTTCCTCAGCAACCCTTTTCTTGGCTAGACGAAGTCTTCTATGCGGAATCTTGAAAGGTTAATTCTCACCAGTGTCAATTGTATGGAGTACTTTGTCAGTACGTCGCAATTTTTCACCTGGTGCTGCAAAAGCTTTTCTATACTTGTCTAGCAAGTCAGTTAAGGCTTCACGTTGCACATTCATTTTGACATGACTTTTAGCTATTAGATTATCTAATTCCGGATTCCTTTCAGATAATGAAGGGAATTTGGTTGCTAAAGCATGCTTGCAGCTTTCCACTACTTCAGATAGGATAACCAACCCAAGAGTGGTATTCTTCTGAATGTAGATGATCCTGTTACCTGGATTGGATACAGAAACTACCGTCCAAGCAGCAATTGCTACTAGAACATCGGCAGATTCAAGTCCAATACTTGACAGCATGGCTTTGTCAGGCTCAACAACTCCAACTTTTCCAGAAAGTTCACAGTCTGCTCGACATAAAACATCACAGGTAGTACCCGGTGGGATCTTAACCATCTGTGCTACACTTGCTACACTACTTACTAAGTACACATTGTACTTCAAGATGATACGGGTCTCTTACTTCCAATATTCCCCTTTGGGAATCTAACCTTGCTCCATACAATGCAGGAAAATCTAGACCTAATATACCATCATCCACAATGTTCGCCACAGTTGGAATAAGAATAAAATCCTTATCCTCCTGTACACTGAACCTCGAACATGTTCTACTAAATGTTTGCATTGTGCTACCATCAGCTGTACAAGCATTTCCTTCCATTGTGAAAGTTTCATGACCTGTAGGCAAAAGATCATAGAGTCGATTTGCAATACAGGAGTGGCTAGCACCCAAGAACTCAGATGATCTACCACTCACATTTACAACTGCGTACCACCGCCTACCTTTCAAGTAGGTAGGACAACTTGCGTACTTAACAAGTTCCATCTTAGCGCCAAGGTCAAATCCACATCCCATCAAATACTCGAGACAAGGATGACCTGGGGGAAGCTGGGCACACCCCACCCTGGCCAACCCATTGGCCACTCCCTCTTGACTGATATCAGGTTTCCCCACTGTGTTCTTCTGACAGTTCTTGACACCTGGTATAATATCAGTCTCCCCAGCCTCATGAGTAAGGAACTGATCAGGTTCCTTAGCTTCACTGCTGGGAGAAATCGCTAGAGGATTCTCACTTATACCACAAGCTGTGATAGGCTGGCAGTCATGGCAATCACTCACTCTGGGGGTTATCCGGTTGCTGCCATGGACATCCCGGCTCAGTTTTCCTTCTTAACTGAGTCTCCACTATCCGGAATGCTCCGGTATCGTGGTCTTCTGTACACTGGTCTTTCTGCCTCACATTCCACGGCATAATGACCCGTTTCCTGACACCTGAAACATTTGACAATATTTCTGTCCGGCCTAGGCCTTTGTAGATTTTCAGAAATCTTCTGTACCAAAGTAGTAACCAAGTCCTCAGATAAAGACGGACAGCTATTGGGGGTTTTGGTATCTGGCTTTGTCTCAGTTTTTTGTGTTAGACACTTGCTCCTTGAGATAGCCCGGTTGCTTTCCCTAGTTCCAGTTGTAGCAGGGGTTGCCTCTGCTTATTTCCCCAATGTTCTCATCATCCTCAGTGTCACCTGATTCCGAGAAGTTATTGTTGGGTATCCCCTCCGGAACTATCATTGCTGACATCTGTTGGGGTACCTCAAATTGAGCAGAGCTCCTATGGGTGCAGGCTTAGTTGTACCACCTGACATGAATAAGGAATCTCCAAATTCTTCCAGGTCGTCATGTAAGTTTCTTCTTACATCTTCAAAATCTACTACCTAATCCGGGTAGTGTTCCTGTGGATCTCTCCACCCTCCAGCTGGTGGTCTTATTTCATCATCTTCAATTCGAGAGTCTAGGTCTACGTTTGGACCATTTCCCTTTACTGGGCTCGGCTCAGTCATTGCTGACTGCGCATACCCTCGGGAACTACTGGTCACAGCACCCGTGTAGTGGTTCGTCTTTTTGGTTAGATGTCAAATCATAACAAAAAGAGAAGAAGTTTCTGGGTAGGCAACCAAGTGTTTTATTCTGACCTTAGTTACATACGATCACAGCCTATAGAGACTACATGCCTAATGGCATTCGGTTACCCATAGGTAACAGTAGAAGGGTGCTGAGCAGTGGTAGGACCACTACTGGAGAGCTACTGTAGGAACTGCCCTTATATAGGGGAAAAGCCCGCGAAACTCAGACCCGTCACATGACGTGTGATGGAGGAGTGGAAGGCCCCCTGGTGTAACGGCTACGAACCCAGAGGCAGGTGCTGCCACCTGCCATCCAGACTCCCCCATCACAGGGGTACATGAACGTTACGAGTGTAATATTACTATACAAATACATACACTTACACTTCCATGACACCATGCCATTTGTCAGCAGTTTGTCAGTGTCTGGTAGCAGTTATTGGATTTCATACATTCCATGCTTAGTAACAGAGACATCTCAAAGGAAAGACTTGTGCCAGTCTCTGGTGTTTTATTTTCCATTTTGCATTACCATTAAAAGTTTTATTTCATATATATTATATTTCCAGTGAGAGACCTTTATGATCTAATTTGTAGCCCCAATTTCTTCATTCAGTGGTGTGAAGCTATTAGTATTGTTGTTTTTCCCTCTCTTTTGCTCATCTCAATAGTCATTAGATCACACACCCTCCTTTTGCGTGTGTGTGTGTGTTGGGGGGGTGCCTTACTAATAATAAGTGATCAATCCTTAATATTCATGGCATACCCCTGAAGCACCAACTTGTTTTCCTCCCATGGGCATCTCCCCCTGATTAATGGGTTAATTAAAACAGCATACTTCGTCTTACTTACCCCATCCATCATATATCTGTCTCCTTAATGCCTTCAGTGCAGGAGTGAGAAGTGGGTGTTCTACACCCGGGTTTTATGCTGATCTCATTACAGCTTTTCCTAAGGAAGCTTGCATACCTCTCAAAATTCACTTTATCAAAAGATATGCTACATCTGTATCCCCCCAGAAAAAGACAAAAAAAGTTGATGGTAGCACTGTGGGTTAAGATACTCCAAATGCATGGCCTCAGTTGCATACCAAGGATAGTACAGCATCTAAGCTTCTTGTGTATACCTCCTTTGCATTTCTAACCCCACTATGCATAGGGTTTACATTTGCCACTTAAAAGTCAATTAAAGATCGTATCCCAGCTAAAATTCTGTCATTTCTCAGTTATGCCATATTTGTATGAGTGCCTTTCTATAAAGCCCCCCTATAAAGTTTTGAAACAATGTGTAATGTATTTCAGTATGAAATATAGACATTATCACACAAAATCTTTACTGTAGGTCAACACTAAAACAGCTGGATAACATAGCACTGTTTTGGTTTGTCATGGATGAGTGGTCAGCTCTTTAGTATAGGTCCCTACATGGCTCAATAGTGGCACCTTGTTGTCAAGGGGTGCACTGCTTGCCCTTAGCCTAATGTGGATCACCAAGCAAAATGTAACCTCTGTGATAGGCCTCATAGAGGTCTCCTTTGGGTTGTTGATCTACACATAGCTAATATGATAGAGGACAAGCTAGTGGAGCCCCCTTATGTTGTTTCCCTTGACTGGTCAGGAACTTGACTCACATTTCCCGCCGCAGGGAAGAGCTGTTCAGTGCACAGGTATCTTCTGTTTACACATACAGGGGGCACTCTTATCAAAATGATATGTACTATTCATTAGGGAAACAGGTAACATTAACCACAGATTGATTGATTGATCACTTTCAAGAAGGTCGTTTTAGTTGAAATTGCATCTTTAAGTCTACTTTTCTTTAAATGTCACCTAAAAGTCAGATAAAAAGAGATTTCGACCAAAAGATAAAAAAGAGGGAGGCGTTAAGATTTCGTGTAGATGTGCAAAACAATTTTTAGAGCCTCGCTCAATAGTGGATGAATATTTTTTTTGGTGTGCCCAACAAATCATCAGATCTTTTGGCACTTAAAAATCAGTGAAGGTCAGGTAAAAGTCAGTTAAAATGATGAGCAATAAATAACGAGAATCCGTGGTTCACCCTGAGCTCGGGCAGATTCTATAATGTGCAGCACCGGGCTATCCTCGCATATAATTCCTTGATATTCATGATGCTCGACGAAGCCTTATACCAATCCTGGATTCATCAGCAAGAAAATTAACACTTTAAGGGTCGTTAATGCATCATGGTCATCATGATGCATTAATGCAGTCCTGGTGAGTAACTTGCCATGGCTACATACATGCATCATGCTGACTCTATGCGATTGATACACTCTCTGAGGGTCAGCATGGAGTGCTGGCAAGTAGTCTAACTAGCACTTCATTGGTGCATCATGTCCACAAATGGGCATGATGCATTAATGCATCAGCGGTCATGAAAGGGTTAAAGCTATAGGCTCCAAGGAGGACTGGAGCTGGTTCTGGTGATATGCACTGAAAAGAGCTGATAAGATGGGTAGACCTACACGCTTGTCCCTGGAGATGGGCATCATCCAGGGACAAGGTATCCATGTATTCACCATGACATGTCCTATTAGGGTGTTTTGCCAATTTTGGTAGAACCAGTGAAATTCATAACAGTGGACCCATTGCGTATGCATATAACATCTATACTGATTTAGCAGGATTGATTATTAGCCAACAAAATTATCCTAACTATTCACTTGGGACCTCTCGCGGGGCAGATGGTATCCATCTGTTAACTGTTATCAGTGATTATGAACAAGTAACCAATGGATAACTCATGACGCGTGGGGGTTATTGATGGATAATAACACGAGGCCGTAGGCCGAGTGTTATTATCCGTCAATGTTTGCTGTTATGTTTGTGTATAAAATACACCACGAAACCAATAAATAATCAATATTATACCAATAAATTCAAGTTGAAAACAAAAATTATTCCCCCTCCCCGGGACTCGATGCCAGCCATTGTGTGTACACGATCGGTACATACACCTCCTCGCCCGGCAGCAGACAGCGGCAGTGCACACGGCGAAGAAAAGATGCTTCTCGCGGTTATGTTTGTGTATAAAATACACCTCCTCGCAGAGACAGCCCCGGTCTCAGCTTGGCTTGCTTTGAACAGCGAAAAAAGATGCGTCTTGCTGTTATGTTTGTGTATAAAATACACCTCGTCGCCCGGCAGCGGACAGCGACAGTGCACACGGCCGGGATTCGATCCATGTACCTCTCACGGCTGAGCGCAAGGCGCTAACCGCTAGACCACCGCGTCTCCTCCTTCTGCGCCCGGCAGCGGACAGGGACAGCGCACACGGCGAAAAAAGAAGCTTCTCGCGGTTATGGTTGTGTATAATACACCTCGTCGCCCGGCAGCGAACAGCGACAGCGCACACGGCTTTGTTTCATATCGAGACGTGGTTCTAACCAAGCTTCTCCCGTCAGTCCCTGTGGCGCAATGCATAGGGAGTTGGATTAGGGGTCTGAGACTGTAAGTTCGAGCCCTGCCCTGGCCTGGAAAATTTCGTGGGTTTTAACATGTGACATGTGACATGTGACATGGGAGAGGCGTGCGGTTATCCTGGATAACCGATCCTGGATAACCGCACGCCTTACATGGATAACCGCACGCTTTACATGGATAACCGCACGCCTTACAAAATTGATGTTACAGCCTATAGGGTGTGCAATATCAACAGATATGTGGATGGGAATAGACCCCAAAAAGCACTGTGTAAGCCAGAAATCGTGGTATAACTGCTGGTAACCAGCTTCAGCAATGGCTAAGCCCATTTGACAATAAAAACCACACCAGTTCACTGCTATGCAATTATGGTGGTGCGCTGTCCAGTTTTACAAGGATGCATGGTACATTCAACAGTTATTTTTTACAGTGTACTTATGTTCTTGCTGGATGGGGAGGGGGTGAAACATGGTGAATCCTGCTTCACACAATTACAACCAGAGGTCAGGTCCAACTAGAGGCATTAGGGCAGAACTGCAGATAAATGATTGATTTCTCTTTGGGGGGACATTACCCTCATCCCAAAGGCACTATAGGAATAATGAGATTTATTTGTATGGGCACTGATAGCCTCTCAGAGGGCAAATTATATTTGTGAGCCATTTCTAGATCACATCCTTACAAATGGATATGACCCTAAACTGTAGACTTGTAGGACATCAACTGCCCCTTATTCCCCAGTGGGTGTGCCAAAATAGCCTGGGGAGAAGGGGAAATTAGTTTCTTTAAAACTGCTCTCTGGAGCCAGTTCATGCAGCTAGATCTAGTCAGGAATGGCAGAATCCACATGGTGAGAGATTCGTCATTTCCACCTATAAATGATCGAAATTTCGCTCTGTTACTTAAGGCCAAGTCACAATGGGACAAACAATTTCTTAGGGAGATTAGGGTGATTAATGGAGCTTGGTATCTGCATGTAACGGAAGACTGCCACGGTGTATTTTGTTCCCAATTAACAGATGAGATCCCGCTCAGTGAAGCAGCGTGCTGCTGGCATAGGGCACACTGGGCACCCTGTCAGGCCATCTCACCCGTCTCAGCAGCGAGTCCTGTATAGCAGCCTTTGGGGTTAGATCATGGGTCCAGTCATAGCCCTATCCCCGAAGTTTGTGCAGCAAAACACTAGGTGGCTACAGGTAAAGGATAAAGGAGCAGAAATGTACTTCCTTGATATAATTTAAGTGTATTGCTTGGATCTATGGGGATCTTGGGCAATGACAAAGGGTTTAGGCAATGACATCTTAGACTAGGAAAAAATTCATCAAATACAGCTCTAAATCCTCTGAGAGGCAATTTTGGGTCGGCTACTACATTATTTTGGGTAATTTGGGTATGCTGAACAAGAAAGTCTTAGTTGCCAAGCTCAAAAATGGCTGCTTCTGGGTCGAAATGCCCGAAAACAAAATGGCTGCCAGTTAGTTTTGAGAAATATCAGAAAAAACACAATATTCATCTTTCCTGGTCTTGTTATATTTCAAAATGAAAGGTATAAAGAGCAAGGACTTTCCAAGCCGTTGATTGAAATCCCATCATCAAAACCCTGGAAAGCAAGATGGCTATCTTGATTTTTTGAGAAAAATCCTGAACCTACACAATGCTCAGCACGACCCATCATGTCAAAATGAAGGGATTTAAGAGCTTAGTTCTGGTCATTCCCAAAGTGTCCAGCCATTTGGTAATGTCAGAAGAGTCAAAAATCTAAATGGTAAAAGCAAAATGGCTGCCAGGGGTTTTGAGCAATATCAGAAAACACAATATTCATTGTTCACTATCTTGTTATACCTCAAAATAAAGGGAATAAAGACACCTATCCACTTGAAGGACCTCCCAGGCTGCTGATTCAATTTCCTTTTTCAAAAGTCCCAAAAACAAGATGGCCACCTTTACTTTTTGAGAAAATCCAGATATCAGACAGTGCTCAGCACTACCCACCTTGTGATACCTCAAAATGAAGTTTTTTATGAGCCTGGGCTGGTTCTGGTCATCATTAAGGTGCCAAACCATTTGTTTATAAGAACAAAATCAAAATTAAAAACATTAAAAACAGAATGTCTGCCAGCCAATTTGGAGACAACCATAAAGATCATCGTTCCAAGCCTTGTTATACCTGAAAATGATGGGGATAGAGAGACTGGTCTCTGTCAGAATAAAAATTATGGCTGCCTTTTGAGCCAATGCCATTGAGCAAGGTGAGTAGAGCTATTTGTGATGTCAGTAAAGTAGAAAAAGTGAATTGGCTTTTATTATCTATTTTGGAATCATGGAGGTTATATTAAATTTTGTTATTATTCATTTTCAAATCATAATTGTAAATAAATGCAGGAATCTCAACCAATTCTAAAGCAGATCCTTAACTGAGATGTGGATTCCTGATGTAGCAATAGGGCAGGGTTGTCATCTGGTTTTGTGGAAAATCATCACTTGTTTACCATAGGTTTCCATGCTATTCCTTACAACATGTGCATTATTCGTAATAGGTGGGGTCAAGTGGGGGTAGTTGATTATAATTTTTAGCAGATGGTCAGTATGGTTTTGTCAGAGAAGGGGTGAGTCATGGCAAAGACCTTCATAAAAGGATTATGGAAAATGTTCAGTTCGGTAGTCTCTCTGACCTTGGTGGAGAGGACTCTCAGAGTCAGAAGTGGCTCTTGCTGCTGTAGAGGGTCCAGTTTCCTCACATTGGGCCCAATCATATTGTGGAAGATAGCCTTCGTATTGCAGGTGTTTCCCCATCACTTGTAAAAAGAATAATTGATATAGGGATCTATGCAAATGTTACTGTTAAGATGAATAGGAGAGAGTTGGCTAACAGGGAGATGTGCTGCAAAAGTGTGAGAGGGGACCCTGGTGATATGGTATGATTTAACCTTTTTCCAAAAATAAGTAGTGATCATAGAGGAACACAGTGTCTCATTATCCATGAGAAAGCTGTGTTACACCTCGTTAATCTTGCAGACAAGTAAAACATTTACATGGAATTTGAGTTATCAAGAACACTTCAGTGAATAGCTAGTGCTGTCAAGAGATCAATGTATCAATGCCTTGCATCTTTACTTCTCTTGCGATGTGTCTCAACATAACCATTCAGAGTCTGAATATGCATACGAAAGGTCATTACAGTAGATTTTTGCAGATAAGGGATAAGGCATTGATTTTATATATATATATATATATATATATATATATATATATATATATATATATATATATATATATGAGGATGGACCCTTGATGTAACTATGGACTGAGCTTCAGGTGGGAATTCTGAGTGGTGTATTATAGAACAGTACCAGAGATCCAAAAATATGACTCCAGATGTTGATAGGATCTGGCTGAGTTAGGGTGTATCTTAGTTGTAAATCATACATTGTATTTGTGAGATAAATATTCTTTAAGTCTCATAGATATGCAGGTGAAATTGGCTTTGGCTATCACCCACACAGATGAATAATTAGATGTAGCAGGCTCAAGGTTACTATTACTTGGTATTACAGTGAATATGTAGAGATAGCTAATTATATCTCCTTGTCATTAGATGAGGGTGAAAAGGGACATTTATTATGTGACATATAACGTATTATATGAGTATTAGTGAGGTACCAGTATTATCATTCCCTCCTGCAGCCTTAGGCGCTGCCCCCTGTAGCTATAATGTATTACTACTCCTACCTGCTCCTGGTTACTGTGTTGCTAGCAACCACAGTCCTCCTCCACCTCACTCACACTATGTAATGGTGTATTTGGTGTCTTTCTCCAATCGGTTATGCTAGGTGAAAAGTTTTCGTCCAAGATGAGGAGGAGAAGGAGCTTATTAAGCTGATGCAGCAACTAGCATGTGAGCAGAGAAAAAAAGTCCTGAAGGAGAGACTACACCTGATGGAGGAACAAGCCGCGGGGGAATGCCTACCCGGAGGTGGCCTACCGGGAGGTGGACTACCTGGAGGCGGGCCGCTAACGGGCGGGCTGCTGGGTGGCCTACCCAGAGTTCTTTCACCAGAAGAGCTCAAAAAGGAGAAAAGTAAGTGGAGCTACAGCGAATACTTTGATCCACTTGCTTGTGAAAAATGAGCCAACCTACCAAGAGTTTATGGTGGTGGCTGTCTCTTGGGGTGCCGACACGGAGGAAGCCACAGCAGGAGAGCTTCGGGGCTATTTATCACACTTAGCCTACATTGCTGAAAAGGCGGCCGAGAAAGATGTCTATGTTGATGCCTCCCACTTTGAGTATGATGCCGGGGTCCGTAAGAAATGTTTGTCAAGGGGTCGGTAGGCATTCTCCAGGGGGATGGAGAGCTATCCATGTCCAAATACGGATTTATGGCGACACACACCTACCGGGAACAGAAGGAGGCCACGGCCGCCAATAACAAGGCACCAGGCAAGGGAGCATCTAGCGACATTAAGTCAAGGTGCTGCAAGGCCAAGGCCAGTGCATCCGACGCAGAGTCTAAAGGATGCCTTAAGTGGAACTATGAGGAGGATTGTGAAAATAAGAATTGCAAACACCCTCATGAGTGCCACAAGTGCCCTCTTACCATCACACCCCTTAAATTTTAGGATCTGAACATTCAAATATGAATCAGCCAAACATCATCTATACAAAAAAAAACCAGCTCCCCTCAAATGACATACAAAGTATAAAATAAATAGAACATTTTATGCAGCAATTTGCTCTTGTTTTATTCTTGTTTGATAAGAATGGGTACTTCAATGTGTAGCTGTGGCTTATGTAACTAGCTTTTTGATTCTGATGTGGAAGCTGGACCCTTAAGATTAAGAGCATCAGCCAATTCCTTTTTCTTAGACTTAGTAAGCTTTTTTTTATGATGGGCAAAAGTAGCTTAGTATTTTCTGGTAGAACATGATGGGTGATATTGAGCATGGTATATTTTCCCTCAGATTAACACCTTTATGTGGAGGTACAACAAGACTTGATGGATATATGTTTTATAGTTTGTTTCAAAACTGGCCAGCACCCATTTTCTTTTAACATTTAGGTTTTTGACTCCTTTGACATCACCAAATGGCTTAGGATCTTGTTAATATCCAGAACTGGCCCAGGCTCCTAAATCCATTCATTTTGAAGTATCACAAAATGGGTAGTTTTCTCAAAAGTAAAAGTGGCCATCTTGTTTTTGGGAAATGGAAATTGAATCAGCAGCCTGGAAGGTCCTTGAAATGCACTGGTCTCTCTATTCCCTTCATTTTGAGGTATAACAAGACCCGGAATGATGGATATATTTGTGTTTTCTGATATTTTTCAAAACTTACTGGCTGCCATTTTGTTTTGGGCGTTTTGACCCAGAAGCAGCCATCTTTGAGCTTGGCAACTAAGATTTTCTTGTTCAGCATAGTGTAGTAGCCGACTTGTACCCAAAAATGCCTGAAGGTGATTGAATATCTGAAATTGTCCCTGGTCAATCTGCCCCTTTTTTGCTGACCAGTGGGGCATTGGACAGGAGCAGTCATGGGTTGATTTGTGACATCATGAACAACTAAAACGAGGCTAAATCCCTGACCATGAGCAGTGCTACTATCAATGGCAATCCTCCCTATACACATTAAGCCTCCTGAAGAGAGATATACCTTAAAAACCATTTAAAAAAGAAACCCAAAAAGAAACAGTATATAAGCTGTGGCTTATAGACCATTTTAAACCCTTGGTGCAGCTTATAGGACCGGCTTGAACTCAGGGTGTGGTTTATATGAGAGGTTTTGTATTATATAAACTTAAAGAAAGAATGGGGGACATTTAAGACCCTTACTGCGGCTTAAGTGAGATCTCTTTAATCCGGCATGCTAAATTCCTGAAAATTATTGGTTGGTTCTGAGATGGGCAGATAATCAAGTGGAAATTCAATTGAATGGTCCTCTGGGTTACCCTGACAGATATGGGTGTTGCAGACTATTGGGTGGCAGATTAAAATATATAAAGTGACAATAAGAAGAAACTTATCAATATTCTGGGCAGTATGATCAATGATTTCTTTCCTTTGATCAAAATTAATCAGAAATTTCTGACCTGACTGATATGGGATGATGACATCATCATAGGATTTAGCTCAACTCAGTGTGCATCCTATATGCAAGAATAAATTGCTGTAGAACAGTACTGATATGAACAAAATTTGATCTGAGGTGAGTCCTTATGTCTTACCCTAACTTAGGGTATGCCCTATATGCAAGGGGTGTCCTATACACAAGGATATACGGTACTGATGGTCAGCATTTGTCATAAACACCCACCAAATCATCATTTCGTGAGTGATTTAGACAAAGCTTCCACTGAAATGAGCTGTCTGCCAATTGGCTTAGACTGTTCATGTGATGTGGGACACCTGGGTACTGCTGATATCTGCAGAGTGTGCCAGTAATGTGGATTTACTTGGCTATCAGCACGTGGGCAGTGTTGGGCTTAATTCATCACAAGGGTGGGGTTGGGCAGATAAGGTGGATGGCCAGAAGAAGGACCAATATAGCTTTATTCTGGACAGGGTGAATTACACCTTACACTGTCCCAAGGTTGCCCGAGATCCATGATTATTTTCATGGAGACTCATTGTACCACAGTGTGTACTGTACTGCTTCATTGTAGAAACTAGACTGCTTTGCTGCAATGCAATCATGGTTCACTGTTCAGTTTTACAAGGATCCCTGGTAGATGCTTTGACGTGTCCACATGTACAGGGGATAATCATGTTCTTAATTTTTTTAGTGTTCACAAGTCAGAACTTAAGAAGACCTTCTCAAGATCTTATTCAGTGGGCAGCATACATGTTATTTGGTGTCCTGTTATTTACACATGAAGAGCCACTGTTCCACCCACTAGCCTTGTTGAGTTCTTCAATGCCAAATGGCCTTTTTCCTTCATGATACATGAATCAATCAGCAGTTTTTAACCTGCAGATACTACATAATCTTCTGAATTTAATTGATTTTAGTATTATATTAAAAAGAGCGAGGGGTCATCCATAAATGACACCATGGATCAGAGTAAAGTGGGGCATCCATAACTGACACCAATCATCAGTGAGTGGGGGCATCCATAAATGGCACCATGCAACAGAGTGAATGGGGCATCCATAAATGGCATGCATCAGATTGGATGGGGAATCCATGTGTCAGAGTGAGGGGGCATCCATAAATGACACATGCATCAAAGTGAATGGGGCATCTATAAATGACACCATGCATCAGAGTGAAGTGGGGCATCCATAAATGACACATGTATCAGAGCGAGTGGGGCATCCATGAATGAAACCATACATGAGAGTGAGGGGCATCCATAAATGACACTATGCATCAGAGTAAAGGTGGCATCCATAAATGACCAAATGCATCAGAGTAAAGGGAGCATCCATAAATGACACATACATCAGAGTTAGGGGGCATCCGTAAATGACACCTGCATCAGAGTAAAGTGGGGCATCCATGAAACCATATCATTTTCCAGCAGTTTGTCAGTGTCTGGTAGCAATTATCTCATCTTATACTCCACATGACTCTGCACGCCATTGTTCCAACTGTAGGTTTATTTCCACATTCTACAGTTTGGGGGCCAGCAGTAGGTTTTATGAATTAGGTCAGTTCTGGCAGGAGGTTTTGTGAATTGGGTCAGGTCTGGGAGGAGGTTTTGTGAAACAGGCCAAGTGTAGCAGGGGGTTTTATGAATCAGGTCATTTTTGAAGAGCAGATGAAGATCTTGAGAAAATACTATCCCCTATGGCATTCGTACCCACACACCAGACAGTGCTGGGATCCTGAGTCTCATGTGCTAACCATTACACCATGAGTCCTCAGCTGATACTGTGGTTGTTAGAACAAATACTGAATGGTGAAATGCTACTTCTAGGACTGAGTAATAGATAATAGATAAACAGGGTACTTTCACTTTGAAAGTGTGACCAGTCAATGTAGTATAGTGGTTAAGGCCTGGGACTAGAAATCTAGACCACACAGGCTCAAACCACTAGTGCGATTTTATTTTCATTCTCAGTTGGCCACTGTCCATTTTACAACAAATTCTAAAAATAATGTTTTATAACAAATATCCCCTGAATACCAACAGGATAAAAAGGGCCTCAGGGGGGCCTTTTACAGATACCCCTTTTACTTTGTATGTGTATGTTAAAACATTGTCCCCATGCAGTCTTGAACCCACATTCTGTGATTCAAAGTCAAAATTGCCTGGAAGACCATATAATTATCATAGCTTTGATTCACAGTCAGTATAGAAGATTCAAATCCTCTTCTAGGCCTCTACAGTTTATGTCAAAATATGCCTATATTCATGGTTTTACTGTGGATGTATTATAATTAAGAAAACCTCCTTGGAGCTGGAGGATTTGCCATAAAACAGCTTCGCTTCGGAGGTTTTGTGGCAAATCCTCCAGCTCCATGGAGGTTTTCCATTACATATTTCAAACATTCCATGCTTAGTAACAGAGACATCTCAGAGGAAAGACTTGCATCAGTCTCTGGTTTTTTAATTTTGCATTAGAATTTCAATTTTTATTTGTATTTCCATTGAGAGACTTTTATGATCTTATTTATAGTCCCAGTTTCTTCATTCGGTGTTGTTATTGTTATACTTTTCCCTCTCTTTCTCTCATCTCAAGAGTCATTAGATCCTCCCTCCCTTACTGATGATAAGTGATCACTGCTTAATATTCAAGGCATGCCCCTGAAGAACCAACTTGTTTTCCTCCCATGGGCATCTCCCCCTGATTAATGGTTTAATTAAAACAGTGAACTTTGTCTTACTTACTCCATCCATCATATACCTGTCTCCTTAATTCCTCCAGTGCAGGAGTGAGGAGTTGAGGTTTGAAAACCCAGAGTTCTACACCCGGGTTATATGCTGATCCACTATGGCAAGATCCCTGGGATGGGTGTTACCAGGGGCAAGGTATCCATGTATTGACCATGGCATGACAAAACCTCTTATTAGTGTGTTTTGCCAATTTTGGTAGAACCAGAGATAGTCAAAATGGTGGACCCACTGGGTATGGGTCTATCATCCTAAACATGTACTGCCCTTCAAGGGGTATATCAACACAGCTGACGCTATACCGACCTAGCAGGATTTATTATCAGGCTATGAAATAATCCTACCTATTCACCGGTGACCTCTCGGGGGTAGATGGTACCCATCTGATAACTGTTATTAGTGTGACTTTCAGCAATCGCCATGCCCATTGGACAATCCATTACACTAAAAAAATCTAAATAATAAGGAAATCCTCGTCCCAAAGTTGCCAGAGATCCATCCTATGTTCACACAGATTCCTTGTACCACTGTTCTGCCACCTGGAGCTCCTTGTAAAAACTACACTGGTTCACTATACAATTGTGGTGTTTCAGTGTTCAGTTTTATGAGGATCCCTGGTAGATTCAACAGTTACTTTTTACACCGTGTGTACCTTGGTAAATGATGTTCTTGCTGGATGGGGAGGCCATGAAACATGCTGAACCCTGCTTTACACAATTACAACCAGAGGTCTGGTCCAACTAGAGGCATTAGGGCAGAACTGCAGATAAATGATTGATTTCTCTTTGGGGGGACATTATCCCCATCCCAACGGCACTGAAGGAATAATGAGATTTATTTGTTGGGCGCTGATAGATTCCCAGAGGGCAAATTACATTTGTGAGCAATTTCTAGCTCACATCCTTACAAATGGATATGACCCTAAACTGTAGACTTGTAGGACAGCAATTGTAGGAAAAGAAGTTTTTTTTCTGTTCCTTATTCCCCAGTGGGTGTGCCAAAATAGTATTTCAAATGACTGGGGATAATGGGAAATTAGTTTCTTTAAAATTGCTCTCTGGGGCCAGTTCAAGCATCTAGTCAAGAAGACCGGAATCCACATGGTAAGAGGTAAGAGATATGTTATTTCAACCTATAAATGAACAAAATTTGGCTCTGTTACTTAAGGCCAAAATTAAAATGTGATTGGGGTCACAATGCGGCAAACAATTTCTTAGGGAGGTTCATTTCCCCTTTCTCTCTCTCTGCCTCTCTCTCTCTCTCTCTCTCTCTCTCTCTCTCTCTCTCTCATGGCTTCCATGCTGCGTTTCCACATCTTCAAGACCTGTCCCCTTTAAAAGACCTGTCCCCTTTAAAGCTGGGACAGGATCTGAAATGTATAGATTTTCCAATTTCTGCATATTTATCATCACTCCACTTGTGAAAGTGTCCTGGCAAAATCTCAATCTATTCAGTGCATTCTAACCAGGTCAAATTCAAGCATATATGTGTGTAGAAATAAACTGCTTCCAGCATTTTATTGATGTCAACAAGTAGTCTTGATTGTACCAGCACAGTGGCTCCTTCTAAAGCCATAAAGCAGAGTATTCTATAATGGTGGTGAATTCAATTTGGATGCCTGGCAGCAGAGCAGACACCACTCAGTGCTGCCGCCAGGAGACTTTGACCAGAAATAACTAGCCAAGTGGATAGACCAGCTGAAACTAAAGTCCAATGATGTGCACATAATGAGCCATATTGTGCCTTATCTAACTATCTGGGCCTCAACAGTGCTTTTTTGCTCATAACCCCAGTTCCTTATACAGCCATAACGCACTCTGAGACCTTTTCTTCATCTTCAAGAAGCTGCTGGTTTCAATCCGGACATGTTATTAAAGTGGAGGAATATACAAAGTCAACTCCTCCATACATTTCCTGTTAAAACCGTTTAGGTTCAACGGGGAATCGATCCCCGGCCGCTGGGGCAGGAGGCGAGCTCGCTGTCCACTATACCAAGCCGACCGGTGATAGAAGCCAATACACATGGAAGATATCCAAAAGTTGTCCGACATACCTGAAGTTTGCAGAGCTCGTTATCATAGATTTCAATGGAGCCTGGTGGAGTTATTAACAGAGAAACATCCTTACATATCCTATATGAACATGCCATGCCTAATTTCTCCATTTTCTTCGAAATAAATAAGAATCCATTGATTTTCCATAGCGATACGAGTCGGGACCCTCCCCGTACGGCCATTTCTTGTTCGACGTGTGGTTGACCTAGTTCTTCCATCCGGGCACCTCCCCGCTCGTCGTAAACAAGACAGAATGGCCGTGTGCTGGGCCGTGTGCATTGGATCGCTATGTAAAATCATTGCATTCTCATTTATTTATAAGAAAATGGAGACAAAATGTAGGCGAACACCAACTAGAGATCGTATAGTTGGCGGTGCTATAAGTACAGAACTTGACATGCTTGGATTATACCCTAAAAATATGTGTAAAGGTGGAGGTATGTCGGGCAGAATGACAACATGGCCACGACGGCTTGGCAAACCGAGCGGATCGTATGCACTTACAAAATGTCTTCTCCTGGATTAAATCTTGGGTTATAAGGTAAGAAATTGATACAAAATGGAGAAATATGTTCGATAAACGCCTTAATGTATGTTATGGGATCGCACTTGTGCATTCCCATAACATACATTAAATGCTAAATAATAAGTGGCACCCCATGATTTGGGAAGGGGTATATCATCTTTTGAAATACATCAGACAACACTATATCAGCTTTTATCACAGCTTTAACAGGAAAATGACACCCCTTTTTAAAATCCACAAATATTGCACAAGAAAAGTATACAACTTCATCTTAAAATCTATAGAATTTTGTTGAATAAAAATGGCTGAATGTCAAATAATGGCATCTAGGTTGTTACTGATGGAGCTTGGTATCTGCATGTAACGGCAGACTGCCAGGGTGTATTTTGTTCCCAATTAACAGATGAGGTCCCTCTCGGTAAAGCAGTGTGCTGCTGGCAGAGGGCACACAGGGCACCCTGTCAGGCCACCTCACCTGTCTCATCAGGCAGTCCTCTATACAATAAATGCCTCAAGATAGAGAATACTGTAAAAACGAGTATATAAAGAGATCTGTAAGTAAAAAAAACAATTTGGTCAGAATCTGATATCTAAGAACTGAGCTTGTGATGTCCTGTGGTGTTCTTGTAATATTCTATATTTGTCTGTCCTGTCTAATGTCTTTTATATTAACCCAAAACAAACAAAAAAACTGACAATATGTTGAACCACATGTGCTTGAAATGTCAAGTATACTTCGTGTCAGAAAAAAAACATAGCAGCTCGATACTTTATTTAGTTATGTACTACTCTAGAGCAAATAAAGGTGCTGCTCTTTTTAAAAAAGAAACCCCCCAAAAAAACAGTATATAAGCTGTGGCTTATAGACCATTTTAAACTCTTGGTGCAGCTTATAGGACAATGAATCTAGACAGTGATTACCAAACCACATTTTGAGTGGACACCTCATATTACACCATCGCATATCAACAGAATAAGTAAAAAATACATATTACAGACACAAAAAGAAACAACTTTTCTGGAATGAGAGTAACCAACCATATTCTGTGGTGGGTACCTCAACATTTCAATGGGATACAATTGAGTTTCATACAAATATATATAGAGTTAAGGAAATAATGGGGACCATTTAAGACCCTTACTGTGGCTTGAAGGTTCCTCACAGACTCAGGGTGTGACCTGTATGCCAGTGTGGCTTACATGCTGGGTTTTACAGTACCTTATCTATAGTGATGATAAGAAGAAATAATTCTGGGCAGTACCATCAATCATCCTTTTTAATACATAAACATTTATTTCCTATGGACAAAATTGGTCACAAGAAAACTCTTAGATTTAAAACTACCCACCATAATGTATACACCTACTTCTTCTTCACTACTGCAAATCCACACGTATAAGACACGACTGATATGAGACGATTACAGCTCAACTCCATGTGCGTCCTATATGCAAGAATAATATGCTAAAGAACAGTACTAAAATAAGCAAAATTTGATCCCAGGTCCTTCGGTTTCACCCTCAGGTGTGTCCTATTGTGAGAGGCACCCTACACTGTCTTTGCCATAACGGTGGAATCCTAGTCCCAAAGTATTCAGGGACCCGCTGTTATTTTCACAGAGATTCCTTGAATTCTACCTTTGTGTGCCACCAAACTGCCACCTGGCTCACTGGAATACAATTACAGTGCAAGGATATATACAATACTTAACATTCCACAGTGATGGACAGCATTTGTCATTAACACCCACCAAATCATCATTTGGTGAGTAATTTAGACAAAGCTTCACTGAAATGAGCTGTCTACCAATTGGCTGAGACTGATCATGTGATGTGGGACACCTGGGTACTGCTGGGTACCACAGAGTGTGCCAGTAATGTGGATTTATGTGGCTATCAGCATTACAAGGGCAGATAAGGTGGATGACCAGACAAAGGACCAGCTTTATTCTGGACAGGGTGAATTACACACTGTAAAAGAAAAAGAAGTTGAAATAACAGTGAAATCCTTGTCCCAAAGTTGCCAGAGATCTATCATTATTTTCATGGTGATTCCTTGTACCACAGTGTGTACTGTACTGCTTCAATATAGAAACTAGACTGCTTTGCTAGAATGCAATCATGGCAGTTCATTGTTCAGTTTTACAAGGATCCCTTGTAGATGCTTCGGAATGTCAACATTTACAGCAGATAATCATGTTTTCAATTCTTGTAGTGTTCACAAGTCAGAACTTAATGAGATCTTCTCAAGATCTTATTTGGTGGGCTGAATACCTGTTATTTTGTGTCCTGTTATTTACATGTGAACAGCCACTATTGCACCCAACTAGCCTTGTTAAAGGTAGCAGAGTTTGTCAATGCCAGATGGCCTTTTTCCAGCATGATGCATGAATCAATAACAGTAATTAACCTCCAGATACTACATAATCTTCTGAATTTAATTTAGTATTAACCCTTTTAGCAAGGTATGACTAGACCCCCTTCAAATCCAAGAGAGATCCCTCACTCTATTGCCAGTACAGCCCTACATTAAATGGTCACTACTGACCTGACTACGCAACTAAATCCACTTTAATTTTGAAGGTTTCAGAATATGACAATATGGTGGCTGGGTGCAGTCGTACCATGTTAAGAAATTCCCCTGCAGCTAATCAGGTGTTGTGGAGAATTGTTCAATGGATGACATATTTTCGATTTCATGTGGAACGAGGGAATGTGGATTTACACATACTTGACCCCTCCCCCTAAATAACCTGAAGGTGTTTCGAACATATTCATTGACTCCAAGCAAAATGTACACAAGCAAATAAGATTGACATTCAATGTTAAATTGTGTACTGACCACAACAATAATTAATATGCTCATAAAAGACCAGACACTGAAAACCCCTTTTTACTGAAACCTCAAAGAGAGCCAGACAAATAATCCCTAAATCGATGAAGCTTACTTTAGTGTTACTTAAAATATTGAATCTAAGGAAGGAAAACAGCCAAAACGTGGTTAAATTGCCACTATGAAAGAAGCACTACCGTAAACTCCCGCGTACAAGACGCATCCTCTACGCCAAATAAAATGCTAGGTAGTCTTATAGCTTTCTCTCAAGTTGGGGGTGCGTCTTATACGAGGGGTACACATCAGCAGGAATTATTTTTAAGAGATCTGATTAACCCACTCTGTCTGGTATTAACAGGAGTACATGTGGTATAGAGATATTAGGAGTTAAGGGTTAGAATAAGGTGGACATGGGGGTGGGGCGGACAAAAGAGACAGGAGGGGTTGTGACATGTTTTAATATTACTACCATATTGAAAAATATGCTGGAACCAATCTTGTCATGAAAGTTTCAACTTGCAATACACTAGTTTATTGTGATGATGCACGCTGAGGGTACCATCCTGCCTTGTTTGGTCAAGAATTATTGTTAATATTTTCTCATGTTGCCAAAAAGCAGTAGATGTTGTGTTTTTGGGTCATTTTGGACTCTTATGGCTATGGAGAAAGAAGCTGAACACCAATTCTGTCTTACATAGACTCATTTGACAGAGGTTGCTTAGGGTTATCAGAAAGATGTGAATTTGTGGTCATCCATAAAAAAATTCTCAGACTTATAGCTTGCCGAATTGAAAAAAACAGCCAAATTTTTTGACTTTTTGTATTTTGTACAAGTGTCCTGTATTGAATAAAGAACATCTGGAATATCACAAAGTTATTTTCTGTATGGTATATGATCATAGGTATCATTTCTATGAGGTTTGGACATGTTACTGAGTGAGAATTTTTCATCATGTGTCTTTGAAAATGGAAATCTGTAATTTGTAACGTTTGGTAGCTAGATCTAAATCAGTTATAAAACATGAAAAAATTGAGCTTCAAAGTCTTTGTTATTACCCATATGGAGGGCCTTATTATCCCCCTACTTTGGTGAAAAATCTGTATCTCTATCTACATTTGTCTCCGTGTGCAAACAGCTTAAATGTGAAATAATTCTAATAAAAGTACTGGATGTTACATAATGTCTGGTTCTTTTATCATCATGTAAGAGGCAGTCTACTGTGCATGCATAACTCCAAGTTTGTTCCATTTTTATAATTGAAGTCAATAATAGACATGTTGGCCTTGTTATTTTATGTGTTTGTTATGCATAATGGGACATTCCTATATTAATAAGAGTAACTTTAATTACCTCTTATTTCATCATTTTGGTACCGGATGTTACATGGCATTCATGTGAATGAGGGTCCCAGAAAAGAGGGACTGTTAGCTCATTCTTTGAAAAATGGGGGGGGGGGGCTTTAAAAACATTGAGACCTGTTAAGGGGCTGTCAAATGGCCAAAGAAGGATGGCCTGTAGTTTGGCAGGTGGGACCTACCATCAAGGAATTAGTAGCTACCCCCCTCCCCACCAAGCTGGCCCCACCTCTACGACTGGCGTGAGTCGTCGCTGTCACCTAGGGATGCTGGTTAATGTAGTTCTAGTTGCTGTATTGGTAAAATGTAGGCAGGTACTGTGCATAGTAATATTCCCCACTAAATAGGGACCCACAGTCTCCAAACATAAGGGAGGTATTCCCTAAAATGCCGACCGGGTGAGATTGCCCCTACTGCTATGTAGATATTGCACATCAATAATGCAGCTGGTTCTGTGGTATTAATTGTCTACTTTGTGCACTTTATACTAGTATAAAGCTGACCAGGAAGGGCTAAATGATTGAGTGGCTGCACCAATCTCTGTAATTACCAGTGTGTATCATACCTCTGTGTTTAATGCTACCCATAGTGCAACATGTGGGACAGGGTTGGCTTGTCACCATCCATCAGACCTACTGCCCACCTAAAACACAAACAGGCAAAATAATGAATTTTTGTTCCCAGCCATTGGCATTAAATAACATGGCCCACTCCTAATTGTTCATTTAGAAGCTCATTGGGTTCATGCAGGCCTTTCTCTGTTAGAATGCTCACCTTTCTTTTATCTCAGTGTAGATCATGCACATTTGGCCTAAATTATTATCTAGATGCCACATATTTGTTCACATTAGAAATCTAAGCAAATCTTATTATTGTGCAAGGTACAATGATATCCATAGTATAGTATCTACACTTTATTACATGGCCAGTACAACACTGTCTATGCTTAATCTATGAGGGTTTCGTATTCAATGGGCCCAGTGAATATGGTATTTTCGTATTCAATGCTGTGACTATGACCTGTGACTATGACGTCATAGAAAGTAGTCATTGCAACTACAGCGTCTACTTTGTCTGCAGCAATGGACGATCACATGTATGAATCCTTGTTTGAAGGCACTCCAGACACTGAATTTGATCGGGAATAGAGATACCTTGGTTATTCTGTGTTGTTATTAATGGATAGGCCACCAACGCAGCCGATATCGGTGTTTTTGACATTGTATCGGCCAATTTGGACGGGTTTGATGACAGCATAGAAATTGCCACCACCTAGGCACCAACAATTCTACATGAAAATGTGGTTCAAGAGCAATGAACTGAAGAATCAGCTAATGTTGGCGATATATCGGCCACTTGCGACCAGATTAACACTGATAATCGGCCTTCTAATGTTGAGGCAGTAGCACAAGAAAACCAAGCCCCATTGCTGTCAACAGATGAGATGCGCGACTATGTCAATTCTACCAAAAATAAAAACACAGTGAAAAAGACTAAGCAGGTAGGTTGGAGGGGAAGAAAGCATGTTTCTATGATGAACAACTCACCAATGCATTGTTTTATTTAGTGTAGAACCGTATTGATATACAAATTACCCCTCATTGCACCGAGTGTCAAAAAGTAAACAAACCCGACCTAGTTACAGTGAAAGCAGGTCAGGGCTTTCCCCAATGCAGGGCTCTGTAGGGGACCGCCTTACCCGCACACCTCTATAGACGCTGTATATTAAGTCCGCACTGTGAATGCAGGGTTCTTATTATTATTATTATTATTATTATTATTATTATTATTATTATTATTATTATTATTATTATTATGTTAGATTTACTTATTTATATTTTTACATTTCAGGTGGTCACAGTGTTCCATAAGTGGCTTACAAAATTCTGCAATGAGAAAAAGACCATAGAACACATCCCTCCACCTGAACTTGACCAATTCATCTGTAATTATATTATACAGAAGAAAAAAAAAAATCACCCCGATAAAAAGAGGCATTGTAAGGTATTCATTTGTATCATTTTATTTAGCCCTGTTAAATTTCGAGCTAAACATCGGTTAAATATCGGCCTGATTTTTTATTTATTTTTTTTTTTTGCAAACGTCTAGATCTATGTATTTATGAATTTTGGCATGTTATCTTTTTATAATTCAAGGAGAAATTAATGTTCTTTGTCATGCACTTATAGGTACCTGAAAGAGAAGTAATATGAGGCCGATCCATTGAAGGATGAACTTCTTGAGATGTCATGTGAGGTCCTGGCTTCAAAAAGAATGAAACTGAAGCAGATGGGTAAAGGCAATCATCCTAACAGAGCTGAGGCCGTTACTGACAGTGAGATAGAGGCATTGTGGGAGAGAGAATCCTTGGGGATGAAGTCACCAGAAATTCTAAACGATTTTAACATGAGTTTTGGACTGAGGGCTAATCATGAAGCTGAGCAGATGTCATGGGGGGATGTTGACACTGATTGATTTTGAAAGGAATATGGCGGCACAAGGTTGAGTGGGGTAACGACGAGGCTGCACAATTTTGCCATTTTTTTTTCTGGATTAGGAGTAGAAGGGCCTACTACTTGTGAACACACATTCATCTAAGTGTATCAAGAACAGATTACACCATGTCGGTACATAAGGAGAGATCAGGAACAAGAAGAACAGCTAAAGATTTGATTCCACCTAACGCGACATCAAAGGATTTGGTCACCACTGTCAACAACATAGACAAGTGAGTGTCAACTGTGGAGGAGGTCCAACAGGATATGAAGGAAAGTATTGACAACATTAAGGAGTCGATAGACAATTTAAATGATACTACCACTACCATTAATAATACCTTAGAAGGCATACAGTGAAGGCTTATCAAGACTGAATTTACCATAGAAGCAATCATCAAGGCGAAATTCTCCATTCTCTATATGAAAGACTATTTAGCTTTAACTGAAGGAAAAAACTTGTATGAGGCCAGCTTCCACCTAGTCTGGGGTGTAAAAATGCACTTTGGGCTAGCAAAGCAATGTACAGCAGGTAACTACAAGGGTGAGAACCTTATGGGTCATATACTCCAACGGGTACGAGCTCAGTTGATTGATGAACCAAAAGGTCAAGGAGAACATGATACCTCCAGAGTATCGATGCCTGAACTGAGGGGAAAAGTTGGGTATAGGCGATTATATAACTGTGTGTATATTGGAGCTGAGGGTGCTGAGGTATGTCATGGAATAAGGTGGGACATCCCTACTGGTACTGTCAATATGTAGGACAAATTTAAAAATAGGCTTTGCTGTAGTGCATATGAATGCAAGAAGAGTTAGAAATAAGTTTACAAAAATTAAGGAAGAATTCGATAAGAACCACATTCATATTATCTTATTTTCTGAAACTTGGTTAAAATAATGGGACTGCAGTGACCTGTATAGTTTTCCAAGATACAATCTTTTTTGACAAGACAGGGTCAGTATTTTCAGATGAGGTGGCCTATGTGAACATGTCGATGAGGGACTATCATGCTCAGTAGATATGTTTAAACATCTAAATAGAACAAATGAACATAATTATAGAAATACAATAGTTGCAGTCGGCTAAAGGTAACACCAAGAAATGTATTATTTGTAGCATATATAGACCCCCCTCAGGGGATTTAGTGGAATTTTAGAACGTTATTTTTACAAACTTGCATAGCTATGATGTATTCTTCCTAGGGGACTTTAATGTTAATGTACTCGTTAATATCCCCGAGAAAAATCTCCTTATTGACCCTTTTGACAACTTTCATTTGGTTCAACTGGTAAATGAGGTAACCACTACATCGGGTATAAATACATGCATAGACTTAATCTTTTCAAATTTTGATTATTTCTAGTGGTCCACTGAACATACATTTATCAGATCATCTTCCTATTCATGTGCAGAAGTATCAAATCCATGTGAAAAAAGTTTTAGATCCTTTTTGGGTAGATCATATGATAAGTTTGATGTTGAAAGATTTTTTATTGACTTGGAAAATTGTGATTGAGGTCTATTTGACCAGCGTGATGAGCCCACACTACGTTGGAATATACTGGAAAATCTTTTGAAATGTATGTTAGATCTACAATGCCCAGTCAAATGTTTCAGAGTAGTTGACAAGCCAAGTCCTTGGACGACTAATGAATTATTGGAGAGAATTAATGATAAAAATACCTTATTAAAACTTGCTAGGCAACGCATGGATATTATCTCTTGGGATAGGGCTAGAGTGAGTCGTAATACTGTAAACCAAGGAATAGAGGTAGCCAAGGAGGTCTATCATTCTAATTTGTCAGAAGTGTACAAAAAAGACTCTAAAAAATTCGATACATTAAAAGAAGTTTTTCCATCCAGTAAGGGATCGACCAAATCTATCACTCTATGGACAGGTAATATCTATAGAGGATACTTCTTCTTATATAAATAATTTTTTTTTTGCTGAGGTTGGACCTCGCTTAGCAGAGCAACATAATACCAATTTTGAATTTAAAGGTACTCGCTGTGTAACTGACATGCCTGATATAATTTTTACAGATGATGAAATGATAGACTGTCTGCAGAACATTGATGCTTCTAAGTCCTCTGCAATAGATTACTTATCTACCAATATCTTTAAGAAGTCAATGCTCGAATTTCCACAAGAGTTTATTAAAATTGTAAATTTAAACCTGATAGCTGGAAAGTTGCTACTGTAACACTGTTACCCAAAGGAGGAGATCCCTCTAATGTTTCAAACCTCAGACCTATTAGTGTCCTTCCAGTTCCAGGTAAAGTTCTTGAAAGGCTTATAAACAATAAATTAATCACACACATAGATAGATGTCTAATATTATCGAAAAATCAAGGTAGTTACCAAAAATTAAAATCTACCCTTGACTCTATTTCAGTTTTAGTTGAAGATGTTTTAAAACATAGAAATAATGGTAATATTACAATGGCAGCTTTTATTGATATCAAAAAAGCGTTTGATTCTGTTAATCACATGATTTTACTAAATAAGTTAGAACAATACGGTATTAGAAACAGAAACCTCACACTTATTGAAAATTACTTATCTCGTAGGCAGCAATGTTCTATAGGAGCCTGGAGCCATATCCTGTAGGTCCACCATTATGAATTTTGCTGGTTATGTCAGAAGTAACAAAACACACTGATAAGGCATTGTTATGATTGGTACCTTGTCCCTGGATAACATCCACTACCAGGGACATGCTGGTTGCCATCTCATCAGCTTATCAGTGCAGGTCCCCTGAACCAGCTCCACTCCCACTTACACCCAATAGCCAACCATGTATGCTTTAGCAGAGCCAACCTTTCATGTGGAGTCCCACAGGGCTCAATTTTAGGCCCTTTATTTTTTTTTATTGTATATAAATGTCTGTATTTCTAATGATGACACCCACAAAACACTTTTATTTGCAGATGACTCTGTACTTTATGTCTAAGGTAAACATTTTGGAACTTTGGCAGAGAAACTTACCACAGCTTTTAAATAAATTTTCAGTTTGGGCCTCAGCCAACAAATTAACTATGAATGAATCAAAAACAAAAATTATCACATCTGCCTCTGCAATAAAACTAAAGAGAATTAAAAAACCAAAAATTGCCCCCTAGTGTGTGTATCATACCGATCCAGGTGTAGTTGGAAGGTAGAGAATGTCAGGCCAGGGGAAGTAGCTCAGGGGTAGAGCTTCCGCTTCGAAGTTGGAGGGTCCCAGGTTCGAGTCCCGGTTTCTCCATGACATTTTCCACTGACCACTACAATTGTATTAAAGAGTAAAACCTTAATGAATGTTTCATCTTATACCTGGGTGTCACATTGGACCCAGAATTAAATTTTAATATGTACTTGAGGAATGTTGTCAAAAGTGTGTGCTTTAAATCTTTGATTCTGTACAAAACCAGAAAATATTTGTCGCTTGATGCTAGAATACGGATGTTTAAAATGCATATTGCACCTATTATTGACTATTGTGATGTGTCATATAATGGTTCTAAGGCTGATCTACTGCTAGAGCTACAGAGATTACAGAATAAGTGTCTGAAAACTGACCTAGGTGTTCATATACTAACTCCTACCAACTTAGTGCATAGAGATGCAGGGGTGCGAAGTTAGATCATAAGAGACATCACCATGTTAAAATGCTTGCCTTTAAACGGTCATCAAACATAGATTATATCAAACACATAGTGAGAGTTACCAGATTCTCCAGCGCTCCAGTGCATAACTATGAAAAAATTAACTGTACATCTTATGCCAAATCACCAGAATGTTTATGCGGTCAGACCTGGAATAATCTTCCAGTTGATATAAGGGATGCAGTTGCATTCAAGAAGGCTCTAGCCAATTCTTTGTGATTGGCACTTTGCCCTTGGATACAAATTAATCTTATTGGTGCCTATGTACTCTCTCAGGTAGCCTTTGTGCACAAAGAAATTTACACATTTATGGATTTTGAAATGACGACCTGAGCATTAACTGTTTGGCCCTGTTATTAAGTATGCCCCATATAAAGTATGGAACATTTATATTTCTTGTGACATGTGTCTTTGTATACATGATGGAGAACTTATTGGCCAAATAAAGTTAAAACCTGTTCTAAAAAAAAAAAGAGTCCAGTATTTAGAATTCACTGAGAAAGTAAGCAAAACCAGAGGTGGTAAAACTGAACCCAGGGCATTTCCCCCCAAGATCTGGGCTATTGGTGATGAAAAATGTCCCATTTGGTATTACCTTGAGTACAAGAAGAGGAGACCATTGGATATGTGTCAAGACGAAAGTCCCATGTACCTTAACCCCCATCCAACAGCTACTATAGATCATGCAAACGGATACTCTTGTGGCAATATGAGGGTCAACACTATAGAAACTGTGGTAAAGACTGTTTGTAAGAGGGCTGAAATTGTGGACAAAAAAACAAAAAGTCACTCACTCAGGAAGACCAGTATCACAGCAATGATGGGAATTACCGTACCTACTGTCCTGGTTGCTCAACATGCAGGCCATAAAAATGAAAATTCTATCAATGCCTACAATATTGCCAACCGTGAGCAGCAGCAGGCCATGTCGTATATAATCACAGGTTCAAATAGGAGGAAGTTAGGCCTACCTTCAGATGCCGTGCCAGCCATGCTGGGTCCACAGGGTGATGGTAATTCCTCCAGTGAGTCTATCTCCAGTAAAGTCAATGGTACTCCAGTACAGAATAATAACACACAACAGGAGCAAGCAATGGCAGTCCCCATCGTAAATCCAAGCCAACTGCCCCTCTAGGTCGAGCCCCTACACCAAGCACCAACATATTCAGCCCGGCGGGAGCCATTGAGGTATATCCCAGGAAAGGCGAAGGGCGAGAGGCAGTCTCCTCCCGTATCCATGGAGACAATATTAATAGACTCGCATCCTCGGTCAGCGGAATGTTTGCCAATGCCAACATCTCTGGTAACATTAACCTTATCATAAACTATAATGTGGCTGCTTCTGGATCCATGACAAAGGAAGATGGCGGAGATATTCCAAGTATTAAATTTGACTAAGTTGTTAACATCATTGCTACAAAACCACCATGTTGGCTTCTTGGCGCCAAAGTGAAAGTAACCAAGATGTACTCCAAGCGTTTAAGAAATTAAAAAGTGTTGCAATTCTTGTCTTCTTCTCCTTTATTAGAGAGAATTTGCATTAATATAGATTATTCTGACATTAGCATTAATAAAATTGATGATATTAATGCACAAATGTAATTTGAAACATACTTCTGAGTGTTGCTGAAGCAAGCTCGGGCATAAAAAAAATAGTTCCTTTTAAAGATGATGGACAATGGGGATACTCTTCATGTAAAGAGATTAATTTTTAGAAAAGAATCACAAAGAATCACATTAAACACAATAATATGCCCAAAAATCTATTTTATACCCAAAAAACCAAATGCGTGCCGGTGGCGTATGAATATCTGATCGAGCAAGGCAGGCTGGGATCCAAAATGGCGGACAAAAACAAAGTGGAGACGACTCAACATGTTGAAAATGAGTAAATATGGTTGTGTTTCTTTATTTAAAATCGATTTAAGCCTGTAGGGCCATGTAATAAATGCAAATGTCAACTCCAGTGAATAATTTTGCATCGCATTCCCCTCCGTGAATCTGTCCTGCATCCCACTGCACCTCGGGGAATACGATGCACAATTATTCACTGATCTTTGACATTTGCTTATGTATCTTGTCACGTTTTTCTAATCACTTTGAGTTCCTAAACATGTCTAGCCAAACAATGTGTTTAGCTCAAGTGTTTAGAAATCCAGGTGTTAGGTTTAAAATTTTGTGTTTAGATATCTAGGAAATTTTGTGTTTATGACTGTGTTTAGGACTAAAAAAAATTGTTGTGTTCAGGTAATGCTACCGACACTAATTTTTTTTACCCTACCCTGACTTTTTTTGGGGAGTTTTGGGGGAAAATCTGGTATTTTGGCACTTATTGAGACATAGAAGTTTTTTCACCATCTCGCGGCGCATCAAATTAGCATCGTGTAGGCGCAGAAATTTACCGCCTGCATAAAAAAAAAAAAAATTCCCTACCTATAGCTACCCTAATTTTTTTCAACCCTGTTACCTGAACACAACAATTATCTTTTAGGCCTTATGAAATTTTATGTTTAGCTGTCTAGATGATTTAATGGAAATTTAGGGGTTACAGATGTTTGCATTAAAATAATAAAGGATTACATCTTTTTTGTTGTCTTATTTATCTTTTGTGGGACATCAGGTATTTAGAGGTCCTCAAAGATGTCAGAAACAGTTTGACAGGAGGAACTTTGTTTTGGCCTTTACAAAATGACATGAAATAGGTGTCAGTCATGAAACCTATCTATTATTTTATACCAATAGTGGTGGTGTAAAGTGAATTCAGTCATTTCTCTATTGCCATTTCTATTCTCTTGATATTCTATGAAATGAGACCAAGACCAACATGGGATTTGGGGACATTTGTTACAACAATTGATTGTGATTGGGTGCTTATGGCTCATTTACAGCCCAGTGGGCACAGAACGTTGCATCAACGTTGACAACCTGCTGATATTATGTTGATGATGTTGATCAACCTGTCTTCAACACCTTTTCAATGATTCTATTTCAATGTTGTCAACCAACACCATTTCAACATCCAATCAACAGTTGACATATCAATGTTGAAATATTGTTTTCACTTCAATGTTGACTTAACATTGATTTGTCAATGTTGAATCAACAATATTGATTTCAATGTTGATTCAATGTTGATTCAACATTGACATGTCAACAAAGAATGCCCTGACAAATATCAATGTTGTTTCAACATCATATCAATGTTGTGTCAATGTTGAATCAACATAGAAATACAAACGTTGAATCAGCGCTGATGGTTAGATGTTGAATCACAGTTGATTTTGATTATGTTGTGTCAACTTTCAAATTCAACTATATTTCAAGCCTTTATCAACTGTTGATATGCAAACATTGCAAACGTTGTTTCAACGCTGAATCAATGTTGATGTGCCCAGTGGGGGGTAGTGCTGCTAACTGGTGTGTACCTGACAAACAAGTGTCTAAACATATCGATGTTTAAATCTAAACACATAGTATTTAATGTGTTTAAACTCTAACCATCTAAACATGTTTAGCAAAAATGTTTATGTATTTAAAATTAAAGTGTTTATTTCCTAAATGTGTAATTAACAAGACACCTAACTGACCTTATGTTTAGGTTTTAAATGTGTTTAGACCTAAACATGTTTAAATTATAAGCACCATTTTTGCAGTGTAGTAATGTGTTTGTGATTGCCCCTCATATGTAGCACATTAAGATTTTCAATGGCATAAAAACAAAGGTAAAAGCAGGCAAAGTAAAATCTCATTGAACTTCTGTATAGTAGTACACATGTTGCCAACTACCCATTAACAGCAAGAGCCTTTTTTTAGAGCAGCAGACATGAAGCCATCAATAAGGACCTGTTCTGATTGATGAAGCTTGGTATCTGCATGTGACAGCAGACTGCCACAATGTATTTTGTTCCCAATTAACAGATGAGGACACTCTCGTTGAAGCAGCGTGCTGCTGGCAGAGGGCACACTGGGCACCCTGTCAGGCCACCTCACCTGTCTCATCAGGCAGTCCTCTATGCACTATACACATCCACTAGAGGTACTCGCTATTTTTCAAATACCAGGTACAGTTCAATATCTGATGCAAGATAGTGGAAGGTTATTATTACCAAATGACATATATGAATACATATAAAATACAATTATATATCGGACAACCATTCAACAAATACACTTAATTGAAAGTAAAATATGAACACCACACTGGTCACTTTTAGCACACTGGTATCAATGTATTTTCAGCCCTTTCTTTGCCCTTATTCATACAAGACCTTTCCCCATTTCTAAGACACAAGAATAGATGAATTGGTGAATTTGAGTAGTTGTATTTATATACAAAACAATTTACTCTAAGGAAAACTATACTTATTTGAGATTTTGGGTAAAAAAGTGACTTCTTATGGGGTATTTAAATATAAACCTCTTGTTATTTCTCTTTTATTTTCAAGAACGAAACAGGATCATTCTAAATCTCATTCAAACTTTATTCAACCTGATACCCTATGCTCTGTTCATGTACAGCCACCTACCCACAATGCACCTGCTCTTTACTACCCAGCATTCCACAGCAATGGCAGGCATTTGTTATTGACACCCACCACACCATCGCTTGGTGAGTAATTAAGACAAAGCTGCTCCTGAAGTGAGCTGTCTGCCGATTGGCTCAGACTGGTCCTGTGTTGTGGGACACCTGGGTACTGCTGATATCCGGGGAGTGTGCCAGTAATGTGGATTGACTTGGCTATCAGCAGGTGGGCAGTGCAGGGGTTGATAAATTACAGGAATGGGGATAGAGGGATAAGGTGAAAAACCACAAGCAGGAACAATTACTTAGCATTATACCCTGTGTATAAGGTGCGTCTTGTATGTGACGATGGACCCCTGGTGCACCTTATAGAAGCAGAACAATTTCGGGAAGGTTTTTCTCTAAAATGTGCCCCATACTCCTCTGTTCCTGGTCAGTGGTAAAAAGGGATGTGGGGAGCTCTGAGATGGCCATAAGTTTTTGGATTGTAAAAACTCATTTGATCAGAACAGAAGTTATGACATTTCTCTTTTTTCTCTCTCACATTTACAAATTCCTCATGTGCCTTGTACCTTATATGTGGGGTATTTGTTTAGGTCAACTATTCCTAAAGCCAGGCAAGTATTGTTCCACAATCAACCCCTTTGTAGACAATAATGTGTTTTGATACATGATGCCCTTTTGCCAGCATGATCTATTTTATATTCAGACCTGCAAATAGACTCACAAAACTTCCCATCAGTCAAGGGTCAACATGTTGTTATTTGTAAAACAATGCACCTTAACTCACATACTAATGTTTTAATGGGTTTGTAAAGGAAATTGAGTGGGCTGTGATGAGGTAAAGATAGAGGGAATAGCATACATGAGTCACTCTTAATCTAATCTGTGCGATAGAAAGGCCACTTTTGACTTATTGAAAGCTTTAAGTTGGCATGAAGGTATGTCAGTAATAGTATTGGTAAAACCTGATATTGCTCTCATTTCCACTTTCTTCTCCACAGTTGCTGAAATAAGCCTAGATAAACACAACATCACTCTAATGTGTCCAATAATAGTAATCACATACTTTTGTAAGATTCCTCTCGTTTTCTCTTTGTGGGTACAGATAATCATACTTTGTATAAAATGAATGAATGAATAAATCACTGTTGATTTCATTAGTACATGGAATTAACCACCTCCTCTCACCCCTTACCTATGTCTGACCCCCTGGCTGCATAGTATTTTGCGCTGATTTATTGATTAACCCTTTAAGGACCGCTTTTGCCGATTAGTCGCCATGATGCATGAATACAGCGCTTGCAAGTTACTCGCCAGGGCTACAATCATGCATCATGCCAACCCCGTGGGTTGGATACACTCCCGAGGCATCGACATGATGCTCCAATGAAGTGCTGCTGAGCAGTCTCACCAGTATACTTCATTGGTGCATCACTGATGCACTCCTGCATCAGCGACCATTAAAGGGTCCTATGCCTACTAAGCCAAGGTAATTGTGTACCAATCAATATAAACAATACACAACCAGGGGAAACAATGGTTGTGTTACCAAACTTATGACACCAATGATAAGCTGGGCAGTTTTTAAAAGAATAGCTAATAAGCTGATGAAATACCAGACATTGGGAATGCTCTCCTTCTTACTAAAGCAGAAAGCTGATTGCAAATAATCTCTGAAATAATGAAGCTAACTTTATGGTTACTTAAAATGTTGGATCTGAAAAAGTAGAACAATTTGGTTGAATTGCCAACACGAAAGCCGAGGACACATCAGCTAGTCATGTTTTGTAAGATCTGATTAACTGACTCCATCTGGTGCTGACAGGAGCTCTGTATCAGTCACAGGGTAAAGCATGAAGCTGGTGACATGTTGTTAGGGCAAGGTGGTTAAGGATCATTGAACACATTGTTAGATGCAAAAGTCATGTTTCCTATAATTAGGTTCAATTTTGGTATAGATGCTGTAGACACTTTATGACAACAGATATGATGCTATTTCTAAGCTAGATGGAACACCTACTGGCAGCAGTTACCATGGATACTTTGCGTTAGTTTTTATTCAAATGGCTGATTGAAAGACAAATGGTATACCCATTATCGAATGGTAATAACTCCCTACCCACACCCAAAAATCACAACTACAACACTGATAAAAAACACACAAAAAACAATGACAATAAAATACATGACAAATTATTGCGTTATCACAGGAGGAGAGGATATATAAAATGCAAATCAATAATACAGCTGGTTATGTGGTATCAATTTACCTATTTTGAGTGTTTTATACTAGTGTAAAACTTGCCAGAAAAAGTTAAGTGATTGACCAAACAATAACTAGCCTTTGCTGTACCACTCTCCATAAGTACCAGTGTACGTCACATCTCTGTGTTCTATGCTACCCATAGTGCAACATGTGGGACAGGGCTGGCTTGTCACCATCCATCATGCATACTGCCCACCAAAAACACAGTCAGGCAAAATAATGAATAATGATCATGCCTAAAAGCCTTGGAGATGCGACATTTTAGTTCATGTTGGAAATCTACAGAAAAATGAAAGAATGGCTAATCAGTAAAATGTTTTCCCTTTCACTTTACAACTTTCAACAACATAAAAGCTGATCTTGAAACTAAACTTATTATTGTGCATGGCACAATGAGATCCATTCGATAGTATATATTATTACACGACCTCTGTGATTTTGGGTGCTTTTTCTGATATTCCCAGTCTGATACCTGTCGATATTGCAGGTCCTAGGAGTGCTGATATCCATAGATATCAGCACTCCTTACATGTCCTAACATGGCCAGGGCCTGCAGTCTCAGATCCCAAATCCAACTCCCTATGCATTGTGCCACAGGGACTGACGAGAAACGGTGTGTGCTTGCTTGGTTAGAATGACACTAGTAGCTGTCCGCTTTCTCACCTACCCCTCCGTCTGCTCCTATAATGGCGACAACTGCGGAACGCGTTCAAAGCAAAAGCCAAGCCGAGACGGGCGCTGAGGGGTGAGACGCGGTGGTCTAGTGGTTAGCGCGTTGCGCTCGGCTGCTAGAGATAGGCGGGACATGTCCCTGTCTGGGCGTATATCTTTTTTTCGCTGTAGCTGTCTGCTACTGGGCGCTGAGGTGTGTGTACCGATTGTGTACAAACACAATGGTAGGCTTTGAGTCGCGGTGGAGGGGAATGATTTTTCAACTCTATTGATTATTTATTGATTAATTGTGTAATAAAGACAGTGTATAGTCTGAATTCGGTGCCCGTTAGCCCATTCATTACTCTCTTAGTATTATGTTTGCAATTACTCCTCATATGTAGCACATTTAGATTGTATAACATGCAGGCAAAGTAAATGCCCAACTTTGTAGACATGAAAGGGAAACCATGTTTAAAGATAAAAGCAGGCAAAGTAAAATCTCATCGAACTTCTGTATAGTAGTACAAACGTTGCCAAATACCCATTAGCAATGAGAGGCTTTTTATCAGAGCAGCACACATGAAGACATCAATAAGGACTGGTTGTGATTGATGGAGCTTGGTATCAGCATGCAATGGCAGACTGCCTCGGTGTATTTTGTTCCCAATTAGCAGAGGGTGCACTGGGCACCCTGTCAGGCCATCTCACCTGTCTCATCAGTCAGTCCTGTGCACACACTATGCCTCCTGAAGAGAGACATACCTTAGATATATATACCAAACTGTTCAACAACTGTTCAACAAATACACTTAATATAATTCCAAATAAAAAATGTGAATACCACACTGGCCACTATTCCTTTTTAGCATACTGGTGTCCATTTCTCCTCATTCCTGCTTTGCCATTTGATTATGCAAGACCTTCCTTTATTTTTTGGATGCAAAAATATGTGTAATAGTGAATTTGAGTACTCTTATCTATCTGCTCTAGATGAAATGTACACTTATACTTATGAACTTGGGCAGGAAAGGTGACTATTTCTGGAGTTGGTCGGTGAAACAAGATAGATGATCTTAAGCAGTAGGAATCCTGATAGGCTCTACTTTTGATATCTGAATGTAAGCTTTTTTTTGTATTTTTTTTTTTTTTATATTTTAAAACAGGATGATTCCCAACTCATTGAAATCTCATTCAAGCTCACACCCTGTGCTCTGTTCATGTACAGCCACATACCCACAATGCACCTGCTCTTCACTACCCAGCATTCCACAGCAATGGCTGGCATTTGTTATTGCCACCCACCGCACCATCACTTGGTGAGTAATTGAGACAAAGCTGCCCCTGAAGTGAGCTTTCTGCCAATTGGCTCAGACTGCACCGTAAAAGTTAACTGTTGAATCTACCAGGGATCATCTTAAAACTGAACAGTTAAACACCATAATTGTATTGCGGTGAACCACTGTAGCTTTTACAAGAAGCCCCAGGTGGCAGTACAGTGGTACACACATGTACAAGGAATCTCTGTGATAATAATAAAGGATCTATGGCAGCTTTAGGACAAGGATTCTTTCATCTTTTTTACGTCATTTTTTCACAGTGTAATCATGTGATGTGGGACACCTATGTACTGCTGATATCTGCAGAGTGTGGCAGTAAGGCCTAAAAAAAAGAAGTTGTGTTCAGGTATCCCCACCTACCCTATTTTTTTGGCCCGACCCTAACTTCTTTTTAGATTTTTTTTAGAAATTTTTGGTAAATATGACCCAAAATTAAAGAAAAATGTAAAAAAAAATGTCAATATATAGGCATGTTTGGTATCAAATTAAAGCCCACGGCCTCACAAATGCTACTAACATGACCATCATTTTTAAAGTTGTTTTGTTAATTTGGTTAATAAAAAATAAAACATGATTTGGTTAATATGTTTTTGACAGTTTTCGGGATCTATGTACCTTAAAAAAAGAAATCTAAAAAGAAAATAAATTGACCTACCTACCCTAATTTTTTTGAGCATGTTACCTGAACACAAGATTTTTTTAGGCCTAATGTGGATTGACTTGGCTATCAGCAGGTGGGCAGTGCAGGGGTTGATGTGTTACAGGAATGGGGATAGGGGGATAAAGTGGATGACCACACGCAGGAACAAATTACTAGGTTGACTGTCCTAAAAGCCAGATATGTATTATTCCAAAATCAGTCCTAGACATTATTAGAGAATGATGTGTTTTGAGCTTTTGATGCATTATGACATTTTGTCACCATGAGGTTTTTTAAATGTAGAATCTTCCCTTCATGCATCAGGAGGGCATTTCTCAAGATGGTACGACTAGATACAGCCACTACGATTTGAAACACTGAAGTTTATAGTGGGTTATCGTAGGTAATGCACTACGACTGTTCTGTACGATCAGCATTTAGTGTAGTATTTACATAGGGTTTGGTAGGGCAGTCGTACCACAGCAATCCTTAGTGACCACCCGTTGCAGGGCTGTAATTGCATTAGAGTGAGGGATTCCACTACGAATAGAAGGAGGCTAGTCGTTCCATCTTGAGAAATGCCTTCCTGCACATCTTACTTCAGTCAAGGGTCAACACTGTTGTATTTGGTAAAACAATAGATCCTAACTCACACACTAATTGTTTTCATGAAGAGCATAGCATATGAGTCACTCTGAATCTAATCTTATAGAATCAACAGCCTAGATAAAAACAACATCCCTCTAATGTTTCCAATGTAGTAATCACATATTTTGTATGATGATTGAAATATACTTTGTAGGCATAACCATACTTTGACTTTCACATGGAATGAATAAGTATATGATGATTGAATTTCAATAGTACATGAAATTAACCACCCCCCTCAACCCTTACCCATATATGACCCCCGCCTCCATAATATTTTGTACTGATTTATTGATTAATCCTCTAAGCCAAGGTAACTGTTTAGCAATCAATATAAACAATATATAACCAGGGGAAACAATGGTTGTGTCACCAAACTTATGACACCAATGATGAGCTGCACACTTTTCAAAAGAATAGCTAATAAGCTAATGAAATACCAGACATTGGGAATGCACTCCTTTTTTTACTAAAGGCTGAAAATAATCTCTAAAATAATGAAGCTTACATTATGGTTACTTAAAATGTTGTTTCTGAAAAAGTAGAACAGTTTGATTGAATTGCTAACATGAAAATGGAGACATGTTTTGTACAGATCCGACTACCTCACTCCATCTAGTGCTGACAGGAGTTATTAGGAGGCATTTATGTATATAAGGATAATACATGTTGATGCAAACAGACACATCATTACTTTTCTCCTAGCCTCCAGCTCAGGCGGTCTTTATCACATAAACGAAAAACTCACAGTGTGCATGGCAGCTGATCAAACTATTATGAACAATAGACATACAGACAAAGTGGGTGAGGTGGTGTACATAATGTTTTTGTATTGATTATAATTGTGAATAGAATATCTGAACTTGCCTTGTCTTTCTCTGGAAAAAATATTTAATCAAAATATTAAAAAAAAAAAGATTTTTTTTCATGAAAGGGGGAGGGCGTTTTATGCAATGAGGTCACATGATGGCGGGACATTCAAAAGCCTAATGCTGATTGGCTGAAAGATTAAGTCGAGAAGAGGGGGGAGAACAATGGGCCACGTGACCAAATGGAGGCCTCTGATTGGCTGCCCGTCCAATCTCAATTCTCTCTTCATGAAGTGATGGTGAACAGACTCGCCAGGACCTTATTGGTGCTTCATGACAAGCAATGGTCAATATGCAATACAGCATCATGGTAAAGATGCGCACAATTTCTGAGCCTATAGAAATCATAGGAAGGCAATATATATTATTATGATATGGATATCATAAAGTATGAATATCTTGAGGGATTAGTTGCCCCCAATATTGGGACCGAAGTATCATGTCTGTGAAGTTGCAATAAAAAATGTCAAAATTGAATCAATATTGAAAATTGAATCAGCGGTCCCTGTAGACCAAAGGCTTGCGGTGTCAACTGCACTCAGTGACCCCGCCTCCTCCCACTGGAGGATACGCCCGTTAATCATGAGCAGCTCACTGCATGCCAGGAATTCCTAGCAGCTATGTTTAGACCAACTCCTCCTGCTGGAGGACATGCCCATTAATCACGAGCAGCTCATTGCATGCCAGGAATTCCTAGTAGCTATGTTTAGACCAACTCCTCCCACTGGAGGACATGCCCATTGATCATGAGCAGCTCACAGCATACCGGGAATTCCCAGCAGCTATATTTAGAACCATACTGAACTATGTGACCCCCAGTGCTATGTTTAGGATCCACCTACACACCTGCACTGGAGTTCCCCAGTCACTATATTTAGCTCACCTGATACTATTTTTAGGATGAGCTGGGTGAGCAGCTCCTACTATAAATACCTGTAGGAGAAGCAGCTCACTCATCTTTCTACCTCCATACTTCATCCCTCACACACTCACGTGAGACAAGAGCCCTCAGCTCAAGGGCTAGGCTTGGACACTGTTGGGCACCTTATACTGTATCACCATCCATACCTCGTGGACTTCAATGAATAAAGTGGATATCAAACTGGATCCCTGATTCGTCTGTATTCATCCTCATTCATCATTTAGGGACTCGTTGACAATGGTGGAAAACCCTCACGTATCATCCCACAGTTACCACCTCTCATGAGCCATGGACAACAGATTTTCAGATCTTGGATGGAAAGGTTGACGATGGTCTGGCCTCTTTGTGATGTAACTAAGAGGAGCAAAGTGGCCATTTCATGGAGAGCTCCCTGAGTGCGGTGGTGCCATTGTCCCAGGTCTGTAGGAGGTCTAGAACCCTCCTCACATCCCAGAGCTCCTGGTATCTAGGGGCTGGTGGATTCATCTCATAAGCCCCCTTCAGAAGCAGCTTTACATAGGGGTGCTGGCCCACTAATTGGCCTTGGAAGTCGCCCAGAATGGTCGAGAGCGCACACCGAGCAGCGTTTAGCGTGGTGTAGCCGTTTTTGTCTTTGGCCAGTTTCGCCAGGAACTTGCACACTCGTTGGATCGACGGTTGGAGGATTCGTGTGTCAGTCTCCACACAGAAGGCGTACCACTTACGAAGGTATGTGTTGTACGTCTTCCGTGGCGGGCCTACGGGCTTGTGTGATAAGTTCGATGGCGTGGCCGTCAAATCCCTGGCGAGACAGTTCTGCTCTTAGAATGTCCTAAATGCCAAGAGCGGGGTCGCTGACAGTCACTCTTTGTTGGCCGGCTTCCCCGGATGACAGAGGTTGCCCTTGGCCTTCCTGAACCTGAGCATTCGCCACCCGGACCGCTGTAGTCCGCCGTACCAGGGCTGTCCCGGCCAGTCTGGTGTTATCAGGATGGCTCTCACCCGCTCCAGCCGGATCCGCTGTATCACGGGCCCCAAGAGGCTGAAAGGAGGAAAAATGTACATATAGTTATTCCTCCAAGTAATTGACATAGCGTCAATTTCCCAGGCGCCTGGCTGAGGCCCCCAAGAGACAAAAGTTTCTAACTTTCTGTTTGCTCGAGAAGCAAAGAGATCTATTTCAGGCTTGCTAAAGATATTACACACCTTTTTGAAAATCTTTTCACTTAGTTCCCACTCTAGGTCATGCGAGAAGTGTCTAGATAGGTAGTCAGCCAGGATGTTGTCCTTCCCCGGGATGTGGTTTATTGTTAGCCAAATGTCCCGTTCTTCACACCATTCCCAAATTTCTTTGGCTATCTTATTGCATGGTTCAGACTTAACCCCACCCATTTTTCTGACATAAGCCAGTGATGTAGTGTTGTCAGTTCTTATTTTCACATTGACCCCGTTCTCTGTGACTAGTGCTTCGAGGCCTAATTTTATGGCTGTTAGCTCATGAATGTGACTGTGGAGGTCTACCTCCTCCTCCTTCCAAATACCTTTGGTGGAAGTGGCGCCCCTGTGGGCGCCCAACCCTGTACCAGAGGCATCTGTTATGATTTCAAAGTCTGCCCCCTCATTTCGAATGCGCTTGGAAGCTGTGGGGAGGTGTTCCAGCCACCAACTGATATCCTCTAAACCTTCCTCGCCAATAACCATGGGTGAATCGAAGTTGCCCTTGTGCCTTTCAAGGGCAAGGTTCTTTTCTCTTTCTTGACCCTTTATATGTGCCAGGCCATATTGGACACCTGGCGAGAGAGAAGTCATGAGGCCCACAATCCCCGCTATGTCCCTGATCGTGTAGGGGTCATCAGTATTGGCTAGGTTCCAGATAGCCATGGTGAATTTTTCAACCTTCTCTTTAGTGGGCCGGACTGTCATAGTGATGGAGTCTAGGTGGAACCCTAGGAAAATTAGATTCCGTGTAGGCTCAAAAACTGATTTCCCTGTATGCACTACGAACCCCAACCTCTAGTTCTTGGGCTAGTTTGTTGGTCGTTTCCCTGCATTGTGCCTCTGTTTCCCCCAGTACGAAAGTATCATCTATGTACTGGAAACACTCATGTCCCATCTCCCTGAGATTGGAGAACACTGGGGTAAGAATCTTAGTGAATATGCGAGGGGCACAAGCTACCCCAGAGGTTATCTTTCCAAAGAAATCTGAGGAATTTCCTATCTTCATCTCTGACTAATACAGAGTAATAAGCGTCTTTAAGGTCAATGGACGACATGTAACAGCTGGGTCTCATCATCTCTATCGCTGTATTCAGGCTGGTCATTTTAAAATGTTCATACTGAACCGATTCGTTCATTTTGGAGAGATCTAAAATGAGTCTAAAGTCACCATTTGGTTTTGGCCTGACAAAGACATTTGAGATGAATTGACCCTCTGTCGGTTCGACCATTTTTACTACCCCTTTGTCCAGCAATTTGGTTATTTCTTTGTCGACATGGACCTCCTTATCAGGGCCTAAGACATAAGGGAAGGGCGTTCTGTCCTGACAGGGTACGAGGTCTTCGAACGGTATGGAAATCCCTTTCACCATGCCCAATACCCAGGGGTCTCTAGTTATTCCCATCCACTGGCTGACATATCTCGATATGCTCCCAGCTACAAAGTTTTTAGCAAACGAAAGGGGACTTGCCTGCTCCTCCAAGGGCCCTATTTCTGAAAACCCGGCTTCTTTCTGGCTGCTGCAGTGGGTGGGGCCGGCTTGAGGAGATCCTTTCGGCGAGCCGTAATAGCGTTGATCGTGCTGATGATCAGCTGCATGCCATCTATGAATGACTCTCCGCAGTCATCCAACTTAGAGTCTGACGATCCTCGAGAGAGCCACAGTTCGATTACTGGCTGGAAAGCTAACATCGCTTTCACCAGGTGCATCTGGAGCTTCTTCAGCGCTTCGTCCCTCTTGAGGTATTCAGCGCTGCCCGGCCTGTTCAGCAGTGCCTGCAGTGCAGGCTCCAGGTCAGGTGCTACTAGCTTGGCCGCATTGTCTGGCTGCGGATACGACCTGTGAACAAGGTCGAGGTCCGCCCCTGTAGCAGCGCCTTAGAAGCTGCTGGTTCCGGTTCCATAACTTCAGCCGTGTCTTCCTCTTCCTGGGTCGTGGCCTGAGCCTGAGCCTGCATCATCTGCATCATCATTGATGACAGCATCTGGCCCATGAACATACCCGAGTTGGGACCCTAAAACATGGCCGAGAGGTCGAATGGCGTTGGTGTCGCCGTTTTGCCCCCAGCCCCGACACCTCATTCATCATTTACGGACTCGTTGACAATGGTGGAAAACCCTCACGTATCATCCCACAGTTACCACCTCTCATGAGCCATGGACAACAGTGAGACCCTACCAAAGAAGCCAGCCCCACAACATATCCTTACATCTCCGGACAGAGATCAGCAAGAAGCCACCAGTACACAGTACACCACCCCGATAGACTCCTCACCAGACGCGCTCCAACTGGACCCAGTGCTGCCAGTCCACAGACATACACATAAACAGACACCTGTGAGTTCAAACACCCTACATTTTTCATCCACCATAGTGGACACCAACACAGGTGCACATACCAGCACACCAGCAGGAGCCCCACCACCAGGTTTAAACCTCACCCTACCTGGTTATTCACCCTCAGAATCACCACCCCTAAGATTAGGTGGTCTTCAAAGTACCACATACAACACGCCTGAAAATCAATCACCTGATCACCTCCACCTAGATAGCCATCTAGAAGAAAGATCCAATAGCCTGCAGGACGCCCTGGAAGCTGCTAGACAGTCATCTTCATCCAGCACTGATTCTGGTCCACAGTGTACACCAGACCTAAGTTGGGACAACCTCACTGTACCAGATATCCAAGCCCACCCATCAGTAGCAGACGGTTACTGGAGGAGCAGGTTAGACTCAGCAATCCACAGGTAGAGAGAAAATAGACTCAATACAGGACATGCACAACAAGTACCCACCGGTGCTACACCAAGCTACCAGTGTGGTGAGAGCCCCTCTGTTTTCCTAGATAGGATAAACCGTATTCTAGAAGAGCAGTGGCAAGACAGCTCCAACCTCACCAACTTGCTAAGGCCTCACCAACACCCACAGCCGGATAGCAACCCACCTGGAGGCAACCTCAGGTCTTATTACACCTACTCCACTTCTGAGGAAAACGAGGCGACACCTCCAGTACCAAATTCATCCCTGAGCACGCCACCAAGGGCCAGATCTTTTGAAAGGCCAAACCCCACCCATAGGCCCAGGAGAAGGGTACAATCATCCTCCCCTCACAGGCCAAATACACCTGTATTTTACAGACTTCAAAGAAGCCTGGACTCTGCAGCTGGAAGAGGCAACATTGTGGCTACTACTCCCATCCTACACAGAAACAGTCACATTCCCGCCCACTTACAAACAGAATCTACTTCAGAAGAAGACACAGAAGTAACATTCCCCCACCTGCACAGAGCACCTGCCTACCAAAACATGGCCACTGCAGCCCCACCCCCAGAGTATAACCAGGACGACATGACCAGGAATATAGTCAGAGAATGCACTCAAGCAGTCAATGACTCCCTCTCCAACCTTCTGACAGGACAGATGAACTTATTGTCTGCTGAAATAAAAAGGATTGGGGACGACTCCTCCTGCCAACTGTCAAGAATAAATGACAGATTAAATGACATGGACACCTGGAAATCACACCTGGAAAATGACATTGGCCATATACAGAGAAGGGCAGCTCAAGACAGTGCTGATGTTTTGAGAAGGTCAGAGATAGCGTCAGCCAACCTGTCTGACGGAATCAATAAAAAAATTGATGGAATGAGAACTGAAATATTCAGGGCTATTGACAGGACCAGAACACCTCCTGCTAAACTCCCCAATAATCTATTTTTAGACAATACCTCACTACCAACCAATCCAGGCCAGGAAAACCCTGATTTGCATAAGGGGCCGTACAACCCCCCTTGCATCCACCCAATAATATTTGGCCTACGCCCTTTTAGGGCAAGACATACCATCTAATGGGAGATCTTAGACTGGGAAATAGCCAAACTCAGTCTCAGGTTTATAAGCGCTTGCCCACCTCCATCTGATCACAACACAACCCACAATCAATAGCACCACACCTTAAAACTCGGCAACAAGTGTCTGGAAAAGGATCATGGCAGACCCATCATGCAACCAGCCCAGGTAGGACTATCTCATGGGTCTATTTTTAGCACTTAGGATTTTCTTTTAACAGTCGTTCTAGCATTGCACATGATAGTAGTTTTATCATCATGGTGCCCAGGTACCCCTATTAACCAATGGTGGTGTAAGCCTAAAGTGTGTGTAAAATGTGGAAGAACTTCTCTACTATCCTATAATTTTTAACACTGATAATCCAACTTACTAAACCTCTTCAGCCAAGCAAACTCCCCACCATTACCTCTCCCCCCATTCACAGCTCACTTAGACCTTTTTCCCTTTATGACTTACAGCCTGGACCCACCGGCAGAAAAGCAGGGCCCAAATGCAACATGGACCATACACAGCCTCCTTGGACCACATTGAATCAGGAGTGATCTCATGGATCCTTTTGAAATCAAGAGCATAATCATGGAGCAGCAACACCTCATCACTTTCCTCGCCCATGAGGATATTAGACATTACCTCAGCAGCCCTGTATTAAGACAGGAGCTGGACTTGAGCAACCACACCACAGCAGCAACCTTCAAAGCCTTCATGGTCACTGTAGCTGGGGATAATCCCCGCCGGCCTCCATGGGGCAGGTTTAACCATAGATCTGCATCATACATAGCACTTAAGCATCAGAACAGCCCCTCAGGGACTTATCCCGCCAATACTCCAGAATTGGACGTGAACTGGCCATAAGGAATACAGCCAGCCTAGTATTCCAGTTTGCTGTTTTTGAGATAAACAGATTTGAAGGTCAATCACGTGTACCGCCCCTGACGGTGGTAACAGGCACCAGTCCATCACCATGAACCCCCATCATGTGACCACAACCCTGCCACCCACAAAACCCCCACCTCTTGGAAATACTTGACCATACTAACCTCCCATTTGTGACTAAGTTAATGCTGTTTAAATAAACCCACCATCTAAATTTTTCACAATCCTCAAAATTCTCAATTTTTCTCATTTTTTTTTTCTAGAGTAGCAGTCATCCTAGCAGCTTGTATATTCCTACATCTGCATCTCAGCTGCGCCTCAGCCCCAGACACCATCTTCAGACCCAACTATGGCGCATTGTTTACCAAGTTACCCCAAACACTACTAGCCAATTACATGGAGTGAGTGAGTAATAGATGTTTAACGCCATTTCGACAGCTAAGGTCATATTCATGGCGAGAATTACATTACACAATTTCACAGAGGAATGTGTCAGTGCCCGCGCATATGTGCACCACAAACATCCCGAGGGGATAGGAAAGAGGAGAAATAGACCCTTTTAAGTGGGCTAGGGAAGCCCCCCAATTACATGGACTACCCATTGACCTTCGGCCTTAACTTGACCTTTGAACAAAATCTAAGTCGGCCAGAAAAACTCAGCCCACTTATCAGCACTGATGCACTCCCATATATTAAGCAAACAGCCCATGCCCTAGATAACATGATACAGAGCCTATTCTCCAAGTCAAAAACTACACTAGAGACCTTGTCAAAATTAACCTCACCTCCAAACATCAGGCAAACCAGAAATGCCCCTGGCCAAGTCATTGGAGACATTTTAAGAGCTTCAATAGGCCTTGGGACACAACCAGAAATTGATATTCTAAATTCTGAGATGTCTGACCTGGATAAAAGATTAGCTACTAAGATGCACGTGGTGGAATTAGCCACTCATTTTCTGTTAAATATTTCTGAATTCAACTACAACTCTGTTAACATCTTTTCAAAATTCCAAAACGACACTGATGATGCTCTATCTTTCATTTCTGGGAAATTAGAGCATTTAAATTCAAACATCTCATCAATATTATTAAAATTAGAACTGCAATCCAGACAAGACACCTTCCATTCCATGTTATTCATAGCAGCAAATTCTCATATAGAATCATTAATTGACCTCCAAAATGATTTGGAAAATCTACTCTTAACCATTAATAATCTACTCGAGGGCACCCTACCCCCATCCATTATTACACAAGATGACCTCAGTTTAGGTTTAAATAATTTATCCAGCCTCCTGCACGAGGCACATCACGGCATTATATTAGAAGGCCTACCCATAAGTTATTATTATAGGCGCCGGGTACATGTACACTGGAGCCATAACTCAAACCTGTTACTAACCATGCCAGTACCCATAACCAGAGGGGGAAGTACCTTTTCTATATTTAGAATAGAAACCTTCCCTATACCTTTCGGCACCTCCGACACTAAGTCAGTAGGTCACACCCAGGTGGAGCCACTTCCCGGCTACTTGGCAATGTCCAAGACCCACTCACACTATATACAGTTTACACAAGCTGACCTAGATATGTGTGACCTCGGCCACCTTATCAGCTGTAACCTACCCCTACCTCTGTTGTCAAAATTAACCTCACCTCCAAACATCAGGCAAACCAGAAATGCCCCTGGCCAAGTCATTGGAGACATTTTAAGAGCTTCAATAGGCCTTGGGACACAAGCAGAAATTGATATTCTAAATTCTGAGATGTCTGACCTGGATAAAAGATTAGCTACTAAGATGCACGTGGTGGAATTAGCCACTCATTTTCTGTTAAATATTTCTGAATTCAACTACAACTCTGTTAACATCTTTTCAAAATTCCAAAACGACACTGATGATGCTCTATCTTTCATTTCTGGGAAATTAGAGCATTTAAATTCAAACATCTCATCAATATTATTAAAATTAGAACTGCAATTCAGACAAGACCTAGATATATGTGACCTCGGCCACCTTATCAGCTGTAACCTACCCCTACCTCTGTTGTCAGCCACCCACCCCCCATGCACTCTATCCCTATTTTTAGACCTACCATGAGCTGTGCACCATACCTGCAGCTTTAAAGCACACATGGCAGCAGCCCTACCAAATCTCATCAAACCCTTATCTCACAGTACCTTTCTATTAATAACCGACCATCCCACCTCCATGCTCCAATGCACCGACTCAGGCCAAGTCAAAATAAAAAATAGTGCATACTCAGTTATCTCAGTCCCATGTCTGTGCTCTATTAAAAATGCCAGCATGATTTTAACCAATTCTGATTTATCTTGCACCCAAAATTTCACCCTAGAGCCCATATCAAAAGCTTATTTTAACTTACCACTGTGGCGACATTTTGGTCAACCTCCAGCCAATGTTTCCGGCATCACCATGGCAACCACACCCCGGACCCTTCACTTACCCAATTTTGAAAAATTAAGACACCTACATAACCAGAAAATAGCCCCACTTTTTCAAGAAACCCTAACCCTTAAAAAGGCCGCACAGGGACTTAAAGACCAATCCGCCCTCCTGTCCACCAGCTCCTTGGTACATCTAGGATACCACCTCCAGTTCTCACCTTGGCTACACTTAGTGTCACCCCTTCTGGCACTACTTTGCTGCGCAATAACTCTTAAAAACGACCTTCGTGTCAATCAATTGGCGCGCTTTATCACACTAGTCTCAGCAACTCGGACACCAAAGATGGCCAACGCTGAAAACTGGAAAAGATTTAAGGAACTGATTCAGAAGGCCAACATGGACTGGCCGGTTTCACCTACTGCCGTCCCACTGGATTATGAATACACCCAGTTGCCAGGCCGATACGACACCATGATCTCACTGATATTCATCCTGATTGGCCTGTATCTCATCAAGATAACCATGAAAAGATGCCTAAGGCACTGGCCATACTGCAGGCAGGATAACGACGACACACCATCCATCGTCGCCAAGATTCATGCTGAAGGAAAAACCTTCAGCTTCACCGTCGGCAAGATGATATACGGCCAGAATCTATGGGCACCTACCATCACCGCCCCAAAAGTCTCTCCAGCCCACCTCACAGTGACCCTAGGCAGGCACCTAGACCTCCACTGGAAGTCGGATATCAGGACAATTGTCGGGGGACAGATCAGGCAGATCCCACTACAGCGTTACCCCCCGGTACCTTTCCTATGGAGACTACCATTGCACAGGATCCTTAAAGGACAACCTGATTACCAGTTGGCCTCCAGTGACACTGGCCCGGCTATAGAGCTACCCTGTGATTCCTGGCCGGCTGACCGCCATGACTCTCCTGTGAATCTCACCAGGTATACCCCACTCTGGCACCAACCAAAGAAGGACAAATACCTTTACAAACCACAGGAGATGATGCTCACACCACCCACTACATCAACCCGTGGTAAGTTTCCTTAGAAACCTCCTTTGATCCTCATGTGGGGATCAAGACAAGCCGCCGGCCACCCCTGTATCCCCTCAATAATGGACTCTCCCGGCCACCCAAATCCACTGGATAGCCCCACCTAACACCTTCATGTGGGGATCATCCCCATCCTTGATAGCTCTAGAATCCGACCCCACCTACAATTAAAACCATTTTATAACGTCTCACAATGCCACTGCAGTTTCGACCCACAATAACACATTTGTTCGACTCACAGTGAAGACCCACCGCACGATGAGACATTGCCATCTTGTTTCTGACGTCGCGTCCGGCTTCCCCGCCAAACGCTGCATCAGAACGCCGGCGCAGCGTCTTACCAGTGCCGTCGGCCTCCCCAATGTCAGATTTTCGCACGTTCCCACGTTGGCATGACAACATTAACGTCACTCAGGACACCCGCACTCAATATCTGCGTCAAAACAATAACATAAGCATGTGTTATCAATATCACTAGACTTGTTTTCGCCCCAACTTAACAACACCACCCCACTGTAAATTAGAAGACCACCCATGCAATTTAGAAGCCCAGAATTAACAACAAAACTTCTAACTGGTGGTAGTGGTATATTATTAAAATCACGGTAGAATCAAGCTCCTGGCGTACATATAAATGATTATCACAGTCTTTCATCACATAATCAAGAGCAAATCACATCCGTCACATTAGGTTGTGCCACCTTCGGGAGCTAGTCCTTTCCTTTTTCTTCTCTCACTTCTTTTCCTCTCTCTATCACCTCTTCCTTAGCACCACATGCCAATCGGCCAACACTCTACATACACCTGTTTTCTGAGAGAAAAGATTCAAACCCCCAGTTTTTGGTTTGGTTTGGTTTGGTTGATTTTACGTCCACTAATAGTACTTAAAAGTTAGCAGACATTTCTGTGGTTCGCGGACAACAAGTCCTTTCTTTTCTTTTTGGACAGGTTTTTAAAAGCTGCTTGTCCAAACAGCTAGACAGGTATTTATATGCTGCTTGCCCGACACAGCAGTGACCGAATCTATGAATGATCGAATCTATGAGATGAATGACCGCATCTATGAGGAGGGGTGAGGGGGAAAACCGCTACCGGGGCTTCATTCCCCTACTCTTTTTGAAGGATAGCAAGTGTTCTTTTATTTGCCTGGTCCCATAGACAGGGCCAGACAAACCACGGCCTTTGATCACTCAGATGTGGTTCACTGAGGGGAAATCCCATGGCAAAAGGCAAGCATGTACGCCCGGGCCTGCGCATATGGACACCAGCTGCCCACATGCTCACCCCAAGACACAAGAAACCCCAAGTTTGTCGCCTTTTACGAATCTGGTATGCCCACTGGTAGAATGGAAGGAGGAAAATTCCTCCTTCGTGGACTCCCAATGAAGTTATTCTGCTCCTCCATGCCCTCACATGAAGGTCCCCACTCCACAGGGGGAGAAACCCCCAGTTAAGACCCCGATCCTAGCAAAAATTCCAAGTTCAAAATCAAAATTCAAAATTCAAAAACAAGATTCAAAATCTGTGACCATACTTTCAGAAACATCAATACTAGCAACCGATTTTTAATCAATTTTTACGCACCGGCAATAATTAGGAGCACACTGAGCAGGGCCCATTGGCCCCTCCTTCAGGGCCATCGTGTGGCCCACGGACGCTGTGGCACTGAGCCGGCACTGGCCCAAGCCAGACCTACAAAAGCACGACTCTGAAAAACACAAATACACAGGTGTAAACCACCAGAACCACGCCCGACCACAAATCACTCCAAAAATCTCCAAAAATTGCCATCTGCACTTACCCGAACAGGCCCACGATGACTAAAAGGAGGTAAACCACCCCCAACGGCATAGCAACCAGAATCCCCCACACGATCATGTCTCTCGTACTCCAAAATTTCAGCCGGTATCCTTTGACAAAGTTTTTTCGTGCCCCTGATACGCTGGTCTTAAGTCGTTTCTGATGACAAAATAGCTCCAACTCCTTTTATAGCAAGACCCACCGCGGGAGCAACAAGTTCATTTTCGAACCATATTTTCGAACAAATTTCACCACCAAATTGCAAATTTTCAACCAACTAACCCCATTTTTAGGCCCCAAACCCCCTACCTTAATGTTGTGACAACTTTTACACATGACCCAACAAGGTCATGGCAAGTCTACACCATTGACCATGCCATTTGCCCATACCATTTACACGAACACTGGACAAACGCCAGCTCAGTGGCGCCGACCAGTGTCTCTCATAAGAACTAAAGTATGAAAAGGTCCCCATATAGTGGCGCCATCCACTGGAGTTCTTGGTAACCAAACTCCCGCCGACACTTGGCTAGAAGCCTACACCTGCCCTGTAGCTCTGCAAATCAATCCACACTGCCTAATTACTGCCTTTACTTGTCAATCTGGAATTTTTGTCAGTCGCCTTGCAAACCATACACTATTATCGACCTTGTAACTAAAGATCGCCCCCCTTCTTGTTCTGTTTCTCTTACAGAGGCCAACGACCTGATAGAGGAGGCGGAGACAATACAGACAAGTCAGCAGCAAACCTCAGCAGTGTCAGAGCAGGCACACCAATCCCGATCGGCCTGCCCCATTGGAGCACACGAGTCTGCTCTCCAATAGGGCCACCAACCAATTCCATTGCCCTAGGAACAAGATGCCCCCACCTGATGTACAGCTACAGCTGCCCATGCAGCATCAACAATAGAGACAACAGACCAGACACCTTCACCTCAATTGGCTCGCCCCAGGTCTGGAGACCCTTACCCCAAATAGCCACCCAAGAATCATTAGAGGAGGACAGTGATTCCAGTGTTTCCCTCTCAGCAGATCCATCAGACAGGGACTCACTGGATGGCCTCGACCAAACCTTACAAACTGATTCAATCAAACATAACAAGGCACACCTCAGCGGAAAAGTAAGGTTTGTCCCCAACATCAAAAAGTCCATGTCCAGGAAAAGAGCTTCACTAGGTCGCTCTCTTAACCTGAACGTCTTAAACCACCAAGACCTACCACCTAAGGGCCTGATAAACAAAGGTCGCCATAGAAAAAGAAAATAATCTCAACAATAATTCCTACAGCTTTAATAGTCAAACTGTTATTATTTATGGACTAAAAGTGTAGAGACACACTGTACTTTCCGACCGCCCATGGACACTATAGACACTGACCCAGTCAGCCTAGTCAACTGATTTTTAAAGCCAGCTTTTCTTGTTTTTCATAAGGCTATGATGCATAACCATAACACACCACTTTTTTTTTTTTTTACATTTATTTTTACCATTTAAGAACATTATGAAGACCACAAGCCAGGCAGCAGGATTTTGTGATCTTAAGATGCCATAAATTTCTTCCCTTCACACTGTACTATTTCAAACCCAACCATGTCAAAATATTTATGGGTTTTAGCTAGTTTATATATTTCTAAAATTTTACAAGGAAGCACTGGCAACCTGTATTTTTGCAGGATCAACTGAGATCCAATCTAAATATCAGCCAGAGCCACCTTTTTATTCTTGTATTAACCTTGTCACTCACAACCAATGATCACCTCAGGTAGACTGAAGGCTAACATGCTAAATTCTCCATTGACCAAGATAAACCTTTTTACCAAATAAGAAATACTTCTACAATCAAGTCAACCACGACCAAAAACCCAAATCTTTTTTAAAAATTCCTTAACAATATTACAAAAGCCTTCAGACTCCCTAGCCTTATCAGTATTAAAAGAATTGATTGATAGACATTACCAGTCATCAACTTCTCTACCTCTGTTTTTATTTATTATGTTATATTGTATATTGGCTCAAGACCTAAATAACAAGTGCCTACCCATACTGCAGCAAACTTTGACAATAACTTGTCTACCTCAAGGTCTGCCTCAGAGCCAATAATTGCATGCTTTAGGATAGCTTTTTATTCTGTTATTTTTATGTGAACCCTAGAATTAGATATGTAGCCAGTTCTTGTATCCTACCACGACCTGAATTATTCATGTTTTTGCCAAAAATTACAACAACACTTCTTTGGCACAGTTTTCTTTTGTATTATTTATAGTTTATTCATGTTCCGCCAAAAAACAGCATTGGATATCTCCTCCGTACCACTGATTTTAACTTAATGATAAGATGTAATACCTATTACTACACAGTCAGATAAAAATTGTCAGCAGACCATTCTCACAAATTTCCTCCTTAAAACCTCGCATAGAATCAAGCAGGTATGTGGGGATTTGTCAGTAGACCATTATAGGTATTGTACTCATCATATTCATTTTTCACCTTTGACTCTACCATGTAACCCAGTGTCCGAGTCTACCCACAAGTCAAGCCATACCCATAGACCAAAGGCTGGCGGTGTCAAATGCACTCAGTGACCCCGCCTCCTCCCACTGGAGGATACGCCCGTCAATCACGAGCAGCTCACTGCATGCCAGGAATTCCTAGTAGCTATGTTTAGACCAACTCCTCCCGCTGGAGGACATGCCCATTGATCATGAGCAGCTTACAGCATACCGGGAATTCCCAGCAGCTATATTTAGAACCATACTGAACTCTGTGACCCCCAGTGCTATGTTTAGGATCCACCTACACACCTGCACTGGAGTTCCCCAGTCACTATATTTAGCTCACCTGATACTATTTTTAGGATGAGCTGGGTGTGCAGCTCCTACTATAAATACCTGTAGGTGGAGCAGCTCACTCATCTTTCTACCTCCATACTTCATCCCTCACACACTCACGTGAGACAAGAGCCCTCAGCTCAAGGGCTAGGCTTGGACACTGTTGGGCACCTTATACTGTATCACCATCCATAACTCGTGGACTTCAATGAATAAAGTGGATATCAAACTGGATCCCTGATTCATCTGTATTCATCCTCATTCATCATTTACGGACACGTTGACAATACGGATGGAGCTTAACGATTTCCCAATGACCAAATGAAGCTAATAGAATGATAAAACGTCAAGTTTATTTAATATAAAATCTCATTATGGTAATGCTACTACCAGGTAAGTCATACTGTAATGACTTTTTAAGACCTTCTCAACCTTTTCTAGATAAGACACACCTTTACCAGATCGTCAGTGTCATCCTCAAGCTCAGAGCTGCAATCTCCCAATATCTCCTAATGTTGAAGAGCTCTTCACTCCAGTTGTGTGGCACCCAGGGTTAGTGACAGTGACTGGTACAGTGTGCAGTGACAGTGACTGTTTGTAAACATGGCCAGTGGTGAACAGGTTGACAGGTGGATAAATGAGTTGAGGAATAGAAAGACACGCGCTACCACAAAAGATGTTGATGAGGGCTGGACTAAAATAGCAGACATATTACAGACAATACAAACTACACTCCATGACACAAAGATAGAGGTTGGAGAGGTTAGGGGTGACATTGAAGAGAAAAGGGATTTGAAGGAATCTCTCAACTTTGCCCATGATGAGATTAAGAGGCTCAGTAAGAATGACACTGAAAACAAAGGCAGACTAGATGCACAGGGTGACTACATAGATGATCTATCTAGAGAAGTCAACTTAACTAAGCATCACATTGCAAGTAATAAAGAGGCTATTATTACCTTGGATCATAATACAAGGAGGAAGCATGTAGTTATAGAAGGTGTAGACTACTCAAAACACAAGAACTGCCATGACATAGCTTTCGATATACTAGTTAAGGTTCATCAAAACCTAACATATACTAGCATTGATCTTGCATACAGAACCGGCCCTATTACATGGCGCAATAGGCCCATCACTGTGACCTTTGTAAGAGCAGAAGTTAGGGACAAAATCATGGCGTCTAAAAGCGTCTAAAAGTGGGGAATGACTTTGTTGCATACCATGGCCCACAGAGCCCATATTTAAACAAGTTCAGTTGTCGACTGGAAATGGATGGTAAAGTTTATTGCTCAGTAGAGCAAGCGCAGTGTGCAGAAAAGTGTAGAATGGTAGGGGCTACAGCTACATTACAACAAGTGCTCTCTTGTGCGGACCATTTCGAGGTCAAGCGCAAGGTGAAATCGATTACAATCCCTGATTGGCAAAACACAGCCTACTGTACAGGTATAACTTATGCAAGTTTAAACAGAACAAGGGCCTTAGAGCAATCCTATTATGCAACCAAAGGGCCAACAAGCAATTAGCCAGTGTGTTATTATGAGCAAGATGATTGCTGAGAGATCATTTAAGGGTCAAAATAGAGGGGGGGTGGTACTTGAAGAAGTGCGTGCTGAACTAATGAGGCGCTACCCACCCCCACCCCCACCTCCAGGACCAACACCAGCACCAATCCTAGTCCCTCAGCCACAACAACAGCCACAACCAGGGCCTAACCCAAATTTGAACCCAGCGCCACCACAGCCTGCATTGCCGACCCCTGACCCAGGAGCAGCTCAGGGTTGAATACCCAATTAAATGTGATCAGTTGATGTACCAAGCATAGTTGGTATTACTTCTACACTACAAACCATACTGACCTACTGACTGCCCTTCACTAGATGAAGTATTAAATCACTGTGAAAATGTGATTTACTCCATACATGATACTGCATTGGAATTATTAGTGTTTTTTCCCCTCAACTATCGACTAATGTGTATGCCCATAAGTAGGATACTATAAGATTACTATTGAGCAATGCCACTGTCTTTTGAACTATGTCAATGCCCTGGGTGTGCATGGGAATTGAACTATAGTGCCACAATAATACTTACCTAGGTAAATTACACGTTTCATACCACATAATGTGCCACATCATGTTACAAGGCAGCTGATAACTCCTGGCCTATTTGTTTTTATTGGCAGTCTCCAACGCACATATCATGTTCTGCCCGATTATAGGAGTTGACTTGTTCGACTACAATGATTTACTATATGAGTACCCACATCAGAACATCTTGAATCAAGTCATTTTGGATGTCAACAGAGAGATCACACATTATAACTGTAGTAATGATGTGCCCACTCCTTGGACAGCTACCCCTTTTTCAAAAAGGGGTTGGACAAGAAAGGAGAATCCACAACTATGATTCGTTGAATGATAGCTGCCATTTAGATCATGATGGCAACCTCTATTATGCCAATGAACTCACAAAAGCGATCGACAAGCTGTACATTGCTTTGAATCATTTCCAGTACTAATGATTATTTTATTTTCAGTCATACCTGCAGGTATCATCATCTAATCTATGTCAGTTTATCTATATAAGGTCATCTATAGGATCTAAGATCATTAGATCAATAGATCACTAGAGATTATTGCACAGTGATTACTGTTCATTGCTTACGTTTGGCAAATGGCAACTATGTAAATGTGTATATATGTTCCTTAGGTTCAACTGTGGCAACTGAAATTGCCATATAACAGTGAATATCACTGGCTCTCTATGTATCACCACTTATATATATATTCTTTATCACTATAACCAGTGCATTACATAACAGACCTTAATGCTACTTGTTTTCCAGCTTTCTTTGGGGAATGCTTGTGTGCAGTCTCACACACACACTGACTATATCACAACTTTGTGGTCCCATAGCTATAGTTATAAGCAACACACCATGCGAACGATTTATTTCTTCCCCCTCCCCCCCTATGTGTCATTTTTCATCATAAGCATTGTTTACTTACAAGATAAAGATATGGTCTTATCTGCCAGAATGGCATAAATGGCCCTGATGAGTGAATGCTTCGAAGTAAATGATTTCGGTCAACATAAAGGGTTGAAGTTTATTGGTTGTAACATATACAGTCTATATGGGAAAACTATTAAAATCTCATACATTCTTCTATATGCCAATGTAATGGGTGTCTGTGAGACATGGTTAGACAAACATCATGATACATCAATGATATCATACCCTGGCTATAATATTGTAAGGCTGGATTGATGCCCTTATGTTGATAAAGACTGTGGTGGATTACTTTTCTATGTCAAAGAGCATATTATCATAACTGAATGTCCACTTGAGTCAGCAACAACTCCATATTATGAAGTTTTGACTATTGACCTTGAGATCCACAAAGCTATATATAAGGTTATTCTAGTCTACAAGCCCCCTGAGGTAGGAAATCAACATGTTATTGACTACTTGATTAACCTACTTGATAAAACTGTACCCACTCGAAAGATTTTAATTATGGGAGATTTTAATATTGATTTACTTACACTGTCTGACATAGATCAAAAATGTATTAAGAGAATAACTAATGTCAATGGTCTTAAGCAGTATATTTCGATCCCAACAAGAGTAAAAGGTTTATCCAAAACCCTTATTGACCATATGTATACAAACTGTGATTATGTAAGTCACCATGGTACAGTTAATATTCGCCTAAGTGATCACATGCCGGTGTTTCTAATCTTAAAACGTGAAAGAAACAAAATTCCTAAGGAATTAAAAACCATTAGGGTGTACTGAAATTTTGATATTAATGTCTTTCACCATGACTTTTGCAATAGCAATTGGGTTGACTATAATTATCACCAAGATGTTAATGGACTATGTTCGATCTATATGGCTAATTTCCTTAAAGCATTAAGTGCTACAGCCCCCTTGAGGAGGACATATGTGTCAATAGATAAGCCAGAATGGTTAACAAATGAGATCATAGGTGCAATGAGGCTCTGTGACAATGCTTATAAACAAGCCAAGCAGTACAATAACCCAGGTGACTGGGTTGTCGCTGATACATTTGCCAAGAGAGTTGACATTGCTATTGTTGTTAATAAAAACAATACCCTGAGCAAGCTGCTAGATAAGCATAAAACTGATCCGCGTGAATTCTGGAGAGGTGTTAGAAAATTGCTTCCCAAATATAAAGGTGACTGTATAAATCAACTCATTGATGATGAGACTGGGCACAAACCAGGCGTTTCGACGGTACGAGGTACCATTACACTCGTATCAAACATCCTGTGTATGGTAAATCAGCCAGATTTAGAGCGATAAACTGCTGGAATAATCTTTGTGCAAAATACTCTAATATTCTGGAGAAAGAATTATTCAAAAACACAATCCAAAAAGATTTTCCAAATTGTTTTATTATACCAATTGATACAGACTGGTTCAGGTAAGTCTAGTAGCTGGTATTACCACTTCTAGCCAATAATCTTATAATTTGCCACTGTAGCAGCTGGTATTTACCACTGCTCACTGTGTCATTATCTATGTCTTTTCATGCTGTATTGTCTATGATATTATCACTGTTTTACTGTTTCTCCATATTTATGTCTATATCCTTAATATTGCATTCTATTTTCATCTTAGTGTATAGGCCGGGGGCTGATAGGGCCCATCATGCACCCCCCCCCCACATCCCAACGCGACAGGTATTTTTTCGATCCTTAGGGTCCCCTGAACAAGATTCAAGATGTTAACATTGATTATCTTGGGATGCACTACCGGTTTTTGCTCATTATCCATGTGCGGGGTCAGACCACTTTTGGGTCAATTTTGGTACCCTGTTATTTAAGGGATACACTACTTCCCAAAGCTCTAATACTACCTTACCGTGTCTGGATCCTAAAGCTCTTGGTCTTGTTGGAAAGAGGACATAATAAGCTTTTCATTTAATCCTAATATGTATTTTTAAGTTCAGATTTGAGTGTACCAGAAGGTCGGGAAGACGAAAGATTGAAATCACAAAGTTCCTTTTTTAACTGAAAACTTTTAAAGCACTCCAGATACATGCATAAAACTTACCCTTATCACCCATCTAACCACAATATCTAATATGATTTCTGTAGGCCAAACCTGTCTTAGTAATATGAGACATTTTGCAGCATTCCTTGATGACTATGATCCATGTTATTGCCACGGACGCGAAGACAGTACGATGGAATATGATGCTGTTCCATTTCAATAAACTCCCTCTTTATGTAAATGAATGTTTTCCATGCTAAATCTTTATCAATTTGCCTGATTCTTAGGTTAAAAAGGGTGCTGATTAAGAATATGGATGTTTCTACTTCATAAGATTTAATGGCGAGGCTGTATATGGCTGAAATTCAAAATGGCCAACAATAGATTCAAATGTCACTTTGCATTACATAAATGTGCAGTCCAGAAAGTATCTGGTGTGTGCTATCCCCTATAAATAAGCTCACTAGAATACAATAGTGTTTTTGTTTTGTTTCTAGGTGGTGTGGTTGCCTAGCAACAGCAGCTTTTCATAGCAACCAAACCTAAAAATATGTTTGAATGTGCATATCTTCATGGTTTCCTTTCAGCAACTTACTCCTATGATGTAAACTTGCATATATAAGTCTTCTTCCATCATGGACTAGGAATATAAGTGATAACTGGTTGCTAGGTTGTTTGGTGGCCTAACAATAACAGTTTTGTATAGCAACAGAGCCTAGATTCTTATCTGTAGGTACATACTTGTGCATAGTCTCCCCCCAAGGACATAGTTCACTTATTTGAAATTGCATATAGCTCCCCTGTGCACATCACACAGTATGAACATAGGTAGTAAATGGTTGCTTTGCCATGTGGTTGCCTAGCAACTGCAGCTTTACATAGAACCCCATGTCTAAATCTATGCAGATAGTCACATATAAGTGTAAGGTCTCACCTCAGGAATGAATTGCAACATACAGTTCATAATAGTAGTGTAGTTCGGGAAAGAGCATAGTCATTATTATGCTAGCGCATTGTTTAAATGGAATAGAGATCTGGATAGGAACTACAGGCTAAGGATTTTAGAGAAGGCTTGTTGTTTTTCCCTTACTTGGGATGATGAGTGCTAAGATCATTGAACAAACCTAAAATGACAGATCGTTTTTGAAAGTAAACCTACAACATTAGGATTATGAAATGATCAGTGATAGTCTGGCTGGGCAAAGAGATCAGAACAATCCCAGAAAATCAGTCTAGTTGTGTGAAAACTTTGGCCAAAATAAAAACAGAACAAGGTAGTAAAGGTATGTTTGGATAATGTAAGGGTTGTTGTTGTCACTCATTTATTTATCCCATGCCCTCATACTTCCAAAATGAAATGTCTTACTTCATGACAGCTCAAGTTAGAGAACAGGCTTGAGGAAGCATGCTCTTTACTGGTAACCTGCAGATATTAAGGACATGTACCCATGTAGGCCATGTGTGATATAATTTTCCCCAGATGCTGGGGAATAGTGCACTTGAACTCCACTCGATTGGAGTTTGAGATCCCCAATCACAGTTTATATTCCAAAAGTCTGTATAGGAGAGACAGGTAAAGCATTGGGTGCCCCATGTGAGTTAGTGTGAAAACAGGGGATGATTGACTGATAACTTCTTGTATCATGTCTCCAATATACAGACAGGTCACCAGCCAATTGTCTAGGATGTCTAGCTTGATCTTGATAATTACTTGTCACTTTGTGCCTATCTGTCATATGGGATTGATAGTGGTCATACTTCCAATAAAGCCCCCATTAAGTATTCTGCCCATTTGCAGTTATGTATCCATCACAGCCATTCAATATACTATGCTTTTTCCTCTGCCACATTAAAACTTCTTAGTGGTCAAGTCTGTGATAGCTGTCCAAAAGATACAATAGATGACTTGGCACTATGGTGAGCAGTAAACCCTGGGTTACTTTAAAAGATGGCTATCAATGGTCAAAGGCAGAAAGATGTTCTTCAGTCATATGATCCATTGAGAGAGGAGGACTGCAGATATAGTGGAGGTGACAGAAGCAAAACAGTAGCTTCAGGTGCTTTCTAGATATGATAGGAGCAATTTGTACAATGTGGATGACACTTCCCTCTTCTATGAGCTAGACCTATTCACCACCCTGTCCACTATGAGTGATGTGGATTGGTAGAAGATACTGAAGGGCTGTGTGTCAGTGGCCTTCAGTAGTATGGCCTGGGTCAACTAGTAATTCACTACACCATATGTTCTGGGGATAATGAACTCTTACAGATCAGCATGGCTTGTCACAAGTGTCCAGCAGTATAATCCCCAGCTGTTGGGATCACACCCCTGTGAGTTAATGAAAGAAGTTGAACCAGAATATAATGTTCAAAGGTATTTAAGGATGAATAGCACTGCGCCTGGTGCTCTCGGTAGGTAACAGAGGCGAGAATATACTGAGAATGGTACAATTGTATTCCAAGCCTTCTCTTTCATTTTCCTAATATGTGAATGAAACCTGCACTGCCTAAGGTCAAGGCAAATTCCACCTTGTCCCTACTTTCAGACAAATAGGCTGCCCAAGGCTTTTGGGATAATCAATTACACATGCATTACCTTATGAGACTGAGACTAAGAGCCAATCTTCTGTATTCTAAATGTATGTTATCAGTACCAGCGTTAGTAAACGTTGATAGTATAACAGTGGTTACAGAAATTTGGCATGGGGACAGGGGTCAGTTGTTAGGAATTACAATCCTGTGTAATCATGAATGACCTGAGATACATTATATGCATGGATATGTATATACAAAATATATACATGGTGTGGATGTAGCAAATATTTCATCATTTTATCATTATCTCATATGGTCTTTGTCAATTAGATAGTTTTAAAAGATAGACTGACATCAAGCACACAACCTTGCAACCTGTTATAATGTACTTCTATTCTAAGATGTGCATACAAATTCTTGAGGCAGGACCCTACACTTATCTGTGACTATCTTCATAGATTTGGACATGGGGTTCTATGTAAAGCTGCAGTTGCTAGGCAACCAAATGACATAGCAAACATTTACTACCTATGTTCATACTGTGTGATGTGCACAGGGGAGCTATATGCAATTTCAAATCAGTGAGCTATGTCCTTGAGGGGAGACTATAGACAAGTATGTACCTACAGATAAGAATCTAGGCTCTGTTGCTATACATAACTGCTTTTGTTAGGCCACCAAACAACCTAGCAACCTGTTATCACTTATATTCCTAGTCTATGATGGAAGTCACAGAAGAGTTATATATGCAAGTTCACATCATGGGAGTAAGTTGCTGAAAGGAAACCATGAAGATATGCACATTCAAACATATTTTCAGGTTTGGTTGCTATGAAAAGCTGCTGTTGCTAGGCAACCACACCACCTAGCAACAAAACAAAAACACTATTGTATTCTAGTGAGCTAATTTATAGGGGGTAGCACACACCAGATACTTTCTGGACTGCACATTTATGTAATGCAAAGTGACATTTGAATCTATTGTCGGCCATTTTGAATTTCAGCCATATACAGCCTCGCCATTAAATCTTATGAAGTAGAAACATCCGTATTCTTAATCAGCACCCTTTTTAACCTAAGAATCAGGCAAATTGATAAAGATTTAGCATGGAAAACATCCATTTACATAAAGAGGGAGTTTATTGAAATGGAACAGCATCATATTGGCTCAAGGTACTGTCTTCGCGTCCGTGGCAATAACATGGATCATAGTCATCAAGGAATGCTGCAAAATGTCTCATATTACTCATAGATATTGTGGTTTGATGGGTGATAAGGGTAAGTTTTATGCATGTATCTGGAGTGCTTTAAGTTTTCAGTTGAAAAAGGAACTTTGTGATTTCAATCCTTCACCTTCCTGACCTTCTGGTACACTCAATTCTGAACTTAAAAATACATATAAGGACTTAATGAAAAGCTTATTATGTCCTCTTTCCAACAAGACCAAGAGCTTTAGGATCCAGACATGGTAAGGTAGTATTAGAGCTTTGGGAAGTAGTGTATCCCTTATATAACAGGGTACCAAAATTGACCCAAAAGTGGTCTGACCCCGCACATGGATAATGAGCAAAAACCGGTAGTGCATCCCAAGATAATGTTAACATCTTGAATCTTGTTCAGGAGACCCTAAGGATTGAAAAAATACCTGTCGCGTTGGGATGTGGGGGGGGGGTGCATGATGGGCCCTATGAGACCCCGGCCTAGTATGACATGTGGTATTACCGCAGTAATTATGGTGAACTGACATTTATGCTCAAGATTGATATGGGCTTTTCTCCTATGATAAGAGGTTATTTTGGTAATGTAGTATTTACTACTATGCCAGAGGTTCATACTATGCACACTTACATATCTTTGCACCATATTTATCTTATTTTTCAAAATACCATATACCAAGTTGAATTCTCCAGGCACAGTACTAGATCTCTTCCTTATGATAATTTTCTTTTGCTTCCCTCTAGCTCTGTTCCTATGTTGATGTCATTGCGCTAACAGCAATATATACATATATATATATATATATGTAGATTTTCTGGCACTGATGGAGCCAAACCTGAGTGTACTGGAGTCTCTGTGAGCTGCAGGAATTACACTTCAGAATGTAAAATATCACACTATGACATTATACTAAACTCCTTCCACATTTTCAATCTCCCTTCATCCCTTACCCCCCCCCCCCTCCCCTTCCCCAAGACCACTGAGTGGTTTCACCAATACTATAATGCGAGTGCCTGGAGTCTTAAACTTCTTTGATTTTTCTGACTTATCATGTGTGAACAAGATTGTTAGAACTGAAGCTATTTTCTCTGCTATATGGTCCACTGAAGATAATATTATTACTCGCCGCCATACCAATTGTCAACATAGGAGGCTGAAATGTGGGCCCAGATGGCAGAACGGCCAGACTGAAATCTGGTATTTAAAACCTTTTCAAAAAACTGAATGGAGGCCTCTGATTGGCTGCTGATCTAATGGGCAGTTTCCCCCTTTCAGTCTATATACTTTGCCGATACATACTATATAAGTAACACATCCAGAAAAAAAAGATTCTTAAACCACATGTCCATAAACAAATTTGCCCCTCCCCTCCTATCTCACAATTTCAGTGGTCTTTGCCTATGCATGTCAAGGCTACCGTTTAAATCATATCTTTTCTCAGAATGAGGACTGGCTGACCTTTGGGGGTGGCAGAGATCCAGGTATCGCTTGGGATATATTAAGTCTCTTCTCAATTTTGCCTGCCCAATAAAGAAATATGCTTTTAAAGAAGGCAAATAGCTGTGGACTGACTATGGATAAATTTACTTGATCATTGATGAACAGGATTTGCTCCAAGATTATTTTAGAACTGAGTCACATATTTCATATCATTCAAAAAAAATATTGCATTTAAGATGGCCTGCTCAGATGGCCTACGCATTGAGGCCAATGTTTCTACAAAGCCTAAGGAATACTGGCATACGATTAATGATATAATCAACCTTTGAATTATATTGTCAGCCTTCCTGCAACCTGATATGCACATACACATCCACCTACACCCACACGTGTACAGAAGCACATCATCATATTATCTAGTATGTCTACATGTCCCTCCCAGAGCTGTGTCCTTGCATTAGGTATATGTGGAGTATGTCGACAAACCAAATTGCCCTCCCCCCTTCCTCTCTTATTCTATAATTCCATGCTTTACCACTAATGCATAACACCACCAGACACAGTCATCTAAGCAGTCAATTCAATCTTTATCTATACATGTATTTGCAATGCTCCAAGCACCTGTGATATTTTTTGTTAATACTTTGTGCCAATGTGGAGACTTACATGTTTTGGAACATTTATACCAAGATGTGATATAGCAGTTTTGAAATCGGTTAAAGGCTCACAATAGCAGATGTTTCCAGGATTATTATTCTATTCAAAATATTATTCTATTGTTTTTCTCTACATGATAAGAAACATTATGACTTTGTAGAATTGCATAAGTTTTAAGAAAAGTTACTTTTATTTTTTGGCTTCTGAAACACCAGACTGACTTCAGCTATACACTTAACTTTAGCTACATCTCAGCTCATGGACATGTAGGGGTAAAGTCGCCTGGGGACCGACTACCCTTAGCATACCAGCTGCCGTAACATTCGGTCGCCAGCCGACTTTGTTTGGTGTTGCTGATTTATGCTGTGGCCTACCTCTATTTATAACATTACCCGGCGTGATCTTATATACTCACTCTCATCCACTAATCTACAGAAAAAGGTGTCTAATTTATACATGTATGTCAAATGAGCGTTGCCGTGTGGCGGAATTACGTCTTATTTTTTATAATAACATTTATTTTGAGAAAATCACTAGGTAACTGATGAGGGGGTAGTGTATAATGAACTATTTGTCTACCTATGAAATGACACTTGAATAAATGTGTTGAAATCGAGTCCATTTGTTAGCGTAGAATAGCTGATATGGTTCACAAGTTTGTTTTCGGTCAATACAGAAAAGATAGCAAGGTTAAATTCGTATCTGATAACTTGACAAACAGAATACACAGACCTCTATAGGCCTAGAAAAGGCGCGGGTTTGGTTACCAGGGACGCTTTGGTTAGTTCATGGGTAATACACCAGGTGGCGAGACTGCGCTAGCGCTGTGCTATCATGGTGAGATAGTATATCAATTTATGCTTTATAAGCTCGAGTAATTGCTCAGAAGTGCTCCCACCTTTGTTTTTGGGAGTATATGGGTGCATAACTGGATTTGGGTAATGAATGGTTATTGTTGTTTGAAACCATGGGTCGAAAATATTGAATTTTAAAAAGGTCAAAAATGTGCCAAAGCAATGGGGTTGTGCTTCACCTCACAGTGGTGATGACTGGTGGAAGGTGGGTAATTTATCAAGATCATGTCTCAAATTCGGAATTTGAACTAATTTGTGTTTGGTTTGCCATTGTAAAGAGAAAGATTTGTTTTTATTTCCAGTATTATGCAAACCACCGTTGTAAAGCCTGGCGACCAAAACGGTTTTTATGGTAGGTGGAAGTTTACTGAGCAAAAGTCATGTTAACAATGGTCAAAGTTGTTGTTATGATGCGTGCAACAGTTTAGTGCGTCACCAAATGCATGGTTACCATGGTGACGACCATGAAAGACGTCAGTTTTGATACAACAATGCATTTTCAAGATGACGCTGGGCTGATGGACGGGCGGGAAAAGTCCAACCAGACGCTGTGGCTGGCATTCTTTGGATAAGTAACGGTGCATAACGTGTCAGCTGAACTTATCTACTTGATGATATCGTAAGAGGATAAGGGGTTACAGGGGTGAGCTGATATGTTATTAAGACTTAGGGTGTAAGTGGTGTTCTAAGGGGGGGGCAAAAGGTTCTGTAGGGGGATGGTGTTGTGGGATGGGAAAAGGGGCATCCCCACATCAGGGTCATCACCAACCTATCCGGTGCTATGTCCAACACAGGACCAAGGACGATTATCACACGAATCTTGGGATTTATGTCAAAAAAGAAGGAAAACTCACCGTTAAAAGTGTCAGTACCCCTCTCAGCCAGTGTAGGATCAAACAGGAGGTATTTGTCCTTTGGTGGTTTGAGAAGAAAGATCCGTTTCCTTGGGATCATTTTCTCCATTATTGAGCATCAAAATGGTGGACGAAAGGTGCGGTCAATAACCAGTCATGGTTGCCATGAAGAGTGATGAGCTATGTGAGCGCTGACGAAATCTAACCTCATCTAGGTCTAGACATAGCTCAGGTGTATGACACATGATGTATGTACACACACACGCCACGTGAGCACACAGCAAAGGACACCTATGATCGGTGACAACAAGTGTAACCATGGTGAAAACTCAAGGTGATATCCAAAAGTGTGTTATTGAGTCTGTGGACAATATTGAATATCAATCATGGATAACTGATGCAATATTCTTTAGGGTGAGTACATCCTTAATCAGGGCTAAATTTTTTTGATTATGTATAGGGTTTTAAAACGGTGAAAATTTGGTAGACTTAAAGGGGGCCTAGCACGGACTTAACAACATGGGTACCTGCCACGGGATCATGCACAAATCGACGGGAACCAGCGGAAATTTTGCACTGATCTGATCGGTCAATGGGTGGTCGCGTGACCTTTTAATGCGGCGTTCATTTGCCATGCTAGCCCCCCTTTAAGATGGTGGGTGGTTGCTATGGTTACACCAGAAACATCAACTGGTAGGTTTCCAAAATGACACCACAGTGGTAGGTTAATGGGGAACTCGACAACTGTTTTACACCATGTTGAGCGATGTTTTATATCATTTTTGGCAGTTTTTGGCATCCAGGAACTTAAAAAAATCTAAAAAAAATCTGACCTACCTACCCTAATTTTTTCAGCTATGTTTCCTGAACACAAATTTGTTTTTTTAGACCTGGGAACTCAACAATTGTTTTACACCAACTTTAAGCTCCATGCTAGAGCATATCGTAACAGTGTTTGTGTCAGTATGCTTTGATGAACGTTTTAAGAAGGAAATCGAAAATCTCAAAACAGTACAAGAAGGTGATAGGGATGTTAAATCCCCACAAAGCAGAAAAATGCTGACTTTTGTAAAGTGACTAACACAACACGTGTGTGTCAAGTAGAGGTAAAGTAGGAGAATCCATGATTCACAGTGATTTCCTTTTTTTAAAAAAAATGCTGGGGAAATAACATAGGAAGGGGTAGACTAAAAATACCAGCTTCACGCATATCCATGTTCGTGTGACTCATCTCAATGTAATGTGAGTAGGAACTGCACATGGTTATGTAAGTTGGTAGCGACTGTACCAGTGTATACCCTGTTAGAGATGTTAGAGGTTCAGAGGTCCATCTATTTTCAGAGGATTAAACTTCAATAAAAATTAGACATTTCAGAGGATTATTCCATCTTGTGATCATACTTTGGATAGAAAGAATTAAATTATACCTAGATACCCTTATAAGATTTTCCTTTCTACTTCTAGAGATTATGAGGTTGAGCCTAGTTTAGACCTCAGTAGGTGGAATTAAGCATACCTCGTGCCACCCTCTAGCCTTTTCTAGACAAACTACCTTTCAGAGGTTAGAGAATCTCTGAAATCTCATTTCAGAGGACATGAATCTAAGCTAGCTACTGATTGGCTGAAATTGCATAGTCAGTGATTATGGAACAAGGGTATAAAATTCATAAATATTCTCACTGAGTGCCTTGAGCCATTAATAAGCTGAGCATTCATCATTTAGAAGTAAAAAGTCAGTAAATCTAAACTAAATTTGAAGAGGAAGGACCTCGGCAAAGGAGTCTGACTGAAACTGTAAAAACATCACCATGCTGTAATTTTTTCAACCCTGGAGGGTCCCCACTTCTAGAGACATCACGCTGCATGTGACTAGCCAGACAGAACTGACCTGTGTGCTTTTTTCATCCTGTGGAGAACCATGCAACTGCCATTTCTTCCAAGCATAATTTGCAGTTTTGCTACATATAAATGAATGGGAGCAAGAGCACATCTTTCCTTTGGAAATGAAGGATATATTGTGATAGACATTGTCCATCACACATAGGTATGACTGGAAGGTAAATGACTGCAACTTGCTACCTACCTGCTGCTCTTTATACAAAAGAGTGCACAACCCAACTACCTCAGACCACTTGGTCGCAACTTACCAAACCTGTGTCACCCGGGTGCAAGTAGTTCTCCAAGTACCCTATAGGGGGCAATACTGGTATTTCTTTTGTTACCTCTACTAGTAATACTACTGCTACTACTTTTACTTCTTCTGCAGTCTAATTCTACTACTACTGCTGCTGTCGCTGCTGCTACTACTACTACCACTACTACTATTATTACTATGATATTGTACCTGCAACTGCTATTCTACTACTGGTGTTGTAGTTGCTACTACACCTGTTGCTGCTACTGCTGCTGCTGCTTCGCTACTTCTACTGCTCTTATTTTAACTGCTGCTCTTACTACTAGCTACTACTGTCGCTGCTGTTGTACTCACTGCTGCTGATGCACATGCACATCCTCCTGCTGCACATGCACATGCTGATGCTCCCGCTGCACTTGCTCCTACCACTTCACATGCTCCTGCTTTTGCTGCCCTGCTGCTGCTGATGCTGTCAAAGGAGACAGCCAACGTAATGTGTCCTTCCAAGAAAAATCAGGACTCTTTATATAGTTGAGAGAAAGATCTAATCACTTGGACCCTTTTACCGAAATGCTTTTTGGAATAAGTGTATCAAAGTGGATAACAGGTGTAACAACTGTGATAATTACCTTAATGTGACTTACATGTATAAGAGGATTATGGAATGTTAGAAGATTAAGGTGTTCAAAGATGGTATACAAAAAACTACAGGGGTGCTTAACAACAAAGGGGAAATATAATCTTGTAAGAGAAAAGTCAAAAGTGTTTTAACTCACTACCAAAGGTGTGGGGTACACAGCAGAAATGGTGGACACATATGCACCTCCCACCTACCTACCTACCTACCTACCTACCTACCTACCTACCTACCTACCTTTTTACCTACCGTAGTACCTCGCGTATAAGACACACCCCAATTTGAGGAAATGGTATAAAGTGAAAATTAACTACAGTTTTCACTTCCAGGAAAAAAGAATTCCTCAGGGTGCATGTCTACCTTTGTACTTACCTGCCTTTGTAAGTACAAACGTGTATGTGTGGTAAGTAGATTAAGTCTAACAAAACAGTTAATAAGTTAATCCCCCTTTCTGCTCCTCCTCTTGTCGCCAACCTGGGGTGTGGGTTACCTTCTATGTCTGTTGTGATTGGAAAAATTAAATCCTCATGCGGTGCACAGTGGGTGACTATGGGATAAAATCCTTTAAGCCTTTTATATTTTTCCTTTGGGACCAACCACACTTAATGAACTAAGCAATCCATGACTACATCATACAGAAGGTGAAAATCAAAACAGACAGATACCCTACCGAGCAAAGCTCACTGTAAAAAAAAAAAAGAGATTAAATCTCTTTTAAGTCTTTGATCAATTTAAACCACAGTTAAGAGGCTTATCTCGGACGGGTACATAAGGGAGAGTAAAATTTTGTTCCCTCACACTTCCTTTGCCACCTTCATCATGGAAACACTGAGTGCTCTACAGACAATGTTTTCTGGAGAGAAACCAATGTCTTCGCAGACAGATCAATAGGAGTATATCAATTTCACAATCAGAAAACCTGGCCACTCATCAAAAAACGGTAGTATTTCTTTTATTTAACATCATCACAAATCTCATCCTTTTAATTTTTTTATTTAAAAAAAAAGATAAGGGTAAAAAAAAATAAGATGTAATTTTTTTTTATTTATGAAAATTCTCATTTACATAATAAACCACCCCTAGGTGGTCATGCACAAAAAGTTCAATATACACTACTCCCTCATCAGTTACCTACTGATTTTCATAGGATGAATGTTATTATGAGTACAATTTAATAACCAATTTGAACATTTTTTTTTACTTTGTTCACAGTTATATTATAGAATTTTTACTGCAAAGGTCTTGCTTTTGTCAGCCAATACACGTCTATAATCCATATTGAAAAGATATGTTATCAGTTCTTTGACATTCAGGGTATTAACAACATTAAATTTGGCACACACCTTTGTAAATTCATTCCAAATATCACCGACAGGCATCCTGGAAAATACCCACTCTCCATACATAGAAATAAGTTCTTCCTTGTCGGAGTAGCATCCATGATATTTAACCTCCGACTTATGGTTTTTACATCCCTAACATTCATCTTTTACTATCCTATTAAACTCCCTGTGTAGTAAATAATGACAAGTGTCGGTCATTAATAACCTGGCTGTTGCTCGTTCCACAATTGTAGTAAACATTGATGCTTTAGCTCTCTCCCTCTTGGCTATCATTACGGCCTCGAAACAGGTTGACATCTTGAGAAAGTATTGAGGTGTTATGTAGTTGTTAATGCATACTCTATGCAGATGCATTGTGTCCGCCTTTTTGGATATATTTTTACCCCTCGACCTTTATAAATGAAAAAAATGCTACAACTCGAGGCAGCTAATATGAACAGGCACCATGTGCAAGCAGCGGAGAGGAGAAAAGCCATTCTAAATGCAGCGAAATACTTGAGTATTTATGAGTATGAATGTGCGTAGCATTGAACTGAAAATGACAGATATTAAGTTATATAGTCATGATGCTGACATTGTATGTGTACAAGAGAGTTGGTTGGACCCTTGCATGGACAATTCATTAATACACTGGGCTGGGAAAAGAGCCTTCAGATGGGATAGACACAATGATAAGGCAGGAGGTCTAGTTAGCTTTATCTCAGACAGATTAAGTCCCTACTGTGTTCAGTTTAATCATTTATGTGTTATGAATGGAAATATTGAACTACAGGTCCTACTAATAGACCGTCCCAAATTGAAATCTATGTACATTTTAAATATCTACAGACCCCCAAAAGATGACATCAGAGAATTCTTTAAGGATTTATGTGATTCACTAAATCATATTCATCATCTAGAAACAGAGGTATGGTTAATGGGCGACATAAACATTAACACTACAGTGAGAAACAGTGAGGCATGTAACGAGCTATTTGATCTCTGTAGAGAAAAGAGTTTTAGAAGGCTAATTGAAGGCATCACCCGGCCTAAAGATGACAGTGGGACATGCCTAGACCACATTATAACTAATTGTGAGATTGTCAGTGAAAGTGACATCGGAGACTGTCTTATAAGTGATCACTACCCAGTGTATGCATGTCGTAAAAAACCTAAAGCATTCCATGAAAGCGCACAATATACTGGGCGTTCCTATCGCAACTTTGATATCGAGGACTTTCGAGAATACATTCTTGACTTAGATACCTCAATCATTAATGACGCCAATGATAACCCGGAGCAGGAATGGAGGTGTATTTATCTTCCTATCCTTGAATATCTGAATATATGTTGCCCAGTAAAAACGTTCACACTGAAAAGGGTAGCTGATCCATGGACTGATAGGGCAACCCTAGAGTTAATGAATGATCGACAAAGCCTCATCAGGGAAAACAAAAGAAATGCCAGCAGAGAAAATACTCTCACCATTGGCCGTCTTAGAAACAGAATTCAAAAAATGCAGAACAATGAAAAAAGGTTGTGGGTCAGCAGGTTACTGGATGAATGTTGGGGAGACCCTGCACGCTTTTGGCGTGAGTTAAACAAGCTAATTAACCCTTGCAGTAAAAATAACTGTATTCAACTAAAAGACAGTACTGGTCTTCCAATCAACTTTGATAAAACAGCTGAGTTTATAAACAGATATTTTTCACACATTGGGGATGATCTTTACCAAGATCTGATCAGAGCAAACATCCCAAACATTGCAGCCGACCCGGAAATTGAGCCTGAAGAAATATTCGACGCTGCCCCCCTCGATGTACATGCTCTAATAAGAGAAGATGACGTGTTCACCTTAATTGAAGGTATCAACATAAACAAGTCATGTGGATTAGATGGTGTTACAACCAAAATTATGAAGGAAGCTTTGCTCTTGTTAGCACCAGAATTGACATGTATTTTTCAGGAACTCTATCAGAACAGGTATATTCCCTGAGTCATGGTCAACTGATCTATTAGTTCCTATTCCAAAGAAGGGAGATCTTATGGACATAAAAAATTGGCGTCCTATATCCTTATTGCCCTTGCCTGGGAAACTCCTAGAGAAAATTATACACAAAGTCACGTCAAATTACACTGAAGCAAATAATGTCCTCGGTGATAACCAGTATGGCTTCAGACCCAACTGGGGTACATCTGATGCGGTATTTAATGTATTGATGGACTCATACAAGTATAGGGACAGTGGTCATGGCTTCAGACCCAACTGGGGTACATCTGATGCGGTATTTAATGTATTGATGGACTCATACAAGTATAGGGACAGTGGTCATGTGACCTCAGCATGTTTCATTGATTTTACTAAAGCGTTCGACACACTGTCGAAGAAGACATTAACAGGGTCCATACCTGGTGTACAAGCAATTTTATGACTGTAAATGCACATAAAAGTATGGTTATGTACTTTGGCTCAGGCCCCAAAACAGACCACTTAATAGGTCCAGTCATTAAAATGGGTAACCATACACTCCCCACATGCAGGTCATACACCTATTTAGGAGTCGAGTTAGACTATAAGCTAGTCGAGTTAGACTACAAGCTATCGGTCCAAAATTATCTTTAACTGTATATAGACCAAAGCCTAATGTATGGCGCGCAAAAAAAGTTCCACCTGCCAGAACGAAAGTGCTGAATAAACAAACAAACAAACAATTTGAAAAAATGTAATGATACAAATTATTTTTTGTCATTATTAAACATACATAATATCTTATAACTCTAACTAATAGAAATACTTTACCACACATGTGACCTTTCCTCTACGGGTTCAAGGTTATAAAATATGGTTATACTGGTAAATAAGGTAAATACTTACTGAAAAGTACCTTAATCCGTTGACGTGTTACTTCCTGCTCAAAATTAATTTCGCCCCCCAAATAGCACAAAATGTAAATTATGTACACAAATAAACATAAATAGTTTAGAGGGACTCCATAACAAGCAAATGAAACAGAAGTAGGTGGAGTTTGATGGATATTCCGCGAAAAAATTACCTGATTTTCCTATTGCGTGTTACTCTCTGCTCAAAATTCAAATTCCACCATTGATCGGGTTAGTGGGGCTAAATAACTGCATGTAGGTAACATATGACACATATTTTGAATAAGTGAGAGGTGCATCTATCATAAAAGCCATAAAAAACAGTAATCTTAACAATATAAGGAATTTGAGATGTGAAAAAGTGGGATAAATCTTTGGGTTTGATGCAGATTTTTGGAATTTCCACACTCAAACAGACTCTTACAGTATTGGGATCATAACCGAATACTCTAGGAAGATGCAGGAGTGTATAATCTATCATCAGGATATCATATGTACACATTTTGATAACTGAGGGACAGGAGAGTGAGATTTAGCGGCAGAATCTATTTTTGAGCAGGGAGTAACACACATGCTTCAACCCCGTAAAATGCCCAGTCATTTAGAAACAGTGGCAAAATTCCACCACTCCCTGATAGACAACATGGGTTTTTGTCAAAATAAAAGCATTTGGACCCCAACAAAGTACATCAGCATGTGCCATAGACCTTCGTACATCTTATTACAGTGAAATTTTGGCTGATCCCTTACCTATTTTTTTTGTAGGAATAACTATTGTCAGTAAAATTGGACAAAAACTGCAACAAATGATAGCCAGAAGTCTCCTTGTTATGATTTGAAAAGACCCATATGGATGCGCCGTGAGAGGGATGCCAGAGATGTCATCTGGTTTAGCGCCAAAGAACTTAGAATTTTGAGCAGAGAGTAACACCCAATCATATTTTATGGTCTACAAAGGGCACAATGAGTCAATATTGGACCAATTTGTGTTCATGATTATTTAGGAGGTGCCAATACTCTATGCAACGCAAAAATTTACTGTATGGAAACAGCAGAATTTGATTCATTAACCAAAATGTTAAATGTTACTCCCTGCTCAAAAATGTGTATTCAAATACACTTTAGGCCCAGGACTAAAAAATATTGGGTGTGGCCGCAAATTTTTTATACCATATAAACCCCTCAAATGTCCCTCAAAATTAAGTGTAACATGGATGGTAGAAACAGAATATTTCAATGGTATTTTGAGGAGGTTTATTTTTGAGCAGGGAGTAACATAATGCTGCCTTTATTCAGTATGAAGGAGGAGAAAAAAATCTATCATGTACATCAGGTTAAAACCCTTTGGATCTCAGAGTTAACATATATGTATTGAATTCCAAAAGTGATTTTGAGGGGTCTTCTGCAGTATAACCAGTATGTGAGGGGTGTAAAAATTGTATTTTATCAGCAAAGTACACACTTTTTGGTCTTTTTTCAACTCTGTAGACCCATAACTCAAAAAAATTATGGTCCATTTCACTAAAGTTTACACTTATCTGAAAGCTTATGATGTTTTCTCTTGAATGAAACCAAAATACACCAGGCAAGTGCATAGGTTTTGACCCTATTGGTAGGTAAAGCTTAAAAACCCTGAAAAATGCTAAAAGTACCATTTTCAAAAATTTAGCCCATAATTATATAGGTATGCACACCCCTAATTAGGTCAAGGTCGAGGTCACGTGACCATATATGGGTATGCACCACGGGGGTCCAGTGACGTCACAGGTCACGTGATCAAATGGAGGCATGGCATATTATGCAAATGAGGTCAAGTCAAGGTCACATGACCATATATGGGCATGCACCACAGGGGTCCAGTGATGTCACAGGTCACGTGACTAAATGGAGGCCTCTGATTGGCTGAATGCCCAGTGAGTAATATCCTTAGATTGGCTATAGTCCCGTCCCGATACATACTATACTACTCACACTATAAAAGCAGAGCTGAAATTCCAAGTCTCAAGCCCTAGGTAGGGCTTATAGCTTTCTCTTAAACTCAGGGTGCGGCTTATACGAGGGTGTGGCTTATATGAGAGAATGTATGGTACAACGCATGGCATAGGGTTGGCTTATCACCATATCTCATGGATACTGCCCATCAAAAACACAAACAGTGAAAAAAATGGATGTTTGTTCTTCCCAACCCTCAGTATTCAACAACATGCCCAAGGTTGGGATTGTTAAACCATAGAATATGTAGTACTACACGTTCTATGGCTAAACACAGTGTAAATCATTGTGATGTTTCAATTACTCTTTGCATTTTCCGATGTTCTTTTTTTTTGTAGCAGGTACGTTTGACTCTCACACAATGTTCATAATGATGTTTGCATGTATACCACCCACAGTGCGATCATAGTGCAGATCATGTAACAGTGGCAGGTCCAGGATTCGGAAAAAGGAGGGGCACGGCCCAAAAGGAGGAGGGCACACCACCGTTTTTTTTCAGCGACTTTTGGGGTCCACAATATGCAAATAAACAGTTATGTACTGACAAAATAATCATGTGGTGGGGGGGACAAAATCTTGTTGTGTCTGCATGAAAATCCACTGCCCTCTGTTGTTAAAAAATGATCACTCCCTAACTAACTAGGTAAGGATATGCAGATTCTATCATGTGGTATATGGGTCAGATTTTTGATTTCTACCCACTTTAGGGCACAGAGTCCAAACACGTAAAATTTAATATCAATGAAATGCACTTTATTATATTGGAAGACCAACATCTTGGGCCCCCAAAAAACATGATTCCAAAGTTGTACTCCTAAAATGTCAGTTTTGGTAAGCCATCAATGAAAATCATCTCTTTTCGTGTAACGATGGTCACATTTATAATCTATGTCCATAGCAGACCAGCTGGAAATGCTCATATCACCCTTAAATTTGGTATGCTTATACTTACCAATATAGTTACCAATGTACATGCCAAAAAGAAATATCCTCTCTCAAAAACTTCTAAATCTATGGATGATCTCAAATTTTTGAAATTTTGAAAATTTGTTGATTTCATCCCAACCTTTGTGCACTTTTCTATAACAACACTAAAATACCTTCTATTCGCCTGAATATCACTCTGAATTATATTTAGGGTTTGTACTATGTAAATCAAGTGCAATTGTACACTTATTGTACAGTATATCTCCTCTGTTGCCCCCCTAACTTTACTCATTCATCACGTATAAATGTGACCATCGTTACACGATGTATATGACATAGTAATAGCATGGATATAACCATTTTCCCTTGTCATAAGACCTTTACACTCACAACATTTGTAGTAAACAGGTTGGGAAACTGATTTAACCAGATATTTACATACTTTGAACCCCGAAAGGGTGAGCACCATGCGTTGAAACGCGGAAATGCTGGATTTTTCACCACTTTTTGCAAGTTCGGACGGACATTGGACCAGGACAAAATATAATTACCACACTCTATATACCTCTATTCAATGCCCAAAGTAGTCTATGAACAGCATAAACATCAACAGATACCATGCGATCACTCTATTTTCCATGGTAGGCCTTCTACTAGACACTACCCAAAGTATACCTTTCAGTGCATAAATGTGACCATCGTTACACGATGTATATGACATAGTAATAGCATGGATATAACCATTTTCCCTTGTCATAAGACCTTTACACTCACAACATTTGTAGTAAACAGGTTGGGAAACTGATTTAACCAGATATTTACATACTTTGAACCCCGAAAGGTTGAGCACCATGCGTTGAAACGCGGAAATGCTGGATTTTTCACCACTTTTTGCAAGTTCGGACGGACATTGGACCAGGACAAAATATAATTACCACACTCTATATACCTCCATTCAATGCCCAAAGTAGTCTATGAACAGCATAAACATCAATAGATACCATGCGATCACTCTATTTTCCATCGTAGGCCTTCTACTAGACACTACCCAAAGTATACATTTCAGTGCATAAATGTGACCATCGTTACACAATGTATATGACATAGTAATAGCATGGATATAACCATTTTCCCTCGCCATAACACCTTTACACCCACCACATTTATAGTAAACAGGTTGGAAAACTGATTTAACCACATATTTACATAATTTGAACCCTGAAAGGTTGAGCACCATGCGTTGAAACGCGGAAATGCTAGTTTTTTTACCACTTTTTGCAAGTTCGGAAGGACGTTGGACCAGGACAAAATATAATTACCACACTCTATATACCTCTATTCAATGCCCAAAGTAGTCTATGAACAGCATAAACATCAACAGATACCATGCGATCACTCTATTTTCCATGGTAGGCCTTCTACTAGACACTACCCAAAGTATACCTTTCAGTGCATAAATGTGACCATCGTTACACGATGTATATGACATAGTAATAGCATGGATATAACCATTTTCCCTCGCCATAACACCTTTACACCCACCACATTTATAGTAAACAGGTTGGAAAACTGATTTAACCACATATTTACATAATTTGAACCCTGAAAGGTTGAGCACCATGCGTTGAAACGCGGAAATGCTAGTTTTTTTACCACTTTTTGCAAGTTCGGAAGGACGTTGGACCAGGACAAAATATAATTACCACACTCTATACACCTCTTTTCAATGCCCAACGATGTCTAGCATGTAAATTAAATATAAAATATCCCTGACATACACATCAGAGTCTGTTATACTGTATCAACTATACATAAAATAAAAGTGACCATCGTTACCGTTAAAGCTATTTATATCTGTTGAAGGCCTCTTCTATGGCATCTAGGGTTTTTTGTGGTATCCGGACCGAGTTCTGCTTCCGCTTAGTTGTGCCCAATGCCTTGGGAGGGTTAATTTTACCCAGGATCTCCCAGTCCCGCATCCACAGCTCGTCCTTTATCCTCGGCCAAACAAATTCATTTGAGTCCTGTTTGCGGTTGAGAAAGCGCACCTCGTACTGCTTTTCCTCCCTTTGCAGCACCTGTCCCATGAACACTTCATTGTCGTACACACATGCCACATAAGATCCATTGGCATAGCGGGACAGCTTTCGGATCAAAGGCTGTGGGGGGTCAAGTGGTGCGACATTAGGACCTGGTACAGGGAGGTCGGCAGCCTGTGCAGCGCGCTCCGGTAGCTCCTCCTGCGCTACACCAGGACTTACAGGTGCTTCATCCCGTGCAGCGCGCTCCGGTAGCTCCTCCTGCGCTACTACGGGGTTGTCGGCAGCAGTCGGCTCCGTTGGTTCGTCCCGTGCAGCGTGCTCCGTTTGCTCCGCCTGCGCTACAACGGGGGGATTCTGTGAGCGAGTTGCTCGTGCAGCGTCGGCAGCAGGCTTCTTCTTGGGGAACTTTAGCTCATGCACCTTCCAACCCGAACACCCACGCTGCGATTCACAGTCCTTCCAGCAACACTCCTTGAAGCAGGATGTTTCACGGACAGCCAAGGAACGCCCTTTCTGAACTGGAACTGCAGCGTGCACCCCCAGTGTACCGTACAAGCTATCATCAGCTTTCACTTGATTAACGGTCTTACGGGCAAGGGCGACGTCTTCCAGGGGAATGCACTCATAGTACACCTTGTTGGGCTGGTCCCTGTTGACTAGGTTGTTCGGGTTGTTCCCAATGCGAGCAAAGTCTGCTGCGTCCTTGATCTTGTATTGACGCTGCACAGCCCAGTCGGCGTTTCGCTTGGCAGCGGCACCAATTCCGTCACACGGACCCTTCCCGTGGCCACTCTCGAAGTATGTCCAGGTTGCCCTGTACTTCTTGAGCAGCTCCTCATGTCGACACAAGATCGAGAATATCGATATGTTTCGATATTGGGAGCTCAGAGAGTCCGAAACATAGTGCAGCATCCCAACCCTCCCAGGTAGGTTCCTCTCAATGAACCGAACTATGGCCTGAAGGAAGGCAAGGATGGCACCTACATCGTGCTTTGTGTCATCCGTCACCAATGCCAGCGAGCGGTGCTTAGTTTCACCTGTGTCCTGCTCCCTGTAGTGGATCACCACTGGATGCAGTGTCACAGGCTCCTTAGCATAGTAAGTACTCTGCGGGCTCTCGGGGTAAGTGACCATCCAATTTTCGGCGAAATCCATTTGGATGGAACACTCTTCGAATGACATAGTCGCACGTAGCTCCCGCACTACTCGATGCTGCGTTCGGGCCCTCTCAGAATGATCGAAGATCGTCGAAAACTCCTCCACCATGTCCGCAATGAACTTTTTCTTTGTTTTGGTTTCGGGAACAAGGCGGAGTTTCTTCGTGAACTTCTTATCCTTTGGGGGCCCGATCGGAACATCGATTAGCTTCCACGTCTCGCATACAACATCTTCCTGTACAACCGTGGTGTTCAACTTCAGTTTGAACTCATCCGCGGTACTCGCACGTACGACGGTATCAGGCAGTTGTTTGATACTGACCGCACGGAGCCTCAGCGCAAAGTTTTGATGTTTTTGGCAAAGGCATTCCGAGGTGCTAGTGAACGATACAGGTACAATGTACCTGTTAGCACGACGCACACAATTGAAGAAGGCCAAAGAGCAGGTGTGCGTCGGGTTCATCTCATTGTACCGCTCACGAAGCACGTACAGGAACTCATTGAGGACGACGGTTTGGTGCTTCACTCCTTTTATTGTCCGGGTCTGTTTTTTGCCGGCAAGCTTTGTTGAGTTCTCAGGGTCGAGGAGGAACTCCAACACTCGCTGCCGACGTTCAGTATCATAGGCAGAGTTTTTGCGTGGATTGGGAGGTGGTGATGTTAGAGACTTGCGGGTGATAGCAAGGTCTTCTGCTAATTTAGATGCCAAGCGTTGCTGCTTGAGATCATCCACCTTACCCAGCTGTTTGAAGGCCTTAACCCGTGCACGGAGTGGAAGGCTTTTGAATCCCTCCGTCAACAGTTTGTAGGCTTCACTGTTACTTCATCAGCTGGAAGTACTGCTGGTGGATGTTCAGGTGCACCCTCAGGCGCTTCAGGAGGTTCAGCAGGTTCGTCTGGCACTCCAACACTTAAGTCAGGTACCTGCTGTTTGAGGGTTGCTAACTTGGCGTTGAGTAACCGGTTCTTGTAACGCAGCCGGTTCTTCCTCGGGGTGTGTGGACCACCTTCGGGACTGTAAAGGAGAGGTTGATAGGGATTAGAACCAATGTAACATTTGTAGTAAAACTGCTAATTTGATTCACCAGAATGTAAATTTCAGAGTTAGATCAAATTCAAAAAGGAGAATTCAAGTAACCATAACCAGAAACTTTAAAGTAAACATTAAAGTAAGCACCTAGTAACTAAAGTAACCAGACAACCAAGGAAAGAAGCAATTAAGCAGCAACCCAACTAGGAACTATTTTACCACTACTATACAATTACATTTGTCACACTCATTTTTTGCTGAGCACGTTGCGGGCGGAACGAAGAGCCACATCACTGTAAATCATCATTCAAAAGTAAGAATAATTAAACATCAATCAAACAAGTTTATATACAATGTATGTGTTTGTTATTTAACAAATGCTATGGGTCATTCAAATAATGTTAAAGGGGGGAATATGTTCTAAATACTCACCGAAGGTCCTTGGCCATCTGCGGGGTAATGGGATCATCGCCCTTGATGCGCGGCGACTGCCTGGTACTGGGTTTGGCCTTAGCAGCTGCTTCTCTGCGAGGACGCTTGGGGGCCCGCTCCTCCCCGCTGTCCGATGACAGCAGCATCGGGTCGGCGGCGCTTCTCCCGGACCCTTTACCTTCCTCCTTGTCATCGGCACTGTCGGAAGACAGAACCATCGGATCTTGTGGGCTTGTCCCCGACGATGTTGCGAGCTGCTTCCTGCGCTTTTTGGGTGGGTGTGTAGAGCCACTGTGACTGGAGGAAGATGAAGAACCTGCCCTCTTTTGTTTCTTGGGCTGCAAAAAGGAATGCACAATATAATTTCTATTCATCAGTTGAATACATTTATTGAGGAAAATTATGTCAGATTGTGCAATGTATAGTTCTAGGTTTCAAACATTTTGTAAGCACATTGTATAATTAACTGGAATGAATTATAAAGTTAAAGTACTATGAAGAGATTACTTTATAATAACATGCTTACATTTGAAATATCAGCAATCGCCAGACGACGTCTCAGATCAGCTTGCCTTCCCTTCTCCCCGTCACTGTCAGAGTCAGAGGCATGTGCCTCTTGGTCATGAGGTAGCTGAGGTTCCTCCTGCTGGGTTACCACATCGGCCTCCCGGTCAGTTTGTTGGTCATGAGGTTGAATAGGCTGTTGAGTTGGCACATCTGTCTCCTCTGCATTCGGTTGATGACCCAAGTCAGAGGTCCTCCTCCGGGAGCGGCGTTTATTCTTGTTGGAGAACAGGAGTACTGGTAAAGCCGAGCGGCCAGTACGTCCTGTAGGTGTAGTCCTAGGTGTAGCAGCAGCATTGCCAGCTCTAGGTGTAGTCCTACGTGCAGCGGCAGCATTGCCAGCTGCAGGTGTGGCAGGAGTGCGAGGTGTGGGAGGTACGGGAGGTGCTGCGGGAGGTGGAGGGGCCTGGGGTGCTGGCTCACCGGTCTTGTCCCTCTCCCTTAGGTTTGCAACCCGAACCCTGGTTTGCTCCCTTATAGTGTCCATCTTGTCATGGTCTCCAGATGCCCTGAGGCGGTCTCGCTGAGTCTGGCTCTCTGCCGCGCGTTCAGCCTTGAAGGCGGTATCTCCCAGCTGAGCACGTTTCTTGGCTCGGCTTGCTGCTTTGCGCTGCGCGGGTGTCAAAGCCTGCCCATCTGGCAGCTTCTTTCTCCCCATACTGCAAATGAAATAGAAATGAATCAACACATGAAATTGATATAATATTGTTTTTCGACATGTAACGATGGTCACACAAACTTTTGTAACGACGGTCACTTTTATTTTTGATATAACACTAAACCATGTACATGTTATAAGTGAAAATGTTGAATTAACTCCACCCTATTACCAAGTTGGAAATGAAGTATCTGGTATTAAATAAATGACTATTCCATGGGATGTCAGTACCATAGGGCCATCTTGTGTCCAAATATGGAGAGGTTGCACCAAGGCTTACTGTGTATTTTGACAGGAAAACTGGTTTTGTAACGATGGTCACATTTATAAATTCTGGCTATTGCTGGCCCCAGGAGGGTGCAGACTGTACCAAGACCACTCAAAATTGTACTTAGCATTGGTATATAACATATAAATGGAGTAGATTCACAACAGATATGATATGGGTAAGTATAGAAGAAGAATCAATAAAAATAATTAATCGTTGGTAACGATGGTCACATTTATATGGGTATCGGTAGAAATGGATTTAGTATGTATTAAACTACTATTCTACTACTTCCATTGCTCTGAATTGTTCAGGAGAAGGTACAGGCAGGTTTTAGAGGTTAAAAGGAGTGGGAGTAGAATATATTTCCCACGTTTGGAGGGGTCAGAAGAGAAATTTTCCAAAAAATTACAAGTATTTTTTTATATGAGCAGTTGGTAGAGTGTGACAAAAATGAAAATACTCCAATTAACTTAACCATGACATGTATTCATCTCTACCCTCCCCTATTAATGTGTTGGTAAATGCATTACAATCATCTGACAACGGATACAGGGTGTACAGAGAACCGAGGAATAAATGTGACCATCGTTACCGTAGTATGTGATGTCGGCTATGGACCTAGTTTCTGACCTCTCACTCGAATAGTAATGGCGGGAGCCGGCAAAACACAATGCCAAGCGACGTACGACGGTCACTTTTAACGTAAATAACTGTTTTCGATACACTATTTTTACACCAGAACGTTCCATGGACCTTCATATATGATAACATTTCATCGATTTTCTTCAATTCTTACCTTGAACTCGATTTTGGCGTATGTTTTGTAGAGGTAGATGGTCAAAATTGTCATCAAAATGTCAACAAAGTCCCTCTGCGTGATGCGCATGCGTCGCACTCCGCTCTACTTCCGGCCGGATAACGTACAGCATGGAACACTTTCCCGCCTCTATTAGGCAAATAAAAGTGACCATCGTTACCGATCGGCTAGGTAGCCTCTGATAGGGGGGAAAGGATGTAACTACCGACGTAACACCTGGTCAATATTGTTCATTTTAGCCCTACATTTGAGTTTCCAAGACGGAATGAATTATTTTTGCCAAACTATGGACATGGGAGGGGGAAATTTACATGTAACGATGGTCACATTTATATTTGTGAAAAGTACATTAATGACTGTGGAGGGAAAACTATCTGCAGTGGAGCCAAAATTTTTGGCACACCATACAAGTCAAACATACCCTACAGGAAGGCGGTATAAGGTGAAATATATTCCCAGTGGTTCCATGGTCATTGAGGAGGTAATATAATAGTGACCATCGTTACATCGTTGATCTATTCCATTAAAAGGCATCAGGGATTGACAAAACCCACCTACCTGACCATCAACCAGAATTATTTTTTCAACTAACACCCAGAACGAAAAAATAAAATTTAAATAGTGATCATAGCATTACTTTTGGACTCCCTGCATGCATCCAAAGTTAGAAAAATGACCAAAAAAGTGGTTTAAAAGGGTGTTTTTCAACTTTGAGAGTCCATATCTCAGGAAATAATCATGCCAGGTGCAAAAAGTTATACTTTTCTGAAAGGTATACATGTCCTCTGTCAAATGACATAAAGAAAGCCAAGTTGGGACTAAGCTGATTTATACCAGGCCTGATAGAAACTGGTAAAACCATGAAAATGCCAATTGGGTAGAAATCTGACCCATATACATGTATGACAAGCACAAAACAGCCTGAGAAAAAGTGTTATACTATTGCCCAAAAGAGGAATGAGTCTGACAGTATGACCCCAGACAGCTCATATGTGTGCTATTAGCCCTTTAAATGCCGCTAATGCATTAATGCATCATGTTTTTTATGATGCGTGAATACAGCCCTGGTGAGTAACTCACCCCGGGCTACATTCATGCATCATGCTGAGCCTATCGGACTAAGATACTCTTGTAGGGTCGGCATAATGCTTCAATGGCAAGCAGTCTTGCCAGCACTTCATTGGTGCATCTTGCCGACCAATGGGCATGATGCCCTACTGCAGTCCTTGAAGGATTAGAGTCAGGTTAAGTACCACTGTCATGTGCTGTCCTACATGAAACAGTGTATGGACCTGACAGCTCCATAACATGTCTCCTGAACCATGATTCATGTACATGTATAAAGCCAGATACAAATCGTATTATCAGTGCAAGAAGGATGTAACTGATATTTTCCAAATATTGAGTTTTCTTCTATTTTAAAGGGATATTCCACTATTCGGTAAATCCTATACTACCAGCAGTTTCTCCAAATCATTTGGGATTATATAAGTTTATGTATTATGAGATAGATGAAACAATAAAAACCATGGTTTATTGTGCATATTTCAGATATATTGACATCTGAATATCGGGAATCCTTAACTATGGCTGCTTATGGGAGAAACCCTCATTTTTAATCGTTTTCTGAAATATTGAAGAAATCGACCAGTGATATCTTAACTAAACTTCTCATATGTCTAGTAGACATCATCTGTACCATGACTGATCAATAAAAACAGACCTATAGTCATTGGACAAACAAAAGAGCCATGAATAATTCAACAACAAAAGCGGAAATGAAAAGCATTTGAATTTCTTACATTTATCAACATAGGAAAGAAACAGTCTGGAATTGGTTCACCAGACTTTGCAGGGATTAAGATACAATCATTATGAACATTTTACATGCAAAGAATTGGAAGGTTACTGGCAGAATCTAGAAGATACATATTTATGAAAAAAAATCTTTTTTTCTCAAATACAGATATCCATGAGGTTGGCTGATAGTGAATCTTAGTGCTATGTTAGGAAAAATGCAAAAGTATAATATTCAACACCTTGATAGTGATGAGTCAGGGAATATACGAAAGGGAAATAAGCATGTATCATGAGTTTAGGTAAAATTAGGTAGTATCAATTTTTGGTCACCAGGTGGCGATGGAATACATGGTGGGAAATCCCTTTAACATCTATTGGCCCTGATCTACCTGCTATGAAAGAACTGAAGCTCTGTCTATGATATGTGTGCCCACAGACCTCAGTGCAATGATGTTGTATGAACCTTCTGCTATAGTAATTGCAACACTTCTTCCACCTCTCCTGCAACACTTAAACAATGCAGTTAAAACTTTCTTGCACCTAGGTGGCGATATAAGAGAGGAATTCAGTAGGCGATACCACCTTGTTCCCTCTTAGTAATTTCTCAACACCTTATCCCCATTTGAGATAACTGAGCACTCTCAGAATGAAATCCACCTAAATCTTTCTACAAGGCCAGTTTTACCAACCTTACGAAACTAAAAAAAAACCCACAAAGAACCATATGAATAAACAAAAGAAGGGAAATGTAAGAGAACAGCTATGTGGGGTAGATATATTATTGTGCATGTACATCAACCCGTTAAGGGCCGCTGATGCATTAATGCATCATGCTCATTGGTCGTCATGATGCTGCAATGAAGTGCTGGCGAGCAGTCTCGCCAGCACTTCATTGGTGCATCATGACGACCAATGGGCCTAATGTGCTCCTGCATCAGCGGCGTTAAGGGGTTAACAGAAAGTAACTTTTGTTAATTTCGACAAATTTCAGTTCATCCTTCATGAATTTTCAGTTTATTATTTGTTTATGATTTATTTGATGGAATTACTCTAAACCCCACTGTATTACATACCTATACAGCAGATCAATCTCCTCTTCCAGCTTCCTACAAAAGACTTACATGGAAACAAGTCTATAAACTTGTATGGCGCCAAGCTCCTGGGGACAACATGCCCATCAAACCTCAGTAGTCAATAGTTAATTGGAGAGGCTGGCAAATCACCAGTATACTTATATTGAGTTGTGGTTGTGCCTGTCTCTACTAAAACTCCCAGGGAAGAATAACAAATCAGTTTTTACCATTTAGTATGTAAGGAATCAATAGTTGTTTAGTATTTATGTGCGTGTTGGTTGTGACTATGTTTAAACCCAGCAAATTGTCGTTATCTGTCGCCATGATTGGTCATCAATGGTGACTCCTTTCTGAGTGATAACTCACTGCGTCATCTTTCGCCGCTGTGTGTCAGTCTCACATGGCATGACAATTTATCACAACAGTCACCAACATGATCTCACTCACTGCGTGAGTATGTGCCACCCCTTGTCTTCCACTTACAAAGCATGGTGACTTATCACCACCATCGCCAACATGGATCTAACTCACTGCGTGAGTATGTGCCACTGCCTGTCAACTCTCACTCAGAATGGCGGCTTATCACAAGCATCGCCAACATGGATCTGACTCACTGTGTGATTATGTACCACTCCCGTGACACTGGCATCAACTCTCACACAAAATGGCAACTTATCACTACCATTGCCAACATTGGTCTCACTCAATGCGTGAACTTGTGTCACTCCATGTCAATGATCTCTAAGGATTGCATCATCTGTCACTCACTCTCACTCAGAATGGCAACTTATCACCACCATTGCCAGCCTTTGTCTCACTCAATGCGTGAATTTGTGTCACTCCAAGTCAATGCTCTCTGAGGATTGCATCATCCGTCACTCACTCTCACTCACAGTGGCAACCTATCACCACCATTGCCAAAGTTGTTGAGACAGCACCACTGTTCAACATGTAGCCTATCTAGGAAGTGTGGGCATGAAGTATAAGTCCCATATGTATCAAATGTGCTTTGTTTCACACTGATTTCCATGTAATACTTCAGAGTTGAATCAAACAAGATTATATAGAGAGAATATCAATTGAATTTAGATAGAGGTATCTCTAAAATGAAAGCAACTATCCATAAACACCTTTTCTCTGGTTACAGGAAAAATACATAGGGAAATATCAACATGAACACCTTGTCTGTGGTTAGAGGGAAGATACATATGGCAATACCTTCTCTGGCAAAACATACTTTGATCTGGCAGATGTGAGGCTGCATGATTACCAATGTCGATGATCATGAGCTTTTCATCTAACAAGGTGAGTGATCAACCGCCTTGCCATCCCTGGTGAGTGTGAGTCATCACGATCCTCGCCAACCGTGGTGAACATGCTCTATGGCATGGTGTGCGTTTCATCTAGCGAGGTGAGTGATCACTCGTGTCGCCATCCCTGGTGAGTGTGGGTGATCAAGATCCTCACCATCTGTGGTGAACCTGTGCTATCACGAGGTACGCGTTTTATCCAGCGAGGTGACTGATCACAATCCTTGCCATCCGTGGTGAATGTGCATTATGACGTGGTGTGCGTCTCATCTAGCGAAGTGAGTGATCACTCATGTCGCCATCCCTGGTGAGGATGAGTGATCACTCATGTCGCCATCCCTGGTGAGGATGAGTGATCACGATCCTCGCCATCCCTGGTGAACATGTGCTATGACGAGGTGCGTGTTTCGTCTAGCGAGGTGAGTGATCACCCGCGTCGCCATCCCTGGTGAGTCTGAGTGATCACCATCCTCGCCATCTGAGGTGAGGCCATGTGATCACCACCATTGCTATTCCTGGTGATCTTGTGCTATAGCGACGTCGTGTTCCATCTAGCGACATGTGTGAGCCACTTCACACAGGTTGACGAGGAGTCACGACAATTTGCTGGGAAGGTAGTAGTTAAGGTGGGATAGTGGTATTGGCGTGTGTGTGTGTGGGGGGGTGGGGTGGGCTATGAGAAGCCATATTTGTAATTAATACGTGCCCACCTTATACCTTGTCTCATACTCCCTCATTATATATCTACCTAACAGATATATGACCATGTTCCTGTCAGGTAGGGCTATGATGCTGCCAGAAGCTGCTTTAGATATTTAAGGTAAAAGAAGCACATAAACTATGCTGTCCATTCCTAAACACAATATCAACCATGCCTAATTATTTTGGAATATGATCTGGGATCCTCTAGCAACAGAATATGGGTATCAATACCACTAAGGAACACTTTTGCACTTTTAGAGAACAACTGCGATAAAACCGACCTTGCTCAACTCAAGGGTGCTGAATTCGGAAATCATAATAGAATTGCTGGGTTTCTTCTCATGTCTGAGATATCTAACATAAAGATGCATGGAATGGGATAAAACAACCAATTTGGTTGAAAGATTTGGCAGGAAGCTATTTTTTCCATAATTAAATTCATGAATTCTGGATATTACATGTCTTCACCATTAAGTAAATGTGGTATATATAGTCACTATGAACCTATTTTTGCCTAGGAAATAAAGATTTTCAATATTAACAAAGACCTATGTTATTCAAGTTATCTGTCATTATACCACTATTCTGCCACTTCCGGTGGTTTTATATGCGATATATACGTGGTATATTCTGCATATACCACCCTTGTGCGTTTTTAGAATTTTTGGTATATACTTTTTCGGGGTCAAGTTGGAATATTTTTGGAGACGTTGGCGGACATAGAAATTTAGCCTCGCCATTGTTTCAAGGTGAAAAATCGTCCAAACTCGTATGAGGATTGAACCCCGGCCGCAGTGGTGGTAGGCGAAGGCCTTAGCCATAGCGCCACACTGAACGGTGATGAAATCCAATGCGAAGGTAAATAAGTTCTAACCTGCTATGTTTCCAGTCAGTTTTCGTATGGAATCCAACCATCACATGTTATAATATTAAAATCCCAAGAAGTATTCGATCCATAGACGAGGAATGCGTGCTAATTGTCTCCATTTTCTTCAATATAAATAAGAATCCATTGATTTTCCCAACGTACGCGAGTCGCGGTCCGGCCATTCCCACCCACCTCCTTGTCCGGCGAAAGTGTGTCAGTGGCCCGGATGTAGATATAGGTCATCCGCTCGCCGAACGAGGAAGACGCCGAAAATTTCGGACCGTGTTGGAAAATCAATGGATTCTTATTTATTTCGAATATATCGGACATATCAAGCATGGAGTACTCATCTAGAATGTCTAAGGATATGTATGTATTAATTTGAAGACGTGTCATGGTTGGATTCCATATGAAAAGTGAGTGCGAACACGGCGGTACCCCTCCCGGCAAGGAACAAAAACAATCATGGCTTCGCGCAGAGCGGACACGGGCCGTGTCGCTTGGACTTACAAAATGTCTTCGCCTGGCTATATTCTTTGGATTTCAGGTAAGAAATTAATACAAAATGGAGGAAATCGTGGTATAAACCTATTAGTTGATGCATATCGGGGCCCACGGGCTGTATATGCTGTATATACCCTCGCCGCTTCGCGGCTCAGGTATATACAGCATTAGGCCGAAATGCCTGCCTGCTCACAGGCAGGATCCAAGATGTATACAAGTCTATAGTGGCACAAACACATGGCTAGTCTGAACTAAGTACTCACTGTCAGTTCCTGGAAATTGTCCCTCCTATTCACAAACATGTAGTTTTCATGTACATCAGCTTATATTGACTGAAACATGAGATATATCCAATAAATCTGACATGTTTATCTTGAGCTTAGATATCACTACCTCAATGGCCTCCATTGTCGGTTACGTCTTTGGGGGAGAAGCGCTAACGTGGCGCCATTTTCGCTTGTAAAATATGAGCAATGAACTTTCGCCGGTACCAGGGACACACTTCTGATCATACCGTTTCTCCTCGAAAGGGTTCACGTCCATTGTCAACATCTTGTGGTGCTACCTGGTGTTAGACTGCACTTGAAACATAGGGCTAACCAACCAAGAATAGTGTAGTCTTTTTGGCACTAGGTGGCTACACCTTGCTTCAAGATGGCCGACAATGATTTGGAGTTAGGGAGGGAGATTTGAAAATCACCTGGATTATTAATTATTACAAGTATTTCAAGTGCTTTGTGTATTGTGAATCTTTGGATATACATTGAGGGAAGTGTTGGTGGAAGCATTGGACCTGACAGTAAGTACTTCTGTGAGAACTGGGCACTCAGCCAATCTGGCTGACCAAACAGACTACAACAGACACACTTGGTCTCTGAGGTTCCCTCAGAGCGTCTACGGAGTAATACAGCATATACAGCCCTAGGGCCCCGATATGCATCATCTATTAGCTTAATGTACCTACACCTAGTTGATACTACTGAATTATAAACAGGGCAAAACACATTCTTTTCTTATTTTAGGGTCACACAGTATTGTTATGATGATCATCTAGCATGTCAATGCAAGAGAAACCCAACAGGACAATACTCAGTATATACACTGCAGAAATGGTGTTTAGATTTTAAACATGTTTAGGTCTAAACACATTTAAAACCTAAACATATAGGTCAGTTAGGTGTCTCATCGACTACACATTCAGGAAATGAACACTTTTATTCTAATTACATAAATGTTTATGCTAAACATGTTTAGATGTTTAGAGTTGAAACAGTTGAATAATAGGTGTTTAGATTTAAACATCAATAAGTTTAGATACTTGGATGTTGAATCCACACCAGGTAGCAGCACTACCTTTGAATGGACAATCTGCACACAGTTATAATCAATTGTTGTGACAAATGTCCCCAAATCCCATGTTTATCATGGTTTCATTTCATAGAATGTCATGTGAATAGAAAGGGCAATAGAAAATCGACTAGATTCACCTTACACCACCATCATTAGCATAAAATAATCAATAAGCTCCATGACTGACACCTATTTGATGTTATTCTGGAATAGATAAGGCAGTGTCCTTCCTGCCAAGCTGTTGTACTTTCTCAAGTCTCTCATTCTGATGCAGTACACGTATATAGCTGTGGCTGACATCTTTGGAGTCTTTGACAAGTAAATACCTGTTGATATCCTCCCAATAAATGAGAAAACAAACAAAATATATCTCTTTTTTTTTAATGCATACATGTCTGCAAACCTTAACATTCCATCAAATAATTTAAACATCTAAACACAAAAATTCATAAACACCTAAACACAAAAATTTATAGATATCTAAACACAAAGTTTTAACCTAAACACCTACATTTCTAAACACTTGAGCTAAGCACATTGTTTGGCTAAACATGTTTAGGAAATTAATGTGATTACAAAAACGTTGCAAGAATATGTTTAGAATTGTGTTAGGATCTAAACACCATTTTTGCAGTGTACGTATACGATGAAGTGTTTGATGTTCTTATCAAACAGCTATCTGATATAGCTGAATTGAATTTGAATTTAGGAACCTAAAGGCGCTTTTTAAAGCATGATTTTTTTTGTATGTTTTTTTTTACCAAGTGGGACATCATGAGGAACATCACCATGATGACACAGCCTTATGGCGTCCTTGAGCTTATGTATTAGGGTCCTTAATGTGAAACCCTGCATATAAGCTGTACCTTATAGACCATTTCAGACCCCTGGTGGGGCTTATAGGTCCATCTTAAACGCAAGGTCTGGCTTATACACGGAGGTTTACTTAAGTGGGTATTCCACTGCCATCGGTCGGCCGAAATTTTGCTGATCCGATTATTTAGCGCCTCCCACGCCGCGTAGCGGCGGTACCGCGAAGCGGTACGGGAGTGCGCTATGATGATTTCATTCGCCCCATGTGATGAGGTCTCACAATACAAAATAACAGTGGGAGGCGTTTTTTTACGCGGTCACAACGGCATTTCTTGTTTTTGATTATACAAAAGTATAGAAAAAATCAGTCAGATTAGTAAAATCTCAGCCGACTGACGGCAGTGGAATACCCGCTATATGTAGACTATAGTAAGGAATGGGGACCATTTCTGATGTTTGCTGCACCTTATATCATTCTCCTAGATTCAGGGGGCAGCCTATATGTGGGTGCGGCTTACATCATTTTCCTAATGTCATGGTGCAGCTTATATGCGAGTGCGGCTTATACAAGTTTTATGGTACTTTTTACCAGTGGCCAGGCAGAAACTTATTCACACTTCTCCTTCCTCTTCTCATCCTTCTTCTTCTATCTTCCCGTGACTCTCTAACATGTTTTTACTCCAATAGTTGTCCATAATGAGGGTAGGGACTAGACCATGGTGGGGGATACATAATGGATGGTGGCTGGGTTATTGTAGGATGGATGGACCGTGCCCCGGTCCCTGCTTTTCTGTCCTCCAACCCATTAAGAATGTATAACATGAGGCTCCCGGCAACTCGGAACTTAACGATTATTGCCATGAAAACACGCTTAGACTATCCCGGCCAACCGCTTACCCTTTATGTTTTTAGCAACAAAATCAGAATTCAAATAACAGCCATGTATTTTATTCATTTTTGTTGATAGACTGTCTAGGACGTATGAGGAGCTAACTCATTTGGGAATTGTAGGATGTAAATTTGCATTTATCTCTATAAAAATAGTATAAGTTTGGCCAAGTTGGATTTCTCTTGGGAGAAGCAAGGACAAGCCCTTCACACAAATCAACTGCCAAAACGCTATAATCTATCGAGGGCATCTTTATGTGTATCTATTAGGTAGATTTACATGTCAATGTGCTGGGTAGATATTCCTGTAGTCTTATATTATGGTCAACATACATATATGTTATGCTGTGCAATTGCATCAGATGCCACACATATCAAAGACACAGTGCATAAGGTACTAGGGTAACTCGCAGTTACCCCATCCAACACGGCGAATCCTATATCTAGTATAGAGAAATAAAAGTGAAGATTACACAGTATTTCTACTGATTTGGGTATATCATGCACAATCATCTGAACTAATAACTGTAGCATGACATCGTCTAGAAAAGTAGTATAGAGAAGTTTTAGATTTGTCAGTACTAGGGTAACTCGGATGGTTTACTATAACAAGTACTAGGGTAACTTCATCAGGAGTTACCCTAGTACCAAACCTTTGGTTTTGGCTGATTTCTATGTCATCCAAGTGATATAGTAGCTCAAGGTGCTGTCTCCATAAGTATCCATGCCCTTGCTATAATTCTGTAATACTATTGTGAAGAGGAATATAGTATTGACAGTACAGAATGATGAAATGAATTCACACTTGTATGCATATACCATTCAAATTGGATGGGGTTACCCTAGTACTTTCTGCACTTTGAAAGATAGAGTGCCAGAGAAATGGCTTATATCACAGTACTTTATGCATTAATCCAGGAATGTGACCAAGCTCTACCTATCTATGCATGCATAGGAAACTACCTCTGCTGCAGAAAAAAAAAGGAAAATACAAAAAGACAATTCCTCCTCACTGGACATTGAAATTGTAGAAACGACCACGGCTGAGACATGTTCAAGTCACGGGGTCTTCAAATGAAAATGAAGATAGAAAATGAGAGAAGAATCGCTAAGATATCTCCCAAAATGCAATGTTCCACCAGTGAATATTTCATTTAGAGACGGATCAGCAAGAGGGAATGGGGAATGGTGGATAGGGGGTGCATGATATTTGGGACCTTCAAAGAGGAGCAATAAATCCTGTATTACAGACAATGTGAGTTCTGAAATACCAGGGTGGTGGGAAGGGTGAGGGGGGCACTTCATGTCCAGCTTGTTATCAAAACATAGGGCAGTTAAACCCCAGCTGTCCCAGGTAACATTGGCGGTAGGGTGGCAGTTGCTATCCCCCTCAAATAGTCAGTGCCCCCCCCACCCCGTGGAAATTACACATCAATCGGGGGCATACTCCCCTTGTTTCTAACTTTCTAATGTACTTGAAAAAGCAATCAATTGTCTAGGAAAATCAATATCGCAATATCCAAAAACAACCATGCTCATAGAAATTGAATAATTTATTATCAGGGTAAAGATTAATATATTAAATTATGTGCTTAAACATCTGTCATGTTTTCCTATTAGCATACAATAAAAGATTAGTTGAAAACGACGACACAACATCATTTTGCACCAATCACACAAGAACTGCCTCAGTTTGCCACATTCAGTAATAGATGTTCACAGGACAATATGTTTAGAAATATGCCATACTTTTACAGTTACCCTTTTGTGTGTCATAACAGATAAGATTGCTGAATTGATTCTTCAAATTATGAACACAAACTGATGCAATAAATTGACGTACAATTTAAATGTCTGTCCTGACTTCCATTTCGAGGTTTTAACTATCTACTTGACTGTTTACGTCGATAATTTTTTTTAAATAGCAAAGCTACATCATACCAACTAGATGATAAACTTACATTCTTAAATATATAAAAAAAAATGTTTAGTTGCTTCTACAAGCTATTGTGCTCTATATTGACTGAGTAAAAATACATTTTGATGCCGAAATTTATCAACCATAATTCACAAAGTTATCTCAATGCAGAAGGTACATCATCCTCCATCTCTAAGGGAGTGATAATCTTTTAACAAGAGGGGGGGGGGGAGGTAGTGGGTTTGCATAGGGACGCGCGAAAGCATTTTTGGCCCCCATCTCAAGGGTCAAATTTTTTTGATCCGCCCCCAGAGGGCTGAAAATCGAGTTTGAGCATGCCCTTTCAACCTGTAGTAAATCACAGGATTTTTTTACTGAAAACAGGTGAAATTATTTTGATCCCCCTGGTCAAGGGATTGAAAGAATTCTGACCCCGCCCCCTGTTGTTAAAAATGATCACTCCCTAACATACTGGGTATCGTGTGTGATGCCGACTGTCCTTATTGCTACAGGAATGTATAGATCTATTGGTCCCTAGCAATTTCCACTCACTTGTAAGGTACAATGATTATCCTTTCTGTTCCCTCTGAACAAATTTGGAATACACGACCGTTAAATACACACTTCTAGTAACCATAGATATTGTCATCTCATAATGCCAAGTTTGGATTTAATAAATGCTCATTTTAATGTACGTTCTGCTGCTAATGTGGTTACTTGTATTCTTCCATCGTCTGATATTATAATGCCAACTGCTTTTACTCTGTATGTTTATTATGTGTTCACAACCATATGTTCTGCAATATACCATTAAGTTGTACATTTACCTCCTTTCCAACCCACATTGATTTTAATTGGAATGGAATGTTCATAACACAGTTCTTTTAAAATGTTAAAGCTATAACGACACAGCAAAGCCTCTAAGTTGGGTAACTCCTATGGGAAATACGTCCTCTACGCATATTCATGTACAGTTTTCACCCTGAATGGTTTGTGATAAAGTAGGTAAAAATCGTAGCAGTTAGCGTGAGAGAGAACCGATCCCACGATCGGCCTACTCGATGATGACATTCAATGCATATTATGGTAAATTCTATACCCTCCTATGGTATGATGAATATCTCAGAAAACAGCTTGAGACCCCTACATTCTCTCAATATCAGTATCAGATTTCATTCAGGACTTGTGGCGAGATTTGGCGAGGATTTAGGTACTCTCAGTCCATGGGAGTGACCCACCCTAAATATCCGTACAGTTTCATAGAACACTTTCTATCTCACTCAGTTCACCTTGATCCCTTATATGTTCAAAGTCCCTTGTGAGTGGTCTGAACTGGGCACGTGTCTGCCCAATCTTAACATTTCTCCTGATTCTGGCATTTCTAGAGGGTAACCTGTCTCTCACCTCTCTAAACATGAGTAAGCACATTGGCTGTACAACATAGAAGGCCAGCGGAAGTAGGCGTAAAACCTGGTAAAATACACTGAAATTATCCTTGCTGCCGAATTGATTCTTAATGCTTCGAACAACCGTATCGCGAGTTGAGTGATGCAAGTGGAGAGTCTCGAAGAGCGGCCAAGGAAGCATCATAGTTAATATGAGTATGAGTTGTATAAAAACAGCTGCTGCCTTAGTACGGTGCTGGAGACTGTGGCTCTCTAAGCCTTCACTGCACATCCCACCACTACATGTAGGGTGGGAGTCAAACATGTCCTCATGTTCTTCCTGCTGTCTAAATCGACGTTTGCAGCAAACTGAGAGAACTAGTGCAAGGGTGATGAGGGTAGCAAGTAACATATACAATGCCCAAGTATAGAGGACTACCCTGAAAGCTGTGGTATCCACAAAACTCAACACAAGTGGGTGACACATTAAGAAGAGAGCGATGATCCAAGAAAGCCCTGCATAGTCTATTGCCCTTCGTTGATTCATAACCGCTCGACCGACTTGTGGCTTGAACCCCGGCTGGTCACTGAGAAACCCAATATCAACACAAATCGCCAGACCGAGGAGGTTCGAAAGTGAATGGGTTGCAATTTTCAATGGAATGCCCAAATGTAAGGTTATTAACCAGCTGTCTCCAAACCCACGGTCTTCACTGTGGATGAGCTCCGCTGTCCCATTGTAGCCATGATCTGCTTGGAGAACGTGTGCTGTCACTCTCCCAGCAAACAGCAGGGCTCCATCAAGGGCATTGGTGAGCCAGATGTTAAGGAGGATGACAGGTAGACCAGCACGTGCAGGGTTTGTACTCCTCAGGGAGCAGGTACAGAAGAAGCCATTCAGCATAGCCTCTAAGAAAAACAGGCCAATGGTTAACAGAAGACATATGTAACGTGCACCAACGTCTTCATCCATATTTATAGTTTATCCAGTCATTGATGCTCTTATGGTGTAATATGATTTGTCCTTAGAACTCAAGGTCACCATAGATATTTATAGATTATCCAGTCCTTGAGCTCTTATGGTGCAATATGTTTTGTCCTTAAAACTCAAGGTTATCTTCCATATTCATGGATAATCCAGCTGTTATTGTATTATGTGAATTGCCTTAAGTATCCAGGTTAACATGTATACATATTTATAGATTATCCAGCCCTGAAGTTCTTATGGTGTTATGTGAATTGTCCTTGAAAGTAAAATTCAAGGTCTTCATCCATATTTATAGATAATTCAGTGTTAATCCAGTCTTGAGGCTCTTTTGACGTATTGTGAATTGTCCTTAAAGACTCAATGTATATATTTATAGATAACCCAGCTCTAATTATGTATTGTGAATTGTCCTTACCTTTCAAGGCTTCAGTTTATTGATGCCGTGTGTGATCCATTTTCAATATTGTCAGTGGAAGTCTGTGTAATTTATCTGTGGATTCCGTTTTACCCTTGTGCTGGGCTACCGGTGGATTATAAAAAGATCTACTCCTATGATTTACCGACGACTCGACTCCGCTCTTTCACTTGATCACTTAAATATTCCGAGGCTGGTCAAATCACCAGGTTATCAATTACCGTTAGAGGAGATGATCGACTGTTTGCTTCTCAGATTTCAATTACATATTTCTCCAAGTAGAAATTGATCACAAATCTGATCAATAGATTATCGAATTCAAGCGAGATCGATATGAAAACCAGGATTTATTTTCAGAATCCACATGATTTCAAGCGTCTGAGAGAATCTTTTATAGGAACTTGCCTAGTTTTCTGTTTCGTCTTGGGGTTGTTCCTGTATGATGAAAAGGCACACTGTAAGGAATAACTGTTGAATCAACCAGGGATCCTTGTACAACTGGACAGTGAACCACCGTAATTGTATGGCAGGGAAACAGTGTAGTCTTTACAAGAAGCCCCAGGTGGCAGTACGATGGTGAACAAATATACAAGGAATCTCTGTGAAAATAACGACGAAACTCTGACAACTTTGGGATGAGGATTCTGTCGTTATTTCGATGACATCTTTTACAGTGAAAGTCAGTCGTTGCCTTAATGTGTCTAACCTGTAATATCCACGGTGATCAATAAAACATAAATCAACCTCACCTTGGCCCCAAGGTAGACTATCCTTAATCCCATAGCTCTTGGGGCTTTGTAAAGAGAGGCAATTTATCCAGGGAATTTATCCCCAAAGGAACTTCAGGTTATCCCCTAAAGGACCGTTGCTGTGCTTCTACATATAACTTGGAGGGGTGTAGCAAATTACAGGGAATTAGCTAGAATAAATATTATAAGTAGAATTTCGGTAATCAAATCAAATTGACATCCAGTTTTCATAAATAATTAGATTGAAATCCCAACAATGTTAGACTATGGTAGCAGTCTTTGTTCCTATTGGATAGCGTGGGTGGAAAGGGTTGAACAGCAGCAGTGCATTACTCCCTCCGGCCCAATCCACTAGGACCAATAGAAATGCCTGTGCTGGAAGAGAACAGTAGTATATCTCTTAGTGTGGTGTTTAGATGGGGATGTTGGGGGACACAAACTAAATAACTGGTCTGCAATCACCCCAAAGTACCTTCAGTAGGCTATTTAGGCTAAGTCCATAGGCTATAGGCTATTTAGGCTGAACCCATAGGCTATAGGCTATTTAGGCTGAGTCCATATGCTTAAAGTGTGACATAGATTTAAATTTCAGATTGAGCTGGAAATTTTTCTTCTTTTCAGTTTCGAGTATTTCACTTGTACCAGGAGGGTCTTGCCAAAAACCAAACGTGCATGGAATACAGAAACGTGCATAGAATCGTGTTGATAAAAGCTATTTTCGTCCTCCCCTTCCTTTAAATGTGCACGTTTTCACCTGCTCACGTTTGCAATTTTCCATAAGGATATGTTGTATAGCTTTGGGAAAGATGATCAAAATATGCGTGCCATAGAGCACATTTATATGAACACGTTTTATGCAGGTTAGTGGCTAAACTCGTTTTCTTTTTGACAATACCCTCCAGAGTGATTTTCAATAGCGCTTTTTAATCTCAAGTAGGCTTTACTCCCGTGAGAGTGGGGTTCTTTTAAGACCAGTTGCTGTTTTACCAATTTACTACACTTCTCTACTCTGGATCTTATTTAAGACTAGCGATTATCCAAAGCACACCACTTGAACAGTCCACCACACAGGTCTAATTTCAGTGCTAGGCCTATATTTTTATGACTTGCATTTCATCATCTGTGGTAGAATACAAAAAATAATAGTCGTATCCCCAACCCCCCTTTATGAGGCTGGTACATTAGATATATGCGTTTAGTACTACAACGCAGTGTGACAGTAATTCATTCTGGTGATGACATGTCAACCCCAGTAACTATGTATATGGGAGACATCACCACCACTGCCACAATTACTGTATATGACTGAGGGTCATTCCCACACATACTATAGATGGAAACTACTGAATCCCCTCAAATACATCGACTGTACATCTCACAGTGGTCTTTTGAGTCCAAAGCCAGTAGAGATATGGCAACTCACTTTGCAGAGATAGGGCAACTCACTTTGCAGAGATAGGGCAACTCACTTTGCAGAGATAGGGCAATTCACTTTGCAGATATAGAGCAACTCACTTTGCAGAGTTAGAGCAAGTCACTTTGCAGAGATAGAGCAAGTCACTTTGCAGAGTTAGAGCAAGTCACTTTGCAGAGATAGAGCAACTCACTTTGCAGATATAGAGCAACTCACTTTGCAGAGATAGAGCAAGTCACTTTGCAGAGTTAGAGCAAGTCACTTTGCAGAGATAGAGCAACTCACTTTGCAGCGATAGAGCAACTCACTTTGCAGGGGTAGAGGAACTCACTTTGCAGAGATAGAGGAACTCACTTTGCAGGGGTAGAGGAACTCACTTTGCAGAGATAGAGCAACTCACTTTGCAGAGATAGAGCAAGTCTGAAAACTCCCCACGTGCAGGTTTCATCAGTCAAGAAAAAATTAACATGTGTCAACCAATGTTTGCCAATAATGCCGGATGTATCGATTAATTCGGAATTCCTATACCAACTATGACAGTCTTAGAAGGGATCCTGTGGTGTTATTGTTCCCCTGATGTATCCAAGTTCTAGTCTAGTCCAGCTGTGCTTTAATGCAACGTTCCTATACCTGGGACCAACAAGTATCCAGTGATAGGCTGCAACTGTAGTAGTAATGCATCAACAACCAATGAGAAAATTCCCTTCATCTTGCTGGTTGTTAGCAGGGTACCAGAAAAAGCTGTGGTGTCTCCACTGGATAACCTAGAACCTCGGTATAATCAAGCTGTCATGAAGCCTCGCCTACCGTCATGGTACACCTCCTGTCGCGCGCTGCCTTCTGCAGGCCACCCTGGAGGAGGCAGTCATCCTTTAAACCCCACTCCCCACTCACCCACCTGTCACCTGGAGCAACCTGTTGACACACTCCCATTCTCCCCAGGGGCTACTACACCAGCACCGCCTCCTGCCTACAGAATTGGCACAATCCTCATCCCAAAATTGCCAGAGATCCGTCATTACTTTCACAAAGATTCCTTGTACATTTATGTACCACTGTACTGCCACCTGGGGCTTCTTGTAAAAACTACACTGGTTCACTGCAGTACAATTATGATGGTCCACTGTTCAACTATAAGAGGATTCCTGGTAGATTCAACAGTTATTTTTTACAGTGTGGGGATCTGCTCATGGGTGGGACATGTGTGGGGCATATGGGGGTCAATCCCATTGTACTATGGACGCAGCCATTGCCTCATCTGGTACTGGCGAAATAAGAACTTGTAACCAGTTACACTCAGCGAATTCAGCAGTGAATACAGGGAATTATTTTATTGGTCAAAAGTGAATCCCGCTTGACCCCTATAGCGAGGTTTAATGATAATGTGTATGTGTGGCCATGGCAGTTCCGGTTGCGAAACTTCTTGCATTATTTACACGGGTATCATATATACAAACACAACAACATCTGCCTGAAACCAGGAAAAGCGCGAGGCAAGAATCAGAAATCGCTGATGTCAGCATGCATGTGGTCCTCCCAGGAACCAGTCAACTCCCGTAAGGTCATTGTAAATACCGAGGTTCTGATATCCTTAGTAGGGGACACCATTGCTTTATCTGGTACCTGGAGAAATTAACATTGAAAACAGCAAGCATGGTGGGTACCATTTATTATGTAATGCACCATAAAGAGTCTGCACTGAATGCAGGGGATTTTCTCATTGGTCACTAATGCATCCCTCTAGGTCGGAATAGGTGAGCTGCTCTCTACGTTAAAACTACTGCTCCCCCACCTTCAGCCCTACTCCTACGATAACCCCTATTAGCTGCTCCATTAGGCCTCTGTGTATTTTGTGGTGAACAGGCAGGGGGTGAATTGTTAGAAGCTTTAGTGAGTTGATCCCCTGTGGTTAATCCTATGTCTTAATACCTATTACAAATCCAGGCACTAATTAATCTCTTAGGATTGATTAATCCACCTTGGGTAAAATCCATGAGCTTATGTAGATGGAACCAGGCAGCATTTCAAAGCCATTCTCCACCCTCTATTGTGTAAAACAAAGCGTGGGTATTATGCAATATCACCAGCTATAATCCAAAAACACTGTGGAAAGCAGCTGACCCACCTTAAATGGAGTCCTCAACTCCTTAGGCTTTATATCTCATGTTTAAGCCAGGATCCAGGGACAAAGCCCATGACTGAGCAGCTATTGACTCACTCCGAGCTGCTCACCCTATAATACACAATGTGGTGGGTGGGTAGGAGACAGGGAGTGGGTTATGGGGAGGAGGGGGAGGCACCCAGCTTCATGCCTGTTGGTTGGTTGGTTCTGCCACGCATGCGGCACCAGTCACTTCCACCACAGGCCACTTGTAAGGGATTTATTGGAGTAGGGGACACACAGGCACTTCACTGTGAGAGCCGTCACTCCACCTGTCTATTGTCTACAGAACACAGGCCACATCTGAACCCTTCACTACCCACTACCTCTGTTTGCATCCACTGGTTTCGACGTGAGGGGCAAAATAGGGAATTTCTAAGTTGTTGTTGCGATATATTTTTATAGGCTTATACCATCTGATCCCCTCTAACACAAGCCAAATTACACAAATTGAACAAATGAACTCCGAACAGTATATAGGCAAAAGTCCACGAGGGTCAGACCTTTGTATTTAGTTCATGTTATTTTAATATGAAATGTACAAAAGTATTTGAAAATTACACAAAAAGATGATTGTTTACATGTTTTCTGGTCATTTTTAATGCTTTTAGTGGCCGTGGGTTATCTCCCGGGGGATGTGAGATACATAGACAAAGGTGCATGAGAATTGGTCAGCACTGACGGTTATCACACAAGGTAAAGCCGAGTGTGATAACCGTCAGTGCTGACCAATTTGAGTGCTCCTTTGTGTTTATCTCAAGTTAATTTAGTCAGATATGTTCAAAATTCCATGTATTTGGCATTAGAAATTATTTTATCATCAGTTATTTGACCATTTTGGACTTGTCCCCCAGCAGTGTGATATGGGCGAAGGTTATCACACTGGGGTGTGTGATACAGAGGTTCTTGGTTAAACCTATGGGGCTCTCGTATTCAACTAGAGAGAAAGAGCTGAACTGTTAAACCTATGGGCTGTCAGTATCTGGGGCATATCAACATGAAATAAACACCATTAAAACACAAGTAAACAGTTTTTTATTCACAAAGAAAGTGCCCTGTGGGGTAAATTTGGGCAGGAGGCAAATATATAATACCAAGAGAAATGAGGTTGCCAGTTGATAGGTGTTATTAAAACCTTCTGCATTATTGCTTCATGGCAACACTAAATGACAGGGCCCGAAACAATGCAGTGACTCACAGTAAACTCACCAGCACTGGATTTACCCCACATACGAGATAATTACATTTAGATAGATGGTCTCATGCTCAATTGTTGGCTTTAGACGATAAGAAGAACAGGGGCCATCCACAAATGACGTCATGCTGGAGGGGGAGGAGGAGGTTTAGGCTCGGCATGATGGAATTAATTTTCCATATACCTTCAACATGGTAAAATTGGCAAAAAAACATGACCGGGGGGGGGGGTAAAAAATAGTTTAATTTTTCATGACGTCATTTATGGATGGCCCCAGTAAGTTCCCTTTAATGGGTTCATATATATGTGATAACTCATTGTGTCTTGACTAGTGTAGGGGTTCGTTCCCCCGTCAGGTGCGCAGAGCCTTCAGAGGGACTGTTCACTTGGTTGTGTCACTCCCCCTATGTATACCATACCGATCCAGGGTAGTTGGAAGGTGGAAATGTCAGTGGGGCCGTGTTGGTGACAGGGTATGTCAGGCCAGGGGATGTAGCTCAGCGGTAGAGCACTTGATGCAAGCGAGAGACCCGGGTTCGAATCCCGGTGTCTCCAGAAGACGTTTTCACTGACCACTACAGTGGTGGAGACACCGAGTGGTCCTGCCTCGCATAGGGGACCTTTAGAGAGCTCGGTAACTGGGCCGGTATGGTATAGACAAGCGCTTCAACTTGCTAGTGCTCAGGGACTTGGAAACAGATGGGCTGTGTGTGACTCAGTACTGGTACCGTTCAGACTGGACTGGAGGACCGGTTCTGGCGGGATACGGTTGAAGCTGGTTGGGAGGAGTGTAGGGGTTCGTTCCCCCGTCGGGTGTGCAGAGCCTTCAGAGGGACTGTTCACTTGGTTGTGTCACTCCCCCTATGTTATACCATACTGATCCAGGGTAGTTGGAAGGTGGAAATGTCAGTGGGGCCATGTTGGTGACAGGGTATGTCAGGCCAGGGGATGTAGCTCAGCGGTAGAGCACTCGACTTGCAAGCGAGAGACCCGGGTTCGAATCCCGGTGTCTCCAGAAGACGTTTTCACTGACCACTACACTAGTATAGTATACATGGTGGTCAGCAGAAGCATCGGTCTCAAGTAAGCGCCTAGAGTACGGTGATCCCGGGACAGTGGTAAAGAAAAAAAACAGCCTAATAATAATTGATATTTTGCTGTACTGAAGTTGTTTGATAATAGTTTTTTTTTTCTTGTAGTACTGCCAATTCTGCAGCAAAAGCCATAATGAGTTCGTCTGAAATGGACTCTATACCAGGTCATTCCATAAATGGAAAGACATTCGTAAATATCTGAACTGTAACCCCTGGGATCTTTTAAATGTATGGAAATCATGTATGAAGTGAACTGTAATCTGTGATTTATCTTTACATACAATTATGTACATAAAATAACCGTAATGGCAAGAAGTTATGTAATGAAAATCATGAAATGAATGGTTATGATTTACATGACCAAAAAGAATTCTTGTAATATAGTATCAAATGGCCTATTACTGTATCAGAGGGCGATATCCATTAAGACATTATTCTCTAAGTGTAACACACCCCAGAGCCTTACACACAGGATAGCATGGTCTATTTTTATTACAGAATCATACTTTACAAGGCCCCATGGAGAGTCTATTCTGCAGGCATACAATCAGGTGCTGCTGGTGGGTAGATTAGGCTGCTAACGTATGGGTATGTGGCCGAGCAGGTGTGAGCGAGGCGGGCATGTATTCTGGGTGTCGACCACTAAATTCGACATGGGGACATGGCCATTTCTTAAAATCGACATCTGACCTGGACATTAGTGACTTGAGGCAAAAATGTAGTGACATGAAATGGGTACTTTTTTAATTTGACATGGGATACTGTAGTGGCTCTCTACCTCGGCCCTTTTAGAAAACTGGCGCTCATTCAAGACATACACTGTAATACCACGCCAAGCTATTTACAGCACAGTGCTTTTATTTTTAGAAAACAGTAAGAAATGTTGTCAGTACAAACCTAATGACTCTACAGTAAATTGCCCTGTACCCAGTACACGACAATGTGCTGTATACATATTTACAATTGGGGCTCAGAGTGTACCGTAAATCCTTGCGTATGGGATGCACCTCACATATAAGACACACCCTGAGTTGCAGGGAATGCTATAAGGTCCAGGTGGGACTTGATTTTGGGTAGTTTAGTACTGTCTTGTAGTGGAAAATCCTCGCTTATAGGACGCACCCTGAGTTCAGGTAAATCCTATAGGACGCACCCTGAGTTCAGGTAAATCCTATAGGATGCGCCCTGAGTTCAGGTAAATCCTATAGGACGCACCCTGAGTTCAGGTAAATCCTATAGGACGCACCCTGAGTTCAGGTAAATCCTATAGGATGCACCCTGAGTTCAGGTAAATCCTATAAGACACACCCTGAGTTCAGGTAAATCCTATAGGACACACCCTGAGTTCAGGTTAATCCTATAGGATGCACCCTGAGTTAAGGTAAATCCTATAGGACACACCCTGAGTCCAGGTTAATCCTATAGGATGCACCCTGAGTTCAGGTAAATCCTATAAGACGCACCCTGAGTTCAGGTAAATCCTATAGGATGCACCCTGAGTTCAGGTAAATCCTATAGGACACACCCTGAGTTCAGGTAAATCCTATAGGACACACCCTGAGTTCAGGTTAATCCTATAGGATGCACCCTGAGTTAAGGTAAATCCTATAGGACACACCCTGAGTCCAGGTTAATCCTATAGGATGCACCTTGAGTTCAGGTAAATCCTATAAGACACACCCTGAGTCCAGGTAAATCCTATAGGACACACCCTGAGTCCAGGTTAATCCTATAGGATGCACCTTGAGTTCAGGTAAATCCTAAAGGACACACCCTGAGTCCAGGTTAATCCTATAGGATGCACCTTGAGTTCAGGTAAATCCTATAGGACACACCCTGAGTTCAGGTAAATCCTATAGGACACACCCTGAGTTCAGGTTAATCCTATAGGATGCACCCTGAGTTAAGGTAAATCCTATAGGATGCACCCTGAGTTCAGGTTAATCCTATAGGATGCACCTTGAGTTCAGGTAAATCCTATAGGACACACTCTGAGTTCAGGTAAATCCTATAGGACGCACCCTGAGTTCAGGTAAATCCTATAGGACGCACCCTGAGTTTAGGTAAATCGTATAGGACACACCCTGAGTCCAGGTTAATCCTATAGGATGCACCCTGAGTCAGGTAAATCCTATAGGATGCACCCTGAGTTCAGGTAAATCCTATAGGACACACCCTGAGTTCAGGTAAATCCTATAGGACACACCCTGAGTTCAGGTTAATCCTATAGGATGCACCCTCAGTTAAGGTAAATCCTATAGGACACACCCTGAGTCCAGGTTAATCCTATAGGACGCACCCTGAGTTCAGGTAAATCCTATAGGACGCACCCTGAGTTCAGGTAAATCCTATAGGATGCACCCTGAGTTCAGGTAAATCCTATAGGACACACCCTGAGTTCAGGTAAATCCTATAGGACACACCCTGAGTTCAGGTTAATCCTATAGGATGCACCCTGAGTTAAGGTAAATCCTATAGGACACACCCTGAGTCCAGGTTAATCCTATAGGATGCACCTTGAGTTCAGGTAAATCCTATAGGACACACCCTGAGTCCAGGTAAATCCTATAGGACACACCCTGAGTCCAGGTTAATCCTATAGGATGCACCTTGAGTTCAGGTAAATCCTATAGGACACACCCTGAGTCCAGGTTAATCCTATAGGATGCACCTTGAGTTCAGGTAAATCCTATAGGACACACCCTGAGTTCAGGTAAATCCTATAGGACGCACCCTGAGTTCAGGTTAATCCTATAGGATGCACCCTGAGTTAAGGTAAATCCTATAGGATGCACCCTGAGTTCAGGTTAATCCTATAGGATGCACCTTGAGTTCAGGTAAATCCTATAGGACACACTCTGAGTTCAGGTAAATCCTATAGGACGCACCCTGAGGTCAGGTAAATCCTATAGGACGCACCCTCAGTTAAGGTAAATCCTATAGGACACACCCTGAGTCCAGGTTAATCCTATAGGATGCACCTTGAGTTCAGGTAAATCCTATAGGACACACCCTGAGTCCAGGTAAATCCTATAGGATGCACCTTGAGTTCAGGTTAATCCTATAGGACACACCCTGAGTTCAGGTTAATCCTATAGGATGCACCCTGAGTTAAGGTAAATCCTATAGGATGCACCCTGAGTTCAGGTTAATCCTATAGGATGCACCTTGAGTTCAGGTAAATCCTATATGACACACCCTGAGTTCAGGTTAATCCCATAGGATGCTTTCTGAGTTCAGGTAAATCCTATAGGACACACCCTGAGTTCAGGTTAATCCTATAGGATGCACCCTGAGTTCAGGTAAATCCTATAGGACACACCCTGAGTTCAGGTTAATCCTATAGGATGCACCCTGAGTTCAGGTAAATCCTATAGGACACACCCTGAGTTCAGGTTAATCCTATAGGACGCACCCTGAGTTCAGGTTAATCCTATAGGACGCACCCTGAGTCCAGGTTAATCCCATAGGATGCACCCTGAGTTAAGGTAAATCCTATAGAACGCATGTTAGGCTATTTTTGTGTATAAGCGCGCCCTATACACAAGGATTTATGGTACTTTATAGTGTAAATTTCAATATTAAAACCACTGTGCCCCCGACGCTTACTCAAAGACCTGACGCTTAAACAAGCCATTACTGGGACATGGGGATTTAAGTGACATATCACATTTGGATTTCACAAATCGACATGTGACATGGGGACCTCCCTTCGAGGGCCCTGTATTGGTATCAGGGAGCTGCTCCCTCCTCCTCCACCACCACCACCACCACTAACCTCATTATATATGTATAAGCGGCCTTAATGAAGATAGGTGCCCACAGCCCTGTAGGTCATAGGCCCCACTACGCCCATGACCTGACCAACAATTGCCACCAGCCTGCCCCTTGTGGACAGTCAATTTGTGGTCATGAGCGATGGCCTTGCAGTCTATGGCGGTCACTCATTAGATTGGAGGTTGGCCTGGGAGCTTTAAAGTAGTAGACACTGGGAGGGGCGGGGTCAGTAAATGAACTAAGGAGAGGGGAGGGCAGGGAGGGGAGGGGAGGGGAAGGGTAGGGGAAGGGGGAGGGAAAAGGAGAGCAGGACCTAGGGGAGGGTGACTGAAGGTAAACCAGAAGATGATGGTGAGCTGAGAGAGGGGTAGAGAGGAGTAGAAAGGTGAGGGTAAATAGGGGATGGGGGAGAAGTTTGAGTTTAATTATTTTCATTGGCTTAAGATAATTATCACTCTATAGGGCGCTTTTCAATAAAGATCAAATAAATCTATCCCTATTTATTGATAGTATGTGGGTTGGTGGGTTATGAATATACAGAGTCAAACAGTAGCAATTATCATTATGCTACATTAAATTATCATTATGCTACATCAATAGCTCAATGGGTTAAGGTGATCCAAGGTAAGAGCATGTAAGATGACCTGCTTGTTCAAAGCTAACTGCTTGTCAGCAGTAAGACTTGTCCAATATTGACTGGTCCTCTACTGTGGGCTATGCATATAAATGTCCTTTTTTGGCCAACTCAGATTCAACTTGACATTTGCATTGCCGCATAGTTTCCTATGTCGTATGCATGTATATCTGAGGAGTAGTCTAGTCCTCCTCATATATAGCTGCACCTGTAAGGTCATTCACAAAGTTGAAGCGAGTGGAAATTCATGAAAAGTGCAAAGATCGTAATTCTCACCAACTTTTATTACTCACTATGAGACAAGATGTGCATGCCCCAGTACAGAATACGCTTTTGAAATTCTCTCTTTGGTGATTGTGGTAATTCATAAAACACATTTTAGGACACCTCCTGGAGGTATCCTAAAATGTCAAATTAACTATTTTCCTATACCTTGTAGAAGATTTGCCAAACAGAATGTGTGCCAGAATTCAAGTCTGGCAAGTATTTATTTTAGAATTGCACACTATGCCCCAACATTCACTCCCTTCACATAAAGATGAAGAGTGCTCGCAAAAGCTTTATAAACAGGCTTCCAGCTCATGTAACTTGTGTAGTTCTATAATACACGCACCCTTCTGTCTAGTATATGCTTGGAGGGAAAAGCGGATGCATAGAAAAGGGATTGGGTGAGAAAAGAGATTGAGTGAGGGTGAAAGACTATAAACCAGCTGTCAGATCAAAACCACCCTGCTATTTTTCACCACCAATTTCTAATGCAAATAAAATCTACTTGACTTATACACAGAGACCCACATGTAGATCACGTTTGGCATTTCATACACCCCACTCTCTATTGCCGGCCATGCCTGCTTTGAACAGTCCAATAAAAGCAATTCCCACTATGCAGAAAAGGCCCAAACCCACAGAGACACACAGACTGCAAATTGTGTTTGGCGCATGACTTGAGGGCTGGCCGATAGGCGTGTTTCAATATACAATATCAATATTCCATTAGATAGCCGTCTGATGGTGGCTGTCCAGAGGCCTGTTGGTCACAGAGTTCTTATCGCAGAAGGCTGTACACAGTACAGGCCCAAATAGGGCTACACTTGCGATGTCTACTTTACAAATTGTCTAGAGGTTTGTCTGAACATCAGAACAAGTGGGAGACCCTGTCTCTGTTAAAAGTTCAGAGACTACATGGTAAAAATAAAGTCATAGAAATAGTGTTACATCTTCGTCCCAAAGATCCATTGTTGTTTTCACGGAGATTCCATGTGCCACTGCACTTCCACCTTGGGGTTCTTGTAAAAACTACACTGGTTCACTGCAATACAATAACGGTGGTCCACTGATCAGGTTTACGAGGATCTTGGTAGATTCAAGAGTTATGTTTACGGTGTATGCATGTGAAGTCTATTCCACAAATTGTCTAGAAGTGTGTCTGAACATCAGAAAAAGCGGGAGATCCTGTCCCTGCTAAAGGTTCATAGACTGCAAAAAAACATAAATAGATGATTCAACCCCTCCAAGATGGAATCATACAACTCTAGGCTTCTATGGCCTTCTGAGGAAAAGTATTACTCTCCATAACTGTGAATCATATTCACTTATATCATACTTCATTTACTATTGTTTTGTGAGCGGTTTTTTGTGACTAGAATGGCTTTCTGAACTTTACTTCCTTTACTATGGTACTCTATTTTATACACATTCCATAATTAAGACCATAGGTGATGAAATAATCAAATCAACACTGCAAAATGTTTTTGTCATAATAATGGCAAATCCCTTGTCCCAAAGTTACTCGAGATCCGTCGTTATTTTCACAGAGATTTCATGTAGCACTGTACTGCCATCTGGGGCTCATTATAGAAACTACACTAAACTTTCATTTAGTTTTAAGTATGCACAATGAGTCCCCCAAAAAATATATTGTGTGTTTCCAGTAACATGATAAAAATATCCAGGGTCGGTAGGTGTGATTTTTCTTTTTAGATTTTCTTTTTTTTTTTCATTCTGTAATAGAAATATGTCATATTCTTTGATATCAGGATAGAACTATGAAAAGCTTATAGATTATCATAGATGGTCTTCATGAAGAATGGATGAAAAATACAAAAAAAATATCAAAAATATTATCAAAAATTTCAAAAAAAAAAAAAAAATCTCCACCGTGTTTGGCTAAGGTCGGTCAGGTGACTAGAAAGAAACCTTTTTTTTGGCCTGAGACAAGAAAAGATCGACTGGGCCGAATAAAAAAAAAAGATTTGTTTCCAGTTACCCGACTGACCCTAGCAGAACAGGGCCGACCCTATAAGGTTTTTTTATTTTGAAATTTTTTGAGAATTTTCAAGGATTTTTGAGAATTCTTTCGTATTTTTAAGCATTTTTCATCACATTCTCATGTATATAATCTTTGGGTGTAAAGTTAACAGCTTTATTAGGTAAATCTTTTGCATACCTTTAATATTTGTAATATCTTCTCCATGATCTTACCATGATATCAAAGAATTAGATAGGTCTGCCCATACATTTCTATACAAAATCAAAAAATAAATTTAAAAAGAAAAAGAAAGAAAATCCGACCTACCGACCCTAGGTCTCTCAAAAATGAAATTGATTTTCTTTTTTAAATCCCATTTTTCACATTTTGCGCCACTGTACCTGTCATAAATTTGTAGTACATGTCTATGAGCAATGAACTATGAGCATGTATCATTGTGACCGTATGCAGGACAAGACCACAAGCAATCTAAGCATTTGTAAAATAACCCCCTGAATCAATATGGTGCATGCAGAAATAGCTCTAGATGTATTGGTATACTCTGCAGGCGAAAGGCAATTATGATGCCCCGGGTTTGATACACGTTGGAGCCATACAATCAACTCTGCAGGTAATGATATTATATTTGTATTTGAGACCAGAATTATGTCTTTTAGGTCAGGTGCCTGTATGTAGACTATAGTGATAAACTGCCTAAAGTCAAATCCCAGGTGCGCTTTATAGCATGTCCATCACCAGGGTGTGTCTTCTACGTAGAATATACTTTATACACAAGATAAAGGTTTTCTGTCGAAGCGAATATTTTAATGGGGAAAAGTAACATGTCTAGAATGGTAACATCTCTTTCTCTCTATTTTGGATGCAATCACAAAGTAGATTTTGTCACAGGGCTAAGCCACCTGAATCATAATCGTTGTAAAAAGAAATTGTACATTTTATTTTGCTTCCTTTTGTCTCAAGATCAGTGTATGTAGGCACATGCTTGGACCTACATGGAACAAACTGAACCTAAATGTAAAACCTCTGCCCTGAGAGTGATAAACTTCCATGACAGTTGTTGTCCTTCCTTCTACCACCAGGGGCCTCCTCTGATTGATTGACCCTGGTCACATGGTCCCTGGAGCTAATCTGGCCTCAATGCCTCCCAGGTCATGTTTGTCGTCCCCTATTATCGCTCAGCCTGTGACGGGACACATCACCCACCTCCCCAGGCTGTTTTCTAACTCCGCCACTGTCCTTTTGCACATTGATCTCATTGTCCAGCCAGAACTTCATTGTAGCTTGAGGGTTGAGGATGGAGGTCAATGACAGAGGCTGTTATTGAAGGTCAACATGGTGAAATATTTTATCAAATACGTATGATATTGCTAGGAATTATAGATAAATCAATTGTGTCTTTGTGTATGGTAATTTATTCCTTCATCTTAAATATGGAATTATAAATGTCTTGGTATTCTAACAGACTGGGGCTGGAGGGCATGATACCACACAATGACCCTCTACGGTTTGAAACCCTCAAAATTAGAATGGTGATCGTAGGTAACAAACTAAGGCTGCTCTGTACAATTAATACTTAAAGCAGTAATCATGTAGGGTTTGGTAGGGCAGTTATATCAGTGTAATCATTTGTGGCCACTAGATGCAGGGCTGTAATGGTGTTAGCATGAGAGATCCCAGTACAATGTGAAGCTGTCTATTCATATGATCTTGAGAAATGCTTTCCTGGCATACTTTAATAGAGAATACAGACAGTGTAATAAGACATGCTGTGCACGGTGCAGGATAAGAGAACCTTTAGTTGTTAGGACTGTGGGCAGGGAACAATATGTCAGTCACCTGTTTTTGACATCTGAATTATGAACATGGTTGTTCTCTTTCATTCAATACCATGCTAAACCACATGTGGTTTGTCATTTTAACTGCACCACTAATGGTGATGTAGCCTTCAGAATAATCAATACATTCTAAGTGTTCTTCATATTTTATGACCTTTCTGGCCTTTTTTTGCCTTAAGGATCTCTTAAAGATAGGTTGTAGTTCTGAGATGTCCAACCTGCTGTTGGTTCATAAAACTAGTTTAGTGCTTAATGAACATAAAAAAGGTCTGTAACAATTATTGTTGATCATTGGGCAATGTTGACACACTTTATTCTATTTGTAAATAAGTCTACTAAATGGGGTGGATGTCTCAATGTATGTGGATAAATACATCATAAAATGGAAAATACTTTTGTTCTAGCATCTTCACTTGGACTGTGTAATTTTAATTCCTTTTTGAAACTTGCTGCAGAAGGTAGCCAGTTGAAAGTTGTTTTTCATGAGCTGATTTATTGGCAGCACCAATTTTCACGTAGAAAACCACTCGAGATTTTTCACTTTACATTTCAAAAATGAAATTTTATTACCCCCCTCCAAATTCCATTTTGGACATTTTGCAGCAATGTACCTGTCATAGATTTGTAGATCATGTCTACGAGCAGTGAACTATAGAGCATGCATTCATATCATTGTGACTGTTAGCAGAACAAGAAATATAAGCATTTGTCAAATAACCCCCTGAATTAACAGAGTGTGTTTAAAGTAGTAATAACTATAGATGTAATGATATACTGCCTACTCTGCAGACAAATGGCAATACTATCAATCCTGCAAGTAATGCTGTTACATTTGTATTTCAGATTATGGTTTTTTGTCAGGTGACTGAATGTACAATATAGATATTGAATAGTGAATTAACTTTCACAACCTCATTTTGTCTGCTGTCTGTAGAGCCAGTGGACAACCCATGTAGCCAGCCCGCTTAGGGCCAATTCAGTTTTAGCTCAGATAAGTTGGTTCAAAGCGGGCAGAACACTTTTCATGGTTTGAGGTTGGGCAAATGGTTGGTTTCCAGTCAGGGCCACATTGAGTTGCCCTAATAGGGCAAACTGAACTAAGACTGTTGGGCTCCCGACAGTTTTTGTCCTCAGTAAATTGTGTGGGCCACATAAAGCTAACTGATTTGGGCACAGAGCAGCTTCAAAATGGGCAAATACTTTGGGCACAGATTGGTTTCAAGGTGGGCACCCCAAATCAGGCATAGATCAGTTCCAAAGATAATTCCCCAGACAGGGTTGAGGATGGGTTTGCACAAGGCATACTGAGCTGGGAGTTCTGAACTTTGTCACTAGATGACCCCACTATGTCTGATGTACAGCTTTCCCCCCCATGTCAGTATTGATTTTCTTTAGTATGATATAACAGAAATAGGCTAATGAATCATATAAATCATAACAGTACACAAAGTTTCTCAGAGTTTGGATCTACTGGCAAAATACATTTGAAATGTGCAAAGTTAGGTGATGTCAGCAGTTTTTAATGTGACTACACCATTCCTGTGGTAATCATTTTATATTGAAGTATGCTACCCATTGGAAGGCACTATGAATTTGAAGGCTATCATGTTACTGGACTAGGTCTGGTTGACATGCCTTGGCCAACTAAGTTTGAATTGATGGTTCTACTGTATTATGATGATGGAGAGAGTAATACAGTATGTTTAGTCTCCCTCTAACTATGGAGGCCAAGGGGAGGGGCTAGCACCTGGAGGCTAGCAGAGCATTTCGAGGGTTCAAAATTTTAGAAAATGAGGAAAAAATAGATTTTCTAGAATATCTATCCCAGATGGCGCCACCTGATCAATGTGGGCAGCCCACTTTCAGCCACACCAAAAACCCATGTTGACCCCAAATGATAAATTTTGACCAGATGGCGCCATGTGATCAAAGTGGGCAGCCCACTTTCAGCCATACCAAAAACCCATGTTGAACCCAAACCCACTCTGAGACTGATCTGTGCCCATATTGGTTAGCCCAGTGTGGCCCACGCACCTCACTGAGGACAGAAACTGTCAGCAGCCCATCGGTTAGCCCATTGCGGCCCACATCAGAAGCCACACCAAATGAAGTGTGGGCCACAGTAGGGCCACACCACCTTTGCTACCTGGGAAAATATACTGTGATATCTGGTGTGTATCATACCACTTATATGCGATGATGGATCCCCTATAGTTATATGCAATGATGGATCCCCTATAGTTCGCCTTATAGGTCAAAGATTAGCCAGAATTCGGGGTGTGCCTTATAGGCGAGGAGATTATACTATAGAACAGTAATGAACTGCCTAAAGTCAAGTCCCTTTTAGTAGCATCTCCTTCAAATCAGGGTGTGTCTTATTTGCAGGGTGTGCTTTATAAAATACATGATTTATACTAGGGTATAATTAAAAGTAGATATTGTCATAGTGCTATGTCACATGATGTATCATTATCATTGTAAAAAGAAATTGTACTTTTTATATTGGTATTTTGTTCCAAGGAAATTGTCTTAAGGTCAATGTATGTAGGCACTTGCTTGGAACTACTTGGGACAAACCCAACCTAAATGTAAAACCTGTGACAGGACACATCGGCCATCTCCCCAGGCTCTTTTCTACCACCACCACTGTCCTTTTGCACATTGATCTCATTGTCCAGCCGGAACTTCTTTATTGTAGCCTAAGGGTGGAGGATGGAGGTCAATAACAGAGGCTGTTATTGAAGGACAACATAGTGAAATATTTCATTAAGTATGTATTCATGATATTGTTAGGAATTGTGAATAAATAAATCTATTGTGACTTTGTGGATGATTATATGTTGCTTCATCGTATGCATGGAATTATGTGTAGGCATTCTGACAGACTTGGACTGGAAGGCATTTTTAAGTTTGAATAGTATTTTATTGTATGCCTCACAAAGGAAATAAGTGGAAAATTGAAATACAATTATTAAATCAAGTTCAATTGTAGCACATATCATTTCCATGCAAGCTCAATATAATACACTAATATTGTGTCTCAAGTTTTGTAACTATACAGTTTGAATTACCAGCTTATGATTCCCAATTAGATAATGAGTAAAAATGATTTACATACATCATGATGATGAATTAAGACTAGACAGGACAACAGCAAACATAACATGGCAAGACATACATGGATGAAAGAAAGAAATGCCAAATATATAGGGTTTGGTAGGGTAGTCATATCAGTGTAATCATTTGTGGCCACTAGATGCAGGGCTGTAATGGTGTTAGCATGAGGGATACCAGCACAATCTGAAGCTGTCTATTCATATGATCTTGAGAAATGCTTTCCTGGCATACTTTAATAGGGGATACAAACAGTGTAATAAGACATGCTGTGGACAATGCAGGATCAGGACATGAGCAGAGAATTCTGGTTTGATAGGACTGGGCAAAGAACAACATGTCAGTTACCTGTTCTTGACATCTGAATTATGAACAGGGTTGTAAAATGTTCATTTGAAGGATAACTCATGTTGTGAAGGCCATCTTAAGATGGTATGCCAGGCTTCCATGGAATAATAATAATCCAAGTAGGCACCTAAGGAAATATTGTTCATCGACTTGAGTTCCTTTATTACAATAATATTCATTTCAGTTAAGGCCAGTCTTAATGCTGGTGTTATCTATGGCACTTATCCCTGTAGTATGTGATCATGTGATGTCCCAAATGACTTCAGTATGCATGTAGCATTGATTTCAGGCAAAATGCACCACGAACATGCAACTCTGCATGGAGTGAATAGGGCAAAAAGGAAGCCCCAGTGCATTATGGGTGCATTTGAACAACTGCCTCTTTCTTAATGCGGTACTCAGAAACCTTTATAATTACTGACCATTATAATCAGTTGCATATGTGTTTGACACATTATGAAGTGAGTTCCTTAGGAAATTCCCAGTTATGGAGTTAATATCTGTTGTCAACCACTATGGCCATGAGGTATTGCACGCGCACCTTCCTGTCCAATTTCAAGGCTATTTGCATCCGCGCCCTCTCATTGCAATGGGTCAGCTTTTGTGCCCATATGCGCTTCCATGACACTTGTTGTTCTTCCATCTGCCACCAGGGTCATCCTATGATGGATTGACCTTGGTAACATGATACCTGGAGCAAGTCCCATCCAGGTCATGCTTGTGATCTCAGGTTATCACTCGGGCCATGAGACGACACAGGGGTGTTTTTTCCTATCTGTCACACTCCTTCTTGCATTGATCTCCATGGCCATGCAGCTAGGAATGTTTCATCTTTGTTTGAGGGTTGAGGGCCTCTGTAGAAGGGTGGTATGGATGGAGGGGAATCCCATTCCACTAGGAAAGTATTGTACATTTATTTCTGTGTAGTGGAAACCATGGGACTCCTCGCAAAGGACAGCAAAAGCTCTGGTGTATCCCAACCAGAGGGTAGAGCTTGAGCTAGAGCCATAGCCAGGGCCGAAGCTGGAGCCAAAGGCAGTAGCTGACATTAAAAGTAAAACCTTTTCTTCAAAGCTAAAGCTGGCTCTCTCAGTGTATGTATTCAAGAGAGGACTATAAGTCTTTGTACAAAGGCGTTGTTTGTTGGAACCAAGATATATTCCTCTCTGACAAAATTCTAATGCATAGGTTCATCTTTTACCACCAAACTTTTACCATAGGTAGTGTCATCATCTCTGGTGGCTGTTTCAAAATAGTGGTATATTAGCACTATTTTGAAATAAGCTGCGGTACCTGTAACCACCAGCTTAACCACGCCCAATCAGCATCATACCTACCCACCCTGTACTCTAAGAAATAACTGTTGAATCTACCAGGGATCCCCATAAAACCGAACAATGAACCACCGTAATTGCATTGCAGTAGAACAGTGTAGTTTCTACAATGAAGAAGTACACTACAAGGAATCTCCGTGAAAATAACAATGGATCTCTGGCAACTTTGGGATAAGGATTCCACCGTTATTTTGACAACATTTGTTTATTGTCTATCATGTCATCCAATTAGGAGCAGCACCATAGAATACATGTATAACGACCCTTAGTTAGTGATGAAAGATAATATATCCCCCTCTGAGCATGTCATGACAATACAGGAGGAGACAGATAGGTCATTACAGGGCACAGTCATTAAGCTTAATATACAACCTCAGCAACGAATTAAGTCAAGGCAGTGTCTACTAAACCCTGTTGCTCTATACCTATTTGTGGCTCCTCAGGGGCTCATTCAAAAGGCATACAAGTAGATATCACTTGACGATTCACTGTAGAGCCATCAGCCGTATGCAGGTCCCATCAACACCGTCCTCATAGTGATTTTTATGTTAAGGTTTGGAAATATTTTACCTATATGCACTGCTAGGCACAGAGCTCATCTAGTCAAATCCGCAAAATCTAAGGTACCCTAACTTGAATAAGAGAGATATATTGAGTTTAAATACTTGTACGAAAATAGGCACCTGTCCCCTTACTCAGCCATCCCCACTCCCTGTCATTTCCCTTTGTACTCAAGTTGGTAAGTGTAGGGTGGTACATCGACAATTTGTTTATTGTTATAATTTTATGACAACAGGTGAGCTTAGTTTTTGTAGAATACATCAATAGATGAGGAAGATATTACAGACGCATGTAATTATTCACTATCATAATTATAAAAGGTTGAGTGAACTTTTATGAAATTTCTTTTTTTTCCTTACCCTGGGAATCATAATAAGATAGATTTTGACCTGGAAACTTAACCACGAATACAAATTTAAAGGTGGACCATGTAGCACTATAAGCAGTCAGTGTGGGGCCGTCAAACAGCCTGCTAGATTCAAATCCATGGTATTCGTCTGAAAACGGGACAATGTACCCTTATATCCATACAATGATCCCTATTAATTAGGTTAGTGTGGCCTTTATAGTATTCTGCCGAAATTACATTGTTTAAAAGTGATACATCATGCACCTTTTAGACTATATAGTGCCATGAATTGCCTGTGCATGCAGAGCTAAAACTGAGATCTCCCTGCACTTCACATGGCTATATTGACATAATGTTAACTGGTTATGAGACAATAGCTATCATGGTAGGATGTGCCTATACATTGACTTTAATTCATTGCCTGGCTTGTCACTGAGTGATGGATAATAAAGTTTGAAGCAGCTTATATGTAGCACCATTTCCAGATTCTATAGATATCTGATGGGGATCAAGGGAGAAGGGGAAGGGGGAGGGGTGTGTGCGGGCGTCCCCGGCAGTCAGGATGCCATCCCCGGCAGGGAGGACGCACTTTTGAACATAGGGCGTCCTGTCTTTTCAACAGTTGCTCAGACCTGGTATGTAGAAACAACTGCACACACCTCTTCCAGTTTGACATAGAGATTATATTGGGAAATACCCAAATGTACACATCTAATCCCAACACCTTTTTTAGATGCTCCATCAGTTCTGTTGCGGTGTTTAAATGTAAGAGATATGGATGCCTTTAAATTCCATTCAATCATTATTTCTTGTATATGGACCATTTGGATTTTGCATATATAGCCATACATAGCAGTAGGATATAGATATCTATAACGTTACAAAGGAAGGTTACACTTATGTAGCAACATATATATATCCTTATTTGCCATTTTAAATGAATTGTCAATCCAAGTTTAATCCCACAGTGCCAGCATGTGTTAACGTTTTTATTTATGAAAGTTGAAAATAGACCAGGCGTCACAGCCCTGTTGATATCTCAACATGTACTGCGAGACCACACTGTAAAAAAGATGTAGTCGAAATAACATTCCTTGTCCCAAAGTTGTCAGATATAAGTCGTTGTTATTTTTACAGTGATTCGTTGTACATTTGTGTACCACCACAATGCCACTACACTGGTTCAGTTCTATACAATTATGTTGGTTCGCTGTTCAGTTTTATGAGGATCCCTGGTAGATTCAACAGTTATTTTTACAGTGTATCTCCATCTCCCCACAGCACACTGTTTCTCAGTTGATCCCTGTGACCCATCAACCCTCACTTATAGGCTTAACACTCCCTTATATCTTTTTGATGAGGACTAGGTCATACCAAGCCCCCTCATATGTTTTCATCATGTTGGCTACATCCCTGATGATGATGCATTGTCCTGAAGACTATAGGTAGAGGCAATTATGACAGGGAATTTCAAGAGGCTTTAGAGATGCCGTACTAGCCTGTTTAAGCACCTGGCGCTTATAGATTCCAAGCTACCTCTGACCCCAGCCCTTGTTCAAGACCAGCGCTTAGTCAAGACTTATAGTGTACAGTATTCTTCAATTTTAGGTCACTATGGTAGTTACAGAGATGGTTTCAATAAGTCTCAATAAGTATGTTAAAAAAATGTTTTTTTCCCCAACATTTTGTTTTTAAAGCGTACCTTAAAAACGTTTGCAAAAATTTTTTGTGTTACGTTTTCTATGTCAAAAAACGTTTTTTAACCTAATTTTTAAAACATTTTTACATCAAAAAGCCGTTTTTTTAAGTACATGCTTTACGCTTTTTTAGGTTAAAATTGTTTAACAAACTTAGGAACCTAATAAAAATGTTTTATAACGTTAAAAAAACAACATTTTTATGCCAATTGGGAGGGTTGTGGGAAAGGTAGGTGCTGAATCCATTATTTCTGATAACCCCTGGCTACCCAGTACACACAAACCTTTATCTGACATAGCAAATCTTTAGATATCAAAGGTTAAAACAACTTAAAACGGGTTGGGTTAAGGGTTAGATAAAAGTTCACATGGTTTACCATGGTGCAATGTACACTGAAAAAAATGATGTCAACATAATGGCGCATTCCACGTCCCAAAGTTGCCAGATATCCATCGTTATTTTCACAGAGATTCCTTGTATGTGTGTGTACCACCGTGCTGCTACCTGGGGTGTCTTGTAAAAACGACACTGGTTCACTGCTATACAATTATAGTGTACCACTGTTCAGTTTTTGTGAGGATATCTGGCAGATTAAACAGTTATTTTTTACAGTGCAGGAACAAAATCATGTGTCCAACTCTCTTTAGATTTGTCACATATGTGGATTCAAAATTATTCGCTGGTCGCGGACATTTGCTTATAATCTTTTATGGAAAGGGGGGAGGGTATTTGGCAAAATCAGACTCTTATTGGGAGGGTCATGGCGATATATATGTTGGCGGGGGAGGGGGGAAATGGCAGCTGGCAAAATCCAGCAATCCCCAGCTAGCAAAAAATAACCCCTGTAATCACAGGGTCCTGATAAAACATAGAGGTGGAGTAGGCCTTATCACCTATCAAATCCTAAAAATGGCTATAGCTTAAAGCTCTATCAAAAAGGCCACAATAAAAACATACATGTGTATACCACCTTTGTACCCTGTCCCCATCTGATTGACGGGGATTAACCCTTTAAGTGCCACTGATGCATTAATGCATCATGCCCATTGGTCGTCATGATACACCAATGCCCACCCTTCAGGGTTGATACATATACTCCTGGAGGGTCGGCATGATGCTCCAATAAAGTGCTGGCTTTGAAAATGAATGCGTCTCGCGGTTATGTTTGTGTATGTTTTTTCTTAGGTTTAGAGTCCCACTGTATCACCACCACCATCACCACCTGAGGGGAGGGTGGTGGTGATGGTGGTTGAGGTAGACACCTAGGGGTGTCTAGGTCAACCATGTGCATTGGTTTGTTCGCCCCTGTCATTGATAGTGCCTTATATACTAAAACATACAGCAGAACTCGGTTAAAAGGAGTATTTTGGGGTCATATATCGGCATATATCCCCAGCATATGTCCTACAACTTTCCTTTCTAATTAAACTGTAATAAATACAGAGGTTGGGTAAAGCAGCTCACACTCTGTGAGGTATTATTACTATCTAAATGTGTGGGCAAAATTTGGGACAGGAAAATCTGCTTTTTATTTTGAAAATGTTACCGTAGTAAAAGATCCCTATAAGAAGCTTTAACAGCCTTTCGCTGCCTAGTTGCACTCTCCAGGTCTCTCCAGAATTCCTGGCTCTTGCATAAAATTTCCTAGCGTGAAATGTAGTTGGGTTCTATTCCCATAGTACACATTTTTCAAACTTTTGTCCATAGGCAATGGGATGGGGGGAGGGGTATACTTCCCAACGACAGTCATTTTCTTGAAAGGATAAAGTGCTTTACACATTTTGATTACACTCTTTTTCTCTACCATGTGAATCGATATTTTGATATAATATTCATTGTCTTACACAAAAAAAGTTCCACAAAGTTTCCTACAGACTGGTGTAACTCGTGTAATCATTTATTTGGTCATTTTTAGGTTCTCCCCATATTGTGTGACCTCATCCAAGATGATGCGCTTGACAAGATTATTAATGAAACCGTGAAGACCTTTGGTAAAATCGACATATTGGTAAGCTCATGTCAATGTTTAAATACCCTACCTTACCAAAAGATTAGAATCATTCTAGTTATCTTATTTAAGCAGCTTAATTAGGCTTAATGGTGATTTACTTTATTGTGGTTTGGCATGAATCGTTCAATTTCATTATTAAGGCAACTGGGATAAACTATCTGCTGAGATTTGATTGGTACAAAATAACTGGTGATCATCTAAAGGGCCGTATTCCCATGGAAATCTGAAAGTGGTGGTCATATACACTGCAAAAATGGTGTTTAGATCCTAAACACAATTCTAAACATATTCTTGCAATGTTTTTGTAATCACATTACTTTCCTAAACATGTTTAGCCAAACAATGTGCTTAGCTCAATTGTTTAGAAATGTAGGTGTTTAGGTTAAAACTTTGTGTTTAGATATATGAACCTTTGTGTTTAGGTGTTTATGAATTTTTTTTGTTTAGATGTTTAAATGATTTGTTGGAGAGTTAAGGTCTGAAGACATGTATGCATTAAAAACAGAGATATATTTTGTTTGTTTTCTCATTTACTGGGGGGGGGGCATCAGCAGGTATTTACTTGTCAAAGTCTCCAGAGATGTCAGCCACAGCTATATACATGTACATGTATTACACACTGCCTCAGAATGAGAGACTTGAGAAAGTGCAACAGCTTGGCAGGAAGGACATTGCTTTATCTATTCCAGAATAACATCAAATAGGTGTCAGTCATGGAGCTTATTGATTATTTTATGCTAATGATGGTGGCATAAGGTGAATCTAGTCAATTTTCTAATGCCCTTTCTATTCACATGATATTCTATGAAATGAAACCATGATAAACATGGGATTTGGGGACATTTGTCACAACAATTGATTATAACTGTGCACAGATAGTCCATTCAAAGGTAGTGCTGCTACCTGGTGTGGATTCAACATCCAAATATCTAAACATATTGATGTTTAAATCTAAACACCTATTATTCAACTGTCTCAACTCTAAACATCTAAACATGTTTAGCGTAAATGTTTATGTAGTTAGAATAAAAGTGTTCATTTCCTAAATGTGTAGTCGATGAGACACCTAACTGACCTATATGTTTAGGTTTTAAACGTGTTTAGACCTAAACATGTTTAAAATCTAAACACCATTTTTGCAGTGTAGGGCCATTTCGTGATCATTAAACATACCCCAGGATAGCTTGCTGGGGTTGCCCACTATTTGACGTAAGATTTTCATTATCACAGGATTTTGTTCGTAATCCAATGGCCATTCAAAATGAAACATTTCTATCCATTTACCATCTAACCCAAGGCCAAAAGAAAATTGTTTGTTTCCAGTAACCCGACCAACCCTAGCAAATTACCCTTGTTTTGATATGTGTAACATGCCTATATTGGACAGGAGCAAGATTTCCCCTGGCAAGGGAAAGTCAAGCTTAAAAAAGAAGAAAAAATAAAAAACATCCGACCTACTGACCCTAGCATTTCAGATCATGTTACTGGAAACGCACCTTTTTTATTGGCCCAATGAGAATGAATGTCTATTGATAATTCCACAGGTAAATAACGCCGGGATGGTTCAACCTGCAAGTTTCCAGCAGATGACGATGGGCAATATGGATGCATACTAAATTCTACAGCGCGCTCCCCTCTTCCTATCGCAGAAGGCATTACCATATTGTAATGTATGACCATCGATGGTTCGGAAAGGATCACGAATACAAAGATATCCGGTTCTAAAAGGCAACAAGTCTTTATTCAGTATCCTAAGTTACAGGGAGCTAAATGGATCCGTATGGTTAAGAGGCTGTTCAGATAGCTCTGATTTACGACTACCAGGTAAGGCTTCGGAGTCAGTAAGTTCTGATGTTATTCCTATGGAATCCGGGAGGATTCCCCTCATCCTAGGTTCCGACCCAGCTATTATATAGCCACAGGGGTTGGGTGGCGACCTCTCGTGTTCAACCCAAGCAGCCCGGAGGGCGGTGCTGCCACCACCCGCCAGGCGTACCAGGCTCTCAACCCGAAAGGCCGTTCCGCTCGGAACCTAGTCAACCCGTAAGCCATAAACACTACTACTAAACCGTGCCCCTACACTATCTTAAAGAAACCAAAGGTACTTAGCACCCAAGAGGTCTTATAGTTTTACTTCCTTAGTAGCTAGATTACACTCAATCTATTTCAGACTAATCTTGAGACACATTCTAGGGAATGCCTCTCATGCATTGTGGCATGACGGGTCCCAATTTCTTTTTTTTTTTTGTTTTTTTTTGGGGGGGGGTATATTCCTATGCATTATACCTGCCTACATGTTATCACTACAGCAACCCACGGGCAGAATATTTTATCCCGAAATCCCTGTAAACCAGTGATGTCTCACAGCATAGTGGTCAATGTGGGGACAGCTGGGATAGTGGTCTGCTGAGTGCACACTACCGCCCCCTGGATATTCAGCAATGTACTACCCAGTAAACTAGGTGGGGAATATAACAGGGTACTTTTCATAGCCATTTGGCACCCGTGCCCATTCTGCTTTGTTGGTCTTTTATATTCTATCCTGGACAATTCAAAAGTTGGAAATGGCCAGTATTGATATAAACGATTAGGATTAGGTTTTAGACATAAGGCTTGCCCATGGAAAATAGATTTTTTTTTTTTTTTTTTGTAATCTGGAATGGAGGACGAACATTTTCTTTCCACATCGCAAATCTAAGCCAGAAGACGCTTCCAATGCTCAGAGTCCATCCCTGAACCAACAATCATAATCTGGCATGATAAGAATTTTAGAAATCTTTCTTTACATATTCAACATAACCTACTTTCATAAAGGATTTTCGCCCTAGGCATTTTAGGCTATTTTCAGTTGGACAGTATAGGCCTAGAACCTCAAGAACATGCTTCACCAGTTGAGTGCTTTTACTTTTCGGTTAAAAACTATGAATTTTGTTCAACTTCTATTTTTGCACTATCAATATAATACACTAATGTGGTTTATAATGCGTGGCATCTATTGCGTAGTGTATATCATCATATGATATTTTCTATTTCATTACTACAGGGAATATTGTGAACGTGTCGAGTGTGTGATCATCCAGATGTGTGAGTATATTAACAATTTGAAGACTAGCTTTTGCCTGTCAGGGAACTAGTACGGCTAATGGCCAGGTGGCTTATATAATATAACCTAATTACACCATCTAAGCATGATTTCATAATCTAAAAAGGTATGCACAGGTTATTTACTTCGCTATTTTGAAGCCATCAAAAGGTCACTTGACCAGGGTGTGTAATACGCACCCTGTATTACATGGACCCCATACAATATGACCCTGTAATGCTATCTTTAGCTATGGCACCCCAGAATATCTCAATGTAATAGTACCATGAGATAAAAATGTTTTATTATAAACTACTGTGTTGTGTGATCTTGCAGTCAGTTCCAGTACTTGGTTACGGCATCGCTAAAGCTGGTGTAGATTATTTCACCAAGGCTTTGTCAGTAGGTAAGTGACACATTCCTAGTTCACTGTAGACACTATATACACATCAATAATGCGTAATGAAGAAGAACAAAGGATTGAAATTCCCAGACTCGCTTTAATCTTTTATTGACCACAATTTCCGTTACTCCTGACCAAATTAGGATGCTTGGGAATTTATGTCTGACTGACGATACAAAATTCAATCTATAACAATCTACCACAGAACTACTAAGGGAGTGATCATTTTTTAACAACGGGAGGGGGGGCGGTGGGTTTGACGGGGGGGGGGTCATAATTTTTTCGACCCTTTGACCAGGGGGGCAGACTTCTTTCGACCCCTTGACCAGGGGGTCAAAATAATTTCACCTGTTTTCTGTGAAAAAAACCTGTGCGTTACTATAGGTTAAAAGGCCACATTTGCACGCAATTGTCTGTCCTTTGGGACCACTCTGAGAAAAAGAGCACTTTTCAAAAGGGTAAATCAAAAGGGTTGATTTTCCCCAGGTTGCAACAACAGCTGAAGCTCTTGATTCTCCTTGACTTTCAATAACACTGAATTGATGATGTACTGATGAAACTTCACACCTACTTATTGGGAAAAGAAGTCCATTATAACGTCTGTGTTACATGTGTGCCTACTATTTGTGTTGTAGAACTTGGACCTCTGGGTATACGTGTAAATGCAGTGAAGTAAGTACTATATTTCGGTTTCAAATCACTCCGTTCACATCACCATAGCTTTATACTTTCTAAATGTATATTTCAATCATACCAGAATCCAAACACTCCAATGTTTGTTCTCAGTCCAGGTGACGTCAAAACAAACATTCAGGCATCATTGGGCCTGGAAGAAGACCAATTGGAGAAGGTAAGTGAACACACCCGGGATTCAGGGAGGCAGGGGTGCGCCTGAAGGGTCAAAATTCTCCCCCCTCACTTTGGAGAGGCTAAAAGTCATGTGCGAAGGCACGCTTTTAACCTATAGTAACATAAAGGCTTTTTTTTGTGCTGAAAACATGTAAAATGATTTTGACTCCCCCCATGGTGTTTAAAAGATATTGCCCCCCCCCCGTTGTTAAAACAATGATCACTCGTTATTAAAGGTGAACGTTTAGATGGGCATTTCTCGAACAAAAGGTACAGAAGGGCACACAGCCACTGTGATTTGAAACCCTAAAAATTAGGGTTGTTGATCGTAGGCATAATACCCAACAACTGCTCTGTATGATCAGCACTAATGTAGTACTTACATTCTCTTTAAGTCGGGCTGCGCTTTATATGCGGGGTTTTACGGTAGCACTTTCAAGCCGGGCTTTCAAGTCTCTATAAATCGGCCACCTTGGTTTGATTGCCTGGTTACTAAATGTTAACCAGTATTAGTATAGAGACATATCCCCATCCCATCTATTTAATACTCAAGAAGCAACTGAGACATAACCCCATTTCATATACTGCTCACATAGTAAATGACACATGACCCAATTTCTTCCAGTGAGTAGCATACAAAATCGGGTTATGTTAGTTGGGATAAATCCTATAGGACGCAGAGGGTGTAAATTTGGTGCATAAGCCGCGTCTTACATGTGAGGATTTACGGTATATGGAATTGGGTCATTTTTCAGTTACCATGTGAGTAGTATATAAATGTGGTTGTGCGTCAGTTATTATGTGAGTAGTATGAAATTGGCTTATGAGTTAGTTGCTGTGAGTAAGTAGTATATATGAAATTGCGGTTTGTGTCAGTCACTCTGTGAGTAGTACCATATGAAATTGGGGTAGGTGTCAGTTACTGTGTCAGTAGTATATGAAATTGGGTTGTGTGTCAGTTGCTTTGTGGGTAGTATATGAAATTAGGGTAGGTGTCAGTTACTCTGTGAGTAATAATTACATGAAATTGGGGTTATGTGTCAGTCACTCTGTGAGTAGTATATAAAATTGGGTTAATTGTCAGTAACTCTGTGAATACCATAAAACCTCAGCTATAAGTCGACCTCAGCTATAAGTCGACCCCCCCCCAACTCAGGAGCAAAAATTCCACTTAAATGGAATCATAATGCCAAAAAGCAAAACCTCAGCTATAAGTTTACCCCCAACTTGATTATATTTGGAGTTCCACATCGTTACTTAACACCCATTTTCCAACCTTTAAATGAGTTTTTGTCCTCTTTTTCATGGTTAGAAAATGCTGATTGTACATATGATAATAGATGATATTTCAAATCAGTTATAGCAGACTTTTAAAGGGGCCCTGGCACGGCAAAGTACAACATGGGTACCAACCCAAAGATCTTGGTAAACTTGCAGGAACCAGCGGAGTGGCCTGATTGGTCAATGGATGGTCACGTGACCTTTTAATGCGGGCATGCATTCGCCGTGCCAGGGCCCCTTTAAATTATTATATTAGACCTTTGGATACTAACATTTTACTTCTCCATGTCCCCGTCATTAAGCCCCATGTCACATGTCGATTTTAAGAAATGGCCATGTCACCCCATCGATTTTAGGGGTCTAGACCCATTAAAGAATTGACTTTATTTTCCCTCGATATTCTGGCAATTCCAGACCTGACCAATATCTATGAGGATTTTGGCATATATAAAATGTGTCACTACTTTTCCATTTCAGTACTTCAAGGAATTAGTACTTCAGTACCCCGTAGGTCGTGTGGCTGAACCCCGTGAAGTGGCAACAAGCATTGTCTTCTTGGCATCTGATGCAGCATCTTTCATTACAGGAGCAACTCTCCCTGTGGATGGAGGTGTAGGAAACACCACCTCATGGACACCATCTGATCTCAACCAGTCTTAGAATGAACACCATCTAAACCTAACCAGTCTTAGAATGGACATCATCTGATCTAAACCAGTCTTAGAATGGACACCATCTGATCTTAACTCTTTCCAGCTGGCTAGTGCATTAATGCACTACCAGGTTAAATACGGCTAGTGCATTAATGCACTATGAGAAATACATTTATCTTATAGCATTATCCTCGTCCAACCAATAATTATTTTCAATGAATGTTATATGGTATCATATGAAAGAAAATTACATATAGATTTCAAATCAGTAATCTTTGAATACATTTTACAAACATTGACTCTTTCCCCATGGTCACTCTAACCCCATGTATCAACATACCCGGGCCTAGGACTCAATCTGCGGTATTCTAGGGACTTTCACCAATGATAGAGCCGGCTAGAAAGAGTTAACCAGTCTTAAAATGGACACCATCTGATCTAAACCAGTCTTAGAGTAACACCATCTAAACTTAACCAGTTTTAGAATGGACACCATCTAAATTTTACCAGTCTGAGAATGGACGCCATCTAAACTTAACCGGTCTTTGAATGGACACTCTCTGACCTAAACCAGTCTTAGAATGGACACTATCTCATCGCTAAGGCTGGGGTAGATTATTTCACCAGGGCCTTATCAGTAGGTAAACAACACATTTCTATTTCACCTTTATATACACTGTGTACAAAGCAATGCATTAATTTCTTCAAAAGAAAAAAAAGGATCGAAATTCCCAGACTTGATATGATCTATTATTGAACACCAATTTCCATTTCTTCTGACCAAATTAGGATGGCTGGGAATTTATATCTGACTGACAATTCAAATTCAATCTATAACACTCTACCACAGAGATACTAATTGTACATAAATGATGAGCCGGAAAAATCCACCATCTCCCTTTGTTGTTAAATAATGACCACTCCCTAATTTCAAAATATGTACCTCAAACATACCAATTTCTGCTTTCAGTCCAGGTGAAATCAGAACAAACATCCAGGCCTAAAGTTTGGGGTGTGAGTAGGCTTGTAGGAACAGCTGTGGATAAGCTTAGTTGTGAAAATTTAGATATATATCAAATAATTGTAATACCCAGAATCGTCCATTGACATATCCCCACATTCCCACTCATCTCCACTATGAGTGCAGGGAAAATATAGGTTTACAGGAGTAAGGATTCCGGGTTTACCAAATTCATATTTACAGAAAAGGATGTATCTGTGTAATCTTGATCAGTATAAAGGCAATTGCCACGGGATTCTTGATTGTAATAGGTCTTTAAAGGTTATGAATAAATTGAGGGTGAAATCAAAGGAGCCTTTAAGAAGTAGGACTCCAATTAAGGGTTTAAATTATACCTTTCACTGATTTGTATCGAAAGAATTTGCAAAGGGCGGCTTGACTTGGGGCTGATCAAAGAGACACGCTGAACACTAAACTATAGTATTGTGCAAGATTGATGTTGATATTGAGCTCTCTGATGCACAAAAAATAATTATATTAAACACTGAGGGGAAGAGACTTGTTAAATCAATATGATCAAAATTCAGGTATCTATTTTCTAAACTAAACTAATTATATTCCTGGAGTGTCTTCCTTAAGGCAGGTAAACCAGAAATAGCACAGCAAACAGATCAAACCAAAAATAAGCATGCATTTTCTATATAATTTGAAAAATATTTGATTACAGATATGTTTAATACACTGCTCTTTGAAAAGGCTTAGCTTTTGGAGACATCCTGTTTATTATGTCATATGTGCTCATACAACAAAAATTAAACTTCCGGTGGCTTGCAGTCAACTGGTTTCTTCAGCTCCATTCGGCGACAGGGTTTGTGGTGGCAAGCCACGTTGCTGTTGTGATGTGCCCTGATGAAGATGGGAAGATGGAGCCCTTAAAGGTAGTTGAATGGTTGTCAGGTGCTGCAGTTTCCTTCGCGTCTGCTTCTTAGAGTAAGGTCTGTCTCTACAATCACTTAATTTTGATGATGGTGGATACATTGGGAAAAAGGGGCACATGAGCAAGTCTGTGGATTAGCAAGCATTGTCAGAGGCAATACAGGAAGTCACAAAAATGAGTAGACACAATCAAAACCTTGGGTCACATTTTGGTTACATAAAATTTTTCACTCAGGATGATCTTAGCGCATCAACTCAATCTTAGCAAAGATCTCTTTAGTACTCCATAAAACAGGGTGTTGAATATCTATGTTGATGTAGCAATTAGGGTAATTGGGTGGTGGAGATGGGGTGTTTCAATCTATTCCCACACTAGGTAGGAGGATACCATGCCCACACAAAGGTGGAAATACCATGCCCACACAAAGGTGGACATACCATGCCCACACAAAGGTGGACATACCATCCCCACACAAAGGTGGACATACCACAACCCACACAAAGGCGGAGGTATTTCGAAATTAACTTGTCGATTGGATGTTGCCTAAAAATGGGGGAAGTACTAGTGGTGATTTGGTCAAACCAAAGAGGAGGGATTTGGGGTTTGTATGTGTGGTGTGTGTGAATTTTAGTAGTTACTTAAGATGAAGTGCTGCCACTCAGGGTAGTTTGGGGGTAGTAGGGGGGAGGGGGTGGGGTTTGGGAAAAAGGGAAAAGATGGAGACAAAAGAAAAGGGAATTTAGCTTGTTGATTATGTAGTAAAAAGCGGCCCAAGACTGGTGGTAAGAGATAGAAGCTTGCATATGGGTACCAATTATGAAATTCAAAAATAGCTTACTGACAGACTAGGTTGACTCTGTTTTGGATTGCCAGTTTTCTCCCTGTCTTAGGAGGTTCAATTCTCTGCAGGTCTCACGAGTCGGCTTTGGAGCATTAATTTGTGCAGTTCTCTGCCTGTCTTAGGAGGTTCAATTCTCTGCAGGTCCCACAAGTCGGTTTTGGAGCACTAATTTGTGCTGTACAATTTGGCTTTTGAGATAATGACCTAGATCATTAGTTGAGAATATTGGGATTTAATTTGTATCAACATACAGGTGTTTTGTCGTGAGAGCGGCCAGAAACATAATGAATTGATAGGTCTAAATTTGTACTACTTTTAGAGTTTGGCTAGGAGTAATTGAGGGGTGTTTTTATCGTGAGAAGTTGTCAGTTAGGGTCTAAACAAAGTTGCATGGATTGTAATGACGTCAGAATAATTATGTTCTAAGTAAAGCCTGATGTTGGGTCTATAGTTGTAGAACGGGGTTCAGTATGACAGGGGTAAGTAGGTGATTTTGAGCTTGGTGAAGATTGGGGTTCAAATTTGATAAAAACAGGGTGTTTTGACGTGAAGAGGGTTTGAAATGTGTTCTTATGATAGGAAGCTATCTGCGGAATTTGACTTGAAAATTATTGCAGAGGTGGGCTTGTATTGTTAATGTCATGGGTGTGACTGGGCTTAATTGAAGGGTATATTGTCGTGAGAATTGGTATAAAATGTGTTTCTTTAGAGATACATTCCAATGTCTTGCTCATATATTGCTATTTTCGATAGAAAAGAGTCAGATTTAATGTGAGGTCTGATCTGAAAGTAATTTTGAGTTAGGTTTCGGAATTTGGAAATGCGGAGGGGTAGAGGTAAATGAGTACAGTTTTGACAGGAGGCACGTGGCACCGCTAGGGAGGGTAAGGTGGGAGTAACTGGAGTGAGGTTATGGTGGGTGTAGTTAGGGGTAGATTGTGAAATTCAACGTAGGGATTTTTTTCAATGAGTTGAGCGTCTGTGGGACATATTGGGGTTATGGGAAAGTTTCACATTGTGGAGAAATAGGGTAAAAATACTCTGAAGGTTCAATTTTATATGAATGTGGTTGATCAGAAAACGATTTTTTTTTTTTTTTTTGTTTTGTATTTTGTTGTTGTTATACAACGTTTTGGTGTAATGTAGTGTAGTGGTTTGTCTCGGTAAGTTAGATTAAATCATAACAAAGAGAGAAGAAGTTTCCGGGTAGGCAACCAAGCTTTTATTACATAAGCTTTTGTTACATACGATCACAGCCTTAGAGGACTACATGCTGCCAGGGCATTCGGTTACCCTTTCAGGTAACGACCAGGTTGAGCAGGTAACTTTTAAACCATAGAAAATTAGATTTACTCAAACCAAGTTTACTGAGTTTAATTAGCAATTTTGAATGTATTATACTATCAAATGCTTTAGTGAAGTCTATAAATAGGGCCCCTGTTACCAGACCATTGTTTCTACATTCATAAAGCTCATTAACAAAGTCAAAAGTGGCATTACCAGTACCCGTCCCTTTTTTATAACCATATTGGTTGTCACAAAAAGTACCATTTTTCTTCATACTTTCACATAAGTAATAATACATAATTTTCTCAATGACTTTTGATCGCATTGGTAGTATTGATATTGGTCTCCAATTTTTTACCATTGCTAAGTCTCCATCCTTAGGTAATCGTCTTACAACTGCCTTTGCCCAACATTTTGGAAAAATACTCCTGTCCAGACTAATTTGTATCAGATGAGTGAATTGATTTATCGACAACAATAATGCACAATGTAGTATATCTCCTCTTATTCCATCTATGCCTGATGACTTATTTTATCACTTTCCTTTATAGCAAAGTGGACATCCCACTTATTAATCTTAATATTCTGATCTACAAAGTTTTCATTTGCCAATAGTTCATCTATATCCAGATTATTATCCACAAGACATTGATCATAGTAGAAAATAGTAATTTACATATTCACATACATCATTAGAAGTTACATCTGCACCAGTTATATGATGTTTCATGTCTGGATACACAATAGAATTAGAATTTTTAAACAAGTCATTTATGTGTTTCCAGAATTTTTTGGGATTACCATAGCATTTTTGCAACTCATGCATAACACCACCAATTTGATTTGCTTTAATTTTCTTTCTAATTTTCCATCCACAATCCTTTATGGCTTGCTTTTCCTGAGCACCTTTATTGGCACTATAGAGACGTAACCATCCTTCTCTTTCAAATACCAAATCCATAACTTCATCATCAATCCATAATTTCCTACTTTTTTTAATGTGTCGTTCAACAAGAGGGTGAAAAGTGTCCAAATGCTCGATTAAAGGAGTTAATAACATATCCCATAATATATCAGGATCATCAGTAGTATCGTAATAGGGTTTCCAGTCACATGATTCTAAAAAATCTTTAAATCTGTCTTCATTAAAGTTTCTATAATCTCTTCCTCTATACTTAGAGCTAACATACCTGATATTCTCATGTCATCTACAACCAAAAACGGGGAGGTAATCAGAAATTAGGGCAGATACCGTACTTGCATTAGTTACATCCAAGCTATTTGTAATTTTATTATCAATACAAGTACCAGTAAATGGTCTCGTCACCTCATTAATTAGTATTTTCCATCCAATATCCTTGCACACATTTCTGAAACTTTCGCACCCTGCATCATTTTCATCGTACATATTGAGATTAATATCACCTAAGATCCAAGTCTCATGCCTACCATAATTGTTGTTATATTCATAACCAGCAATGGATTGTAAGAAATTGATAAAATTTGGTACATTCGTATTTGGGATTCTATAGATAGAGACAATCAATAAATCCTTTTCACCAGGAAGGTTTAACAATTTAAATTATCAAGGCCTTAGGGCTCTATCAAGGATCTGAGCATGTCATAGAGGAAGCAACTTCTTGAAGGATATCCATAGTTCTCTCTCTACTTGGCTCCCACTACCTAACTCAAATGGAATGTCTATTATATACTGCATCTAAGGAGTTGTTCATTTACTGGAGTTGGAAATATTTGTTTAAACAGGGTATATTTGTTCTGCACGATTGTGGATGCCCTTCTGGTTGGTAATGGAGTTTACACGCTCAGTCATTGTATTATGAAAGAAATCTGGTGGAGTTGTGATTAAAAGCATTTGTTATACTTGGAGATGGAGGCAAGTAGTATAGTATGTATTGGAACAGGACTATAGTTAATCTAAGGATATTACTCACTGGGGATGCAGACAATCAGAGGCCTCCCTTTTGGCAGGAAATTCAAATGTGGGGTCACGTGACCTAGACCCCCGGTGGTGTGGCGCCAAAATGGACCAATCAGAACCCTCCCTTTTGGCGGAAAATTCAAAATGGTCACGTGAGCCAAACCCCTATGGTGTGCCTTCCAAAATGGCACCCTCTGATTGGCTGGCTGTTTAGGTAACATGACCTCTATTATGCAAATAAGGTCACATGACCCTAATTTGAATGGACCAATCAGAGGTCATCATTTTGGTGGGAAATTTGAAAAATTTGGTGACGTGACTCTATTTTTTAAAATTTTTTGCCAAAATGGAGTCCTCTAATTGGTTGGCTGTCCACACATCATACCGTCAGCTGTATGCAAGCAAGTAGTTACGTGACCTTATTAGCATAAAGAGGTGTGGTTTATTATGTAGATGAGGGTGTGACTATAGTGAGATATTTTTTATATAAATAAAAAAAGGCAAGCTGAAAGTTGGCCAATAAAAACACAAAAAAAAACAAGGAAATATTTGGGGGGCCCTTGGGGTGGGGGGGCCTTTGGTGTGGACCATTGGGTTGGGGGGGCCTTGGGTGGGGGGGCCTTTCTTTTGGAAACCCGCCCCTTGGGTAGGGGCGGGTTTACTAAAAATAAATTTACATAAGGTAGTTAAATATTAAATAGAAATACAATAGAACCCACATATGGAGTAGTACACATTCCACTTTTTATTTGTCATAATTTCATTTCTTTTTTTTTTTTCATTTTCGAGCAATTATATTTACACTCTCTACATATCATTGTTGAATATAGCATAGGAATACGATAGAACCCACACATGGAACAGTACAGATTTTAATTATATTTACAAGTCAGTGAATACAAGCTTACATACAAACTATCTTGGTGACTATAGATGAATCATTGTGGGTGGTCTTTGTTCGGTTCATATATGTTGTCCCTGGTGAATCTATGGTGGTGTCTGGTGTATATATGTTGTTTCCCATCTATCTACTGTGTCCTCTGACGTTACAGCTTTAAAAAACACAGAAGATGTTTGTTCAAAAGGAAAAACTCCTCCACGCTTCATTCTGAAAAGCTGCAACTCGTTGTCCAGAGAGTTCAATTTCTTCACTATTTCGGTCAGCAAAATTTTGCTCTGTGGACCTTCTGTCATACCTTCCGAGGCCAATGGGCAGGTAGGAGAATGTCTGAAATGCTCCACGGCAACGTCATCACTTTCTAACCATGTGTGTATAGTGACTCCACATTGGTAGCATTGAACAACGTCCTTACCTCCGATATAAAAGAATCCGTGTGTGGCGAGTTTCTCTGTGAAAGGACAGGGTTTATTCCACATAATTGTGTCGAAATTGTTGAGTCTCCTTGATAAATCGACGAAAGGTACGTACTAGACCATTCTCTTAGGTAGGTAGGTAACATGGTGGGAGCAGTGACAACGGTGGTAGTAGCTGTGTCGAGTGTGGACGTACCAGTGGTAGGCGAGGTGGTAAATGAGACGTGACGTAAGTGGTTCATATAGATGTGCTTAATCCCCTTTCCAGCCGCATACTCCACCACGTTCCTGTGTAGCGACTTAAGATGTGATTCCCGTGGTGCACACCTCCTCCTACTTTACATAATTCACCACGCCCTTCCACACTTTCTCTCCATGTCTCATCTCTTTTTCTTTGTTTTCAAAGTGAAACAATATATATCTGGCCACGTCCAACCTCCTCATGTCATCCATCAGCACTCAAATGAGCTGATGATGTGTACTGTTGGGTTTAGCTTGCCACATTTTCAACACTCTGAAGGTGTGGAGAGACATATCTTGTTCCGGTTGTTGAGCAATACTATTTAGCTTGTCAGACGTCAAGTCTAAATACGTCCCCATATCTTTCCACTCCCTGGATAGAGTTTCAGACATGGTGACAAAGTACCTCTTCATTAAAAACTGGTCGGGGTTGTTGTAATCCAATTTGTATGTCTTGAAAAAGTTTTGCGACTGAAGTAACAGATCTTGTCGATGAACACTCATGTAGGCGTGGTGGAGTTCTCCCCATCTGGCATGAGGCGTAGTTTTAGACCACCAAGTTTGGAACATCTCCATACACATATCCTGTACCATCTTGATAACGACCATCTCCTGCAGACGATCATAGGCGATGTCCAAGTAGATTCCCAATTTCTTCCAAGATCCAACTAACAGCCTTCCTATATCATGAAGCAAACGATCACTATATGTAAATTTCATTTCACACATGATATCCTGTACACTCACTTCACATACGTCAGAGTCAGATAGGGATTGAGTATTTTCAAGACTCATCTCGTCTGCAAAATACTTTCAGAAATCACTTGATGAAGGTTGGTAGGCGGGCAGGTAGGCAGGCAGCCTGCGGGTAGGTGGTGCTGGTGATGGTAAAGGAAGTGGCGGTAGGCGCAGTAGTTGTAGTGATCAGCAGTGATATATCCTTCCAAGAGAAATCAGGGTGCTTTATATAGGGTGATCTAAGTCTATTTACAGCTGAATACTTGCCACCACCTTTTCCTTTTGAATTTGTTAACATCAAACAAGAGGAAAGACACTGTGACAAGTGTATTTGGTGAAATTGGGGGTTTTTGCTTTCATTCTGTGTAGTGACTTATCTTTTAGATCTGTTGACATAAAACAGGTGGAAAGGTATTGTGATAACTGTATTTTTGGTGGGATTACAGGGAGTTAAAACTGTGATAATTAGCTTAATCCACTTTACAGGTGTGAGGCAGGCTCGCTCAAAAGCTGACTTTGATCCTGCTGGAACTTCTTTTTTTTCCACCTACCCTTTGATGATCTGAGAATGGAGTGAAGTTTTTATCCTGATTCTCCTATTGTTTATTTCCCCTGTGAAGGACAGGTGAAATTGGATTTATAGGAGTCCTACCGAGCGAGGGTCTCTTCTGTTGTGACTACAGGATTAATCCTCTTTTCTAAGAGACGTCAAAGCCTCCTTTCATCTATCCAAACTGCACTAAGCGACTTATCTCCAGAGGAGTATATAAGGGAGGGAGAAAAATTTCATTCACTCACACTCTCTTTGCAACCCTCACCATGAGTAAAAGACCGTCTAAGCTACAGCTCTTGAGGAAGACGAGAAGGACCAACAAGAGTTTATTGTCTTCTCCTGCTGCTGAAGATGCTGCTACTGCAGTTGCTCCTGGTTACCACCCACGTGGGGTAACAGGTGGTGGTGTTACTGCTGCTGCGGCTACTGCTACTGCTGCTGCTGCTGATAACGACGGAGCTACTGTTGACGGTGGGTCTCATACATCTCCTTACTGGACACTGATGTTTTATACCCCCGTCGCTGCTGCTGCTTCTCCTGCTGCTGCTGCTGCTGCTGCTGCTGCTACTGCTGATGCTTATGCTAATGCTAACGCTGATCATTATCACCCTTACGCTAGAGAAGTCTGACGTAGAGCTGACGTAGACACACACGATAGCAGTCATTTGGAGACCCACCACTTGGCAGAAACAGAGAGAGAGGAGGAGGAGGAGGAGGAGGAGGAGGAGGAAGAGGAGGAAAAGGAAACGCAGGAAGAGTTGACTTCTCCTGCGGTTGCTCAAAGATCATCCGATCTACTCACCACCGCTATCGTGAAGTCTCTAAGAACCACTGGCTTCTGCTATCCACCAGGGGACACCGACATCGAGCAGAGTCGGATCGAGTTTTTTCTTACCTCCCCGACTTACTCACCCTCCACAACCACAACCGACGGTGTGTGGTTATCCTCTTTTCAAAAGTCCCGAGATACCAACGCGAGCGTTGCTCCTGTTGCTGGTTCTGCTGTTGATTCAGCTCACACTGATGGCGCTACTCTTCTTACTTTGAAACCCTCTACGGGTATCAAGAGGAGTTTTACCAAGAGTGGCGACCAGGCATCCAAGAAGAGAAAAGCGGTAGTGAAATGTGAACCACCAACACCTTCCACAGTCCTCAGATTGGAGTTCTTCATTGACAGTTTGAAGCTGGAGATCTGGCTCGACGGGGTTAGGATCTCCAAGGAACGCTACAGCGCCATAAAGTGTACCTCAATGCCCACCAGAAAAGTAAACTTCACCACTGACGCACTCCTCAAGCTAATAGTGACCATCACTGACGTCCAACAGGAGGTATGAATACGCTACAGAGCGGTTTCCCAAGGACTACCCAATTACAACACGCGCGCTGTATGCTGCTGTCAGCTACTACAAGGGTCATCCACATGCGCAGGTACGAAGGACCCCAGAAAACTCTGACACAGGACGGTGTGACAATTTCGACCAAGGAACTGAAAGAACTGGGTGACAAAAAAGAGATTATCCTTGAATTTCTTGATAAAATTTGATTGAGACTTGTGTGAGATAGTGCTGACATATACATGTTTTATATGATGTGTATGTAGGTGTATATATTTGTGTAGGTATGTTGCGTATATAGGTGTACAGGTAAATAGATAGATAGATAGATAGATAGATAGATAGATAGATAGATAGAAAGAAGCCTGCAATACAAACAGGAGTCAGGACACACGGGAGTCGCGTGAGTGTAACAAACTTAAGACTACCAACCGGTGAGTTGAGTGACGCTGTAGATACTATGCGTCAGATTCACTGTTGTGGTTGAGACTACCCTGTTTGCTTTGGAGGAAGTAAACGACAACTTGGACGTCCTATACTTGCCATGTCGACTGAGTCATATGAGCAGCGAGAACTTGACTGCAGGGAGAACAGTCCAGCTGTCACTGGGGTGTGCCAATCTTAATGGCAAACATTACATTATAATGCCATATGTGATTGGGGACATGAGAAGAGTCAGTGTCACCGGCAGATGTGCCTTCAATGCCTGAAATCTATCGCGCGGAGAGCTCAACAAAAGAGCTCAACAAAATCAGCGTGACGTGATGCAAACCATGTGGGAGGAAACCTTGGTACCCATGATTGTAACCACCTGTCTTAATGTGCCCTTGGGACACCGCTAAATAGGAAGCTGTGGCATGATGGGACAGTGTATGGGAAGTTGCATGAAAACATTATGTTGTGTGGTTTTCTCTAATGAAAACAAAGAAGGATGTTACGAGCTCTCTGTTTTTGGCCGTTGTGACAGACGAGCTATTGTGTATTTGGGCCCCACTGCCAAGGAATGATGCCATTAAGGTAAAAAAACAATAATAATAACATATAAAGTAGAGAAAATGATATAATTTGTAACTCAGTGGTGGCAGGTTTAGGCATTCTCCTGAGGACGAGTAGACTCGTCACCAGAGGATATTTCGATACTAGCCTCCGGGTTTCGAGAGGTAGGTTCGACAGGGGTGATTTTGAAGTGACTGATAGCACTGGAACCGCACTAGAGCGAGATGAGGAAGATCTAGGCTCGGAGGAGGAAGTTGAGGAACGAGATTTCTTATGGTGTTTTGATGACTGTGAGGAACCTTGTTTCTTGGAGCGCTTAATTGTTGGAGGCGCCCAGGTCGGAGACAGGAACCGTGGGGTCCGAGTAACTCAGTTGTGATGCAGCAGGGGGTCCGAAGTTATAGTTACAGTTCGCGGTACTTAGTGAGTAGTCCGAGCTGAAGTAGGCATCGGCTTTGAAGGATGGGGCTGGATAGTGTTGAGATGTAGACTCAGAAGCCCGGAAAGGAATAGTCCCTACATTGGAGGACCCTTCCACGGGTCGTGCGCCCAGGGCAGCAGAAACCTGAGGACTTGCGGCTCCACTCTGGGGAATCGAAGTTGGGACTGGAACCATTGAGGGATCCCTGTGGGTTGGCATGGTCACAAGGGAAGCTCCCTCTATTGGTATGACCGAATAAGGACCTGCCAGAGCAGGGATGTAATTCAAGGTGTATGAAAGATTCTGAAGATACATGATCTAGAAGTTTTGAATTCACTGTAAAATACTATGAGAAAATTGATCTGGGCAAAGAAATTTGGGTAATCTAGAGGCATCTCAAACTCAGAAAATTCTGAAATCAGCCAAAATTCTGAAAACTTACATCCCTGCCATAGGCAATCCCAAAAAGGGTGAACCATCTAACCAGCTGCGCTGTAATATGTGAGTTGGTAATTCGGGATAGCCCTTGTGGTAAAACGTTAGCAAGTCCTCGGACGTTAAAGGTGATGAGGAGTTCCCAGGCATCAAGTGGGCACTTAATTGGAAGGTTGGGGCCTGTGGAGATACCTGAGTTCGCAATGGAATAACCAACACTAGGGTGACATCTTCCGGCAGAATTGAAACAGGGACTATGAGTCGAGCATTGCCTATTAGAACCACCCGGAAGTCCATGGTGAGTTGTTTTGAGGTATTCGTTGACTATTACTCTAGAGACATTGAGGTATGTCAAGTAACCAAAAATATTGATACATCTGAGACAGTCGCCAAAATGAAAAAGGATGTTCTTCCATCAAGGCATCCCTGATGTTCTGTTTAGTGACAACGGACCACAGTTTGCATCAGCGGAGTTTAAACACTTAGCAGATCACTACCATTTTGAACACCTTACATCTAAGAACCACTGGCTTCTGCTATCCACCAGTGGACACCGACATCGAGCAGAGTCGGATCGAGTTTTTTCTTACCTCCCCGACTTACTCACCCTCCACAACCACAACCGACGGTGTGTGGTTATCCTCTTTTCAAAAGTCCCGAGATACCAACGCGAGCGTTACTCCTGTTGCTGGTTCTGCTGTTGATTCAGCTCACACTGATGGCGCTACTCTTCTTACTTTGAAACCCTCTACGGGTATCAAGAGGAGTTTTACCAAGAGTGGCGACCAGGCATCCAAGAAGAGAAAAGCGGTAGTGAAATGTGAACCACCAACACCTTCCACAGTCCCCAGATTGGAGTTCTTCATCGACAGTTTGAAGCTGGAGATCTGGCTCGACGGGGTTAGGATCTCCAAGGAACGCTACAGCGCCATAAAGTGTACCTCAATGCCCACCAGAAAAGTAAACTTCACCACTGACGCACTCCTCAAGCTAATAGTGACCATCACTGACGTCCAACAGGAGGTATGAATACGCTACAGAGCGGTTTCCCAAGGACTACCCAATTACAACACGCGCGCTGTATGCTGCTGTCAGCTACTACAAGGGTCATCCACATGCGCAGGTACGAAGGACCCCAGAAAACTCTGACACAGGACGGTGTGACAATTTCGACCAAGGAACTGAAAGAACTGGGTGACAAAAAAGAGATTATCCTTGAATTTCTTGATAAAATTTGATTGAGACTTGTGTGAGATAGTGCTGACATATACATGTTTTATATGATGTGTATGTAGGTGTATATATTTGTGTAGGTATGTTGCGTATATAGGTGTACAGGTAAATAGATAGATAGATAGATAGATAGATAGATAGATAGATAGATAGATAGATAGATAGATAGAAAGAAGCCTGCAATACAAACAGGAGTCAGGACACACGGGAGTCGCGTGAGTGTAACAAACTTAAGACTACCAACCGGTGAGTTGAGTGACGCTGTAGATACTATGCGTCAGATTCACTGTTGTGGTTGAGACTACCCTGTTTGCTTTGGAGGAAGTAAACGACAACTTGGACGTCCTATACTTGCCATGTCGACTGAGTCATATGAGCAGCGAGAACTTGACTGCAGGGAGAACAGTCCAGCTGTCACTGGGGTGTGCCAATCTTAATGGCAAACATTACATTATAATGCCATATGTGATTGGGGACATGAGAAGAGTCAGTGTCACCGGCAGATGTGCCTTCAATGCCTGAAATCTATCGCGCGGAGAGCTCAACAAAAGAGCTCAACAAAATCAGCGTGACGTGATGCAAACCATGTGGGAGGAAACCTTGGTACCCATGATTGTAACCACCTGTCTTAATGTGCCCTTGGGACACCGCTAAATAGGAAGCTGTGGCATGATGGGACAGTGTATGGGAAGTTGCATGAAAACATTATGTTGTGTGGTTTTCTCTAATGAAAACAAAGAAGGATGTTACGAGCTCTCTGTTTTTGGCCGTTGTGACAGACGAGCTATTGTGTATTTGGGCCCCACTGCCAAGGAATGATGCCATTAAGGTAAAAAAACAATAATAATAACATATAAAGTAGAGAAAATGATATAATTTGTAACTCAGTGGTGGCAGGTTTAGGCATTCTCCTGAGGACGAGTAGACTCGTCACCAGAGGATATTTCGATACTAGCCTCCGGGTTTCGAGAGGTAGGTTCGACAGGGGTGATTTTGAAGTGACTGATAGCACTGGAACCGCACTAGAGCGAGATGAGGAAGATCTAGGCTCGGAGGAGGAAGTTGAGGAACGAGATTTCTTATGGTGTTTTGATAACTGTGAGGAACCTTGTTTCTTGGAGCGCTTAATTGTTGGAGGCGCCCAGGTCGGAGACAGGAACCGTGGGGTCCGAGTAACTCAGTTGTGATGCAGCAGGGGGTCCGAAGTTATAGTTACAGTTCGCGGTACTTAGTGAGTAGTCCGAGCTGAAGTAGGCATCGGCTTTGAAGGATGGGGCTGGATAGTGTTGAGATGTAGACTCAGAAGCCCGGAAAGGAATAGTCCCTACATTGGAGGACCCTTCCACGGGTCGTGCGCCCAGGGCAGCAGAAACCTGAGGACTTGCGGCTCCACTCTGGGGAATCGAAGTTGGGACTGGAACCATTGAGGGATCCCTGTGGGTTGGCATGGTCACAAGGGAAGCTCCCTCTATTGGTATGACCGAATAAGGACCTGCCAGAGCAGGGATGTAATTCAAGGTGTATGAAAGATTCTGAAGATACATGATCTAGAAGTTTTGAATTCACTGTAAAATACTACGAGAAAATTGATCTGGGCAAAGAAATTTGGGTAATCTAGAGGCATCTCAAACTCAGAAAATTCTGAAATCAGCCAAAATTCTGAAAACTTACATCCCTGCCATAGGCAATCCCAAAAAGGGTGAACCATCTAACCAGCTGCGCTGTAATATGTGAGTTGGTAATTCGGGATAGCCCTTGTGGTAAAACGTTAGCAAGTCCTCGGACGTTAAAGGTGATGAGGAGTTCCCAGGCATCAAGTGGGCACTTAATTGGAAGGTTGGGGCCTGTGGAGATACCTGAGTTCGCAATGGAATAACCAACACTAGGGTGACATCTTCCGGCAGAATTGAAACAGGGACTATGAGTCGAGCATTGCCTATTAGAACCACCCGGAAGTCAATGGTGAGTTGTTTTGAGGTATTCGTTGACTATTACTCTAGAGACATTGAGGTATGTCAAGTAACCAAAAATATTGATACATCTGAGACAGTCACCAAAATGAAAAAGGATGTTCTTCCATCAAGGCATCCCTGATGTTCTGTTTAGTGACAACGGACCACAGTTTGCATCAGCGGAGTTTAAACACTTAGCAGATCACTACCATTTTGAACACCTTACATCATCTCCAAGATACCCCCAGTCAAATGGTGAGGTAGAGAAAACTGTTCAGACAATGAAGTCAATCTTCAACAAGGCAGACAATGAATACATTGAACTTCTCTGATACAGGAATACTCCACTACAGAATGGATTCTCCCTAGCTCAGCTTAACATCAGGCGTAAGCTGAAAACCAGAGTTCCGGTTCACCCAGATGAACTGAAACCCCGTACTCCCGACGCCGATCTTGTCAGGAGGAGAGAGAGACTATAGGAAACAAATGCGTATTAACTACGATTGTCGCCACAGAGCTGCTGAAAAGCACTGAGCCCTAGGTCATATATCATATCAACACCAAATGGACTAGTGAGACGAAATCGACGTATGACCAGAAACCTAGGCCCTGGTCCCAATATACCTACAAAAGTGCTCACACCAACCATTACTCATCCACAACCTGTAGAGATCACTGATGCCCATCCGGTGATCCCTCCACAAACTCCTGATCGAGGTGCCACCTAGTGTGCCTGATCAGGAACCAAGAAGATCGAAGCGACAGAGAATCGCTCCTAAAAGAGTGACTGAAGAATACTAATGACTCTTCTCTTTCAGATTACTTATCATATAACTTGATAAGTTAGAAAGCATTTTAAGTTACCAAAGAACATTTGAACATGCTATTTTATTTGCAAAGACAATGAACAGTTCATTTACTTTCAGAGACTTTGATATGCATACTTACATATAAGGGAGTGGTCATTATTTATCAACGGGGGGGGTGGGGGTGTGGTGGGTTTTCGCGCCGATGCACGGAAATTTTTTATGCCACCTCATTGATGGCAGGCAAATTTTTTTGGGCCCCCCCCCCCGCGCCGGAGGCGCGAAGAGTTTTCGCGCCCCTCTTTGATCTATAGTAGTGCGCTGGCTTTTTTGCTAAAAACAGGGTGAATTTTTTTAGCCCCCCCTCAAGAGGGGTCAAATTTTTTTTAGCCCCCCCTCGGGAGGGGTCTGAAAATTTTACGCCCCCCTCAAACCCACCACCCCCTTCCTGTTGATAAATAATGACCACTCCCTAAGAGACTTATAGCAGGGTGTCCGGCAGACCCCTTCAAAGAAGTAGGACAAAAGTAGGACTGAAAATTTTCAAAAAGTAGGACTAAAGTAGGACAAAAGTAGGAAAATATAAGAAAAAATAGGACATATGCTGAATAAACAATGCATGTGTAACAAACCTATTTATCCTCATAATTGATAAGCTTATATGTAGAATCTATTAGGATAATATTCCAGAACATATTTAGATGGTGCTCAGTTTGTACCTGTATCATTGGTATGTGAAACATGATATACAGTGGTTTCATGAAGGCATTTACTGCGAGTCTGCTACGTCAAAATGATGTACAGTGGCCATGTTGGAGCACAATGTGTGAAATAAAACAGTAAATTGTTTCTTTGTCATGAATTGTTGCCAATGTATTGGGATTACTGATCCTAGATTGAGATTGAGAAATTGGCTAGTTGTTTCAGCACACTAACAGGTGAAACTTGTAATGATAAGGTTTTGCCTCAACATCGCTGCCATACAAGATCTGGGAGGAACTAATTTTGTGAAATCCCTCTATAAAACTCACTTAATATACACAGTTTTTGTACAATGTATTCATGTATTATACCACGATTTCGGCACTTCCGGTGGGTTTATATGCAGTTTAGCCGTGCATTATTCTGCATATACCACCCTTGTGCATTTTTGAAATTTTTGGTATATACTTTTTGGGGATCAAGTTGGACTTAGAATATTTTTGGAAATTATTGCAGCTATACAAAGTTAATCTAGCCATTTTCCATGGTGAAAAATCGTGCCAACTCGTATGAGGATTGAACCCCGGCCGCAGTGGTGGTAGGCGAAGGCCTTAGCCATAGCGCCACACTGAACGGTGATGAAATCCAATGCGAAGGTAAATAAGTTCTAACCTGCTATGTGTCCAGTCAGTTTTCGTATGGAATCCAACCTTTTCATGTTATAATATTGAAATCCCAAGAAGTTTTCGATCCATAGACGAGTAATGCGTGCTAGTTTTCTCCATTTTCTTCGATATAAATAAGAATCCATTGATTTTCCCGTGGCCGCTCTGCGCGAAGCCATTGTTTCGGCGTCTTTCTTGTACGACGAGCAGTTGACCTATATCTACATCCAGGCCACTGACACACTTTCGCCGGACAAGGAGGCGGGTGGGAATGGCCGGACCGCGACTCGCGTACTTTGGGAAAATCAATGGATTCTTATTTATATTGAAGAAAATGGAGAAAATTAGCACGCATTCCTCGTCTATGGATCAAATACTTCTTGGGATTTTAATATTATAACATGTCATGGCTGGATTCCATACGAAAAGTGAGTGTAAACACGGCGGTACCTCTCCCGGCCAGAACAAAAACAATGGCTTCGCGCAGAGCGGTGACCCGGGCCGTATCGCTTGCTTTTACAAAATGTCTTCTCCTGGCTATATTCTTTGGATCTCAGGTAAGAAATTGATACAAAATGGAGGAAATGGTGGTATAAACCTATTAGGTCATGGATATGGGGGCCCCACGGGCTGTATATGCTGTATATACCCTCGCCGCTTCGCGGCTCAGGTATATACAGCATATACAGCCCTAGGGCCCCCATATCCATGATCTATTAGCTTACTACACAGAGGGTATGTCACAATATCACTCTCTATGTGAACCCCTGTCTATTGTTAAAACATGATGATGATCATGGATTAAAGATGAGTAACACAGAGTAGCTCTAGATTGACTCAGCCATGTGTATTGAGATTGTTGTTACCGGAAGTAAGAAAACAAGATGGCCGCCGTGCATGCGCACATATGCGGAAACACACAACATCCTCCCTTTTGACAGAAATGAGAATGACATATATCTTTAGATCATAAAGGTAACTTATTAAAGTTCATCTCGAGTCTTTGGAATAGTTTATGTATGTTTATGTATAGCTCATAAAGTTTGTCTTTGGATCATCAGTTAACTCACGTAACTGTTCTAACTATGCGTAGTGTTTATGTGATATAAGTTTTAAATGATATGCTCAGTGGGTCATTATAGTAATTCATAATTGTCTGTTTCACGTTCTTGAAATGGTCAATGCGCTGAAATGAGAGAGTAGGGTCAGGTAGACTGCCTGACGCCTCTGCGTGAATGACAGGGATTATTCTGTCCTATGCGTCAGACACGTATGCTTTACTGGAAGCGTAGTGGCACTTTAACTGCTCGGCCAGACCTAGTGGTCTTGACTGGTGGTGCAGGCATCTCTGCCGGCTCGGGTATTTGGTTAGCCGGTTTGGCCACTGGATTACTCTGACGTTTCTTATCTGGAGTGGTGGCCTTCTTAGGTTGTTCTTTAGCAGGTGAGCATGGTGTGACTGTTGGAGGTGCTGCACTGGCTTCATTATCAGTGATTGGTGGTATCTCTGCCCATGTGTTGGGTTCCTTGGTTTTCTTCAGGTGTTGGCGATTTCTTCGAAGTATGCCAGTGGGTGTTTCGATGGTGTATGACCTTTCATCCAGTCTTTCGATGACTGTTCCTGTGGTCCAGGCCTTGTTACCCAGTTTGAAAGGTTCGAGTCGCACAGTGTCTCCTTCCTACAGAGGGGACAGAGTGGCAGATTTTCTGTTGCCATACTCAGCCTGCAGCGCCTGGCCTCGTTTGAGGTCGCGTTTGGTGTGTCTAACATCTACCACTTCAGGCTTTAAAAGTGCAGGGGCTGTTGGGAGCATCGTTTTGGTGCGGCGACTCATCAAACGTTGCGCGGGGCTAGATAGCATGCCCTGTGTTGGTGTGTTCCGATGATCTAATATGGCAAGATAGGGATCAGTCCCTGCCTCTCGGCACTTGCGCATAATCTTTTTCGCCGTCTTCACGGCTGATTCAGCCTTACCATTAGCCTTGCTGTTATAAGGGCTGCTGGTCATCTGCTCGATGTCCCACTCGTTGCAGAAATCCCGGAATTGTTCGGACACATATTGGGGTCAGGAATACCATATCGGGCGAAATGGGCTTTGAGTTTTGCGATGATGGTGGAAGAGTCGATCTCAGGTAGTCAACTGTGATGAGGTAGTTCCATCCGTGTAGTGTGAATATGTCGGTACCTACTTTGGCCCATGGTCTGTCTGGTACATCATGGCTCATAAGAGGTTCCTTTGGGTTTGCTGTTTCATGTCCTACATATATGTGACACTTAGAGATGAAATCTCTTATTTCCTGTGTCATATTGGGCCAGAATATGCTCTCTTTTGCACATCGCAGGCACCCATCTATTCCGAGGTGGGACGAGTGGATCTTTACCTTCAGGGTTGCTCGCTCGCTCATAGGGATTACTACACACTCACCGCGGAAGACGAGGCCCTCATGTACCGCCAGCTCATCTCGGAATGCGGAGTATGGATGTAGCATAGGCGGCACCTGAACCTTCTCATATGGCCATCCTTTGAGAATAGCATCTTTGAGGGTCGTCATCGTCATGTCGACTTCAGTGGCGCTGCGAATGCTCTCTATTCGGGAGTCGGACATGGCCACATATTTGGTCGCGTTGACGCTCTCGAAGTCTTCATGATGACCGTCGGTCGTCTGTCTGTAAGCACGAGACAAAGTGTCAGCGAGGTGCATCTGTTTACCTGGTCTGTATGTGACATCAACGTCATACTGTTGTAGGCGCATTAGCATGCCTTGTAGACGCTTTGGGGCTCTTGCTAGCGATTTGTTCATGATGTTCTGCAGAGGCTTGTGGTCAGACATCACGCTGACCTGTCTTCCAAACGTATATTGATGGAATTTCTCAGCACTCCACACGATAGCAAGCATTTCGGTGTCGGTCAGGGCGCGGCTGGCAAAAGCTATAGGTTGGCCTTCTTGTAGAAGCACTGCCCCGAGTCCGGTCTTGCTGGCGTCGCACTGAATGGTTCCTTGCTCGGGTCATAATACCTGAGGACTGGTGCCTCACTCACAAGTTTCTTCACTTGCTGTAGTGCTCTGTCTTGGGCACCCGACCAGTTCCATGGCACATCCTTCCGCGTTAGTTGGCGGATTGGTTCCATCACGTCTGATAGTCGAGGTAGGAATCGTGCTAGGTAATTTATAAACCCGTTGAGTCGCTGAACTCCTTCCACATCTGTCGGTTTCTGCATCTCCATCACCGCGTCCACCTTTTCTGGGTCAGGCTTCAGGCCTTCATGGGTGATGAGATGTCCGAGGAATGATACCGATTTTTGTCGTAGTTTCATCTTAGCGGAGTTGAGTCTGATGCCCTTCTCTTGACATCGTTGAAGTAGGTGCTCTAACTTCTTGTTATGGTCCTGTAAGGCTTCGTTGTCTGTCTCACCCTTGCCATATACCATGAGATCGTCCGCGATGCAGATAACCCCATCCAGGTCATGTATGCACTCATGGAGCTTTCGGGCGAATATCTCCGACGAGACACTTGTACCGAATGGCAGTCTCAGCCATCGGTAACGGCCATACGGGCTTGCAAAAGTAGTTAACACTGATGACTCTTCGTCTAGTTTGACTTGCCAGTAGCCGGACTTCAGATCCATCGTCGATACTATCTTAGCTTGGGATAGCTCTGGCAGTACGTCATCTAGTGTGCACAATGGGAAGTGCTCCCGCTTCAGCGCTTTATTCAGAGGTCTGGGGTCGATGCAGATCCTCAGATCGCCAGTCTTCTTGGTCGCTGTTACCATGGCGTTCACCCAGTCCGTCGGTTCGCTAACAGGCACTATTACACCCTGCTCGACTAGCTGGTCGAGCTTCTCTTTGATCCTGGTTTTTAGGGAGATCGGGACCTTTCTCGAGGGTTGTATAGTAGGCTTGACGGTTGGGTCGACATGAAGTGTCGCGGTGCCTGGCATGCAGCCGACATCTTCTCTGAAAACTTCTTGGTATTTGGCTATGATTGGGCACTGGTGAGCGTCTTCCTTCTTCTTTACGCTGGCTACTCGGTGGAAATTGTCCTCCAGGAGAGAGATGAGACCCATTTGCTGGCTCGCTCATACTCCCAGGATCAGCATCAGTTCACTGTCCTCTACCACCACGAAGTTCACGTTGTAGCCTTTTCCATTTGCCGGATTCTTCATTCTGACTCGGCATTCTCCGAGTGGGTGCTTCAGGCTCTTGTCCCACATCTCGAAAGTGTTTCTTGGTGGGCTCAGCTTGGTACGGTCGATATATTTCACCGGTATGAGGTTGACGGATGCACCGCAGTCTACTTGGAACTTGATCGGTGTGCCCTTTATTGTCATGTTGGCATATATTAGCTTGTCGCCGCATTGATTAACTGCGCTGATCTCCTTCACTCCTTTGATCACCTCGTACTGGCTCTCCTCGCTATCGGACTGCTCTTGCACGGCTTGCACCTTCCTTTTTTCTTCTTCTGGGGTTTCTTAGTTGTAGTCGGTGTCTTCTTGCATACGGCGTCAGAGTGGTTTCTGCCACCGCATGTGGAACACTTCTTCCCCCAGGCAGGGCAGTGCTTTCTTCCGAATATGTGAGTGCCAGCACAGAATTTGCATTCTTGCGGTTGATCTTTAGACTTGGTCCAGTCTCTCCGCTTGGTGTGAACTGCGTTGACCTCTTCTGTACCGCCGCTTGCGTTAACGTGCTTGAGGCGCAAACCTGTCGCTTCGTCGGTGCGGCATATGTCGATACATTTTTCGAGGGTCAATTTTCGGCGGTTTAGTAGCAGCTTCCGAGTCTCTTCGGACCGGATGCCCATCACGATTCGGTCGCGTAGCAAAGTGTCTCTGAGGCATTCGCAGTGGTTGCAGCTTTTGGTTAGATGACAGAGTGCTGTCAGATACTCATCAAAACTCTCTTTCGGTTCTTGGTCCCTACAATTAAATTTATACCTTTCCATTGTCTTGTTCAGTTCCCCGATAATGTACGCGTCAAATTTATCAATAATGTCTTTGACTGTTCTATCGGCCCCTTCTTCGAATACGAAGCCGTTATAGATCTTCAGGGCGTCTCTCCCTATGGAGTTGAGAAACATGGAGGTTTGGTAGACTGCATCTGTTGTGTCCAGGAGGGAGATCACAGTATAGTTCTCCCACTGCTGTTTCCACAACAGCCAATTCTCAGTTTTGTCGGATTGTAGATTTAGGGGGACCGAGGGTCTGATGCTAGGCACAAAGCGGCGTGCCGGTTGATTTCCTCCTTGGTTTTGGTTCCCCCCTCCTCCTACATTATCCTCATGATCTGACATTTTGGTGTTGGTACTTATTTAATTTGTAGTAGGGTTGGGTGACTAGCAGGTCACAATACAGAATAGTGTGTTTAGACTAGCAGGCCTAAACTTGTCACTTAATAAATTCCTATACACTTTCAGGGCATAGAGCTTGTATATAACTTGAGTCAATGAGTCTCTTCAACCAGTTACTGTGGGTGTCAGGGAGGGTAGGCAATATGGCTTCCTTCAGGAAAGCATGTGGGATTGCCTGTGTTTGGCTTCAGGCCAAAATACACCTTTTTCACACTTGCAGGGTGAATAATTAAGTAGTGTTTCTACTTACAATTCTTTGGTGCCCTTCCCTATCCCTTTACCAGCTGCCTACCATGTTAAAACATGATGATGATCATGGATTAAAGATGAGTAACACAGAGTAGCTCTAGATTGACTCAGCCATGTGTATTGAGATTGTTGTTACCGGAAGTAAGAAAACAAGATGGCCGCTGTGCATGCGCGCATACGCGTAAACACACAACACTCCCCCTGTGGTGACCCCTCATCTCCATCTGACTGAAATTCCCATCTATTTGAACCTGTGAATGCCTATACATTCAAACCCCATGAGATCCACAACCTTCACTCCATAAAACTACTATCCACAGGCCACTGAATGACCCATTACTATAGCTCAATTCATACCCTATAACCATTGTAATCCAACCCCCACTACTTTTGTCTTGTAAAGGCAAAAGAGGCTTTGTGAAAATTTGAAAAGCTGTTAAGAATCTTATGCAGATTTGCCCACTGTCTTGGCACCAGTATCTGAGCAGAACATCACATTGTTTACAGTTTTGGGCATTACCAGTCCATCTGAGAGGAGATATGACACTTTGGACTTGCTCAGTAAAAGGTGTTGTGATGTCACACAGGGAAACATTATCTCAAATAAGTCAGACAATCCTTCACAAGACCGAAAGCTGAATTTGCTCTCACATACTTTGTGAACCCATAGGATTTCAGCAATGGCAGTCTGTTCTTGCTGGGAAGCTGTCTGCACCATGAATGAACTAGGCTTAGCAGAGATGCTTGCACTGGGTACTGTTTTGTCACTTATTGTTGGTTCAGCACCATCTGATACAGATGCACTAACCTGGCTTTAGCAAAACCAGTATGCTTAACCCTTGATGCATGGGATAGAACTTGCAGGAGACCTGTAGTCTATTTGAAATGATTTGTTGCATAGTGTGCATTAGGCTTTGTAAGCAGAACTTGGCTCTACACGACACCACTGTTTGACTAAATTTCCATTTTTATCTGTCTTATTTAACCAAGATTCTTGAAATTTTATGGGATTTGACATGTTTCTATAGAGTTCTATAGCAGGCTTTAATGATCTAGGCTACTTGATGTCAGATGAATCCGTCACCAATCTATTGACCCATCACCAGCAGTGCATAGCCTAAAACTAGGCACAGCAATGTTAAGGGAGTGCTATCTTTGTCCAAAAGTATCATGACAATCATAACAACATAACTGCAAGCAATTCTGAATGCTTTCTACATTGGCACTCCATGGTTTAAAATATAGATTGCAGCCAACACTGACACCATTAGTCTCTTATTGACATTTCATGTAGCCACCTTTTGATATAACATCCCTGATCACTATCAGTCAGGTGTTTGCATGCATCTGTTAAAGGGTTTATGAGTGAAACATTAGTATAATACTAGTTCTAATTCTCAAAGCATATATGTCCACCAAGTCAATCACTAACCATCACCACACAACTAACTTTAGCCTAATCAAACATCAATTGATACACCAATGGTGTCAGAATTGGTTCTTTCATTCCACAAGCCAATATCTCTGAATCTTTAATGAAGATGTGATTAATGAATACTACAAATTACAATGATACAACTCACATGCTGAGTCATAGATATCTTAGATAACAGTAAAACTGCACTATTCCTAAACCATGTGGAGGCTAAATGTAGTAGCACTACAACTCCACTACTCAGTTTCTTTCAAGTACTAAAAGAGCGCGACAGACATGGCAAAACTTGAGTACCAGATAATAATGCAAATAATATTACAGAATTTGCTATCTACCCAAAGTAATGTTACTAGCCAGTACGAGGCTAAATGGATAAAACGTATGAGGAAAATCGTTCACATGCCATAGTTTTGGTAATAAAATCAGGTACTCCTTAATAATTTACCATGCCTATGATAAGTTCCCTCAGGTACCTCATTAGGAACTACAATAGCCTATGCATGGCATACATTAAGACTTGAGGGTTGATTTCACTTGACATAAGTTACTATCTGACTATAAACAAGTACTGATACAAGCAAGATGTGCTTCAAAGCAACTAACGGTATTTTTATATTGCATGGGCCAAAGCAAAATAAACAAGACAGCATTTATTTTAAAACAGTTGAGTCGAGAGTATGTCTTGGAGAGACAGAAAGGAAACAAGGCAAGGGTACAGAGCCTAGGCTAGATGACTTGCCCATGACTTTCCCACTGTCATTAAGGACACATTTAGCTGCTTGATTGTCTTCCTCCCCCTCCCAACACAACTACCAGCACAGCTCTGAGTATTGAGGCCTACGATTAACATCACAGACAGTGTAGCCAAGGTGATGTGACCTTGTTACAATTACTTGTTACATTTCCTTCCTTTCCCATGGGAAATGATTGGAAGCCAATCTTCTTAAAGGGCCCAGCTATCTCACTACTGATACTTACCATAGAGAAGCCTACTAGGCTCCTCTATGTACCTAGATTCACCTCCAATGCAAGACTAATGTTTTGTCTATGAGAGAATCTTGGAATTAAACCTATCAATAAACGAAATTGGAAGGCCTTCAAAATCAACTATATCAAAAGATATTTGCCCAGATAACCATGGCACGCACTGCCCCCATACCTACTCTATGCCCTCCTCTTCTAAAAATCTGAAAACTGTCTATAAGTGGGGTTAAAGACAGTTTGATTACCCATTTATTTAGGGTAAAAAGAGCCCTAAATCCCATGCATTTCTCCATAGGAAAAAAAACAATAGTAATTACCATGTCACAGCCATCAAAGTACTTAAATGTAAATTCTATTACATGGATAGCTTTGTCTTACTTTTTGTCTCACTATGACTAATTTTTGGGGGTTCAGTTGTAACAGAAATAGGACTAAATGACAGGTTTTGATGGTCTATGCAAATTCTTGGAATCTAAATATAAGAAAAGCATACCCCATGAAATGTTTTTTTCATCAGTTATCAAAAGATTTTCATGTAAATAGAAATATGACTCATGGGGTCTTTGAAGGGTGTGATAGGGCATATGCTGTGTAATGGAATAGTTTTTTGGTGGTGCATGTAATCTGCTAGAGGCCAAAATAGCAATTAAAACTTGGTAATCATAAGAAACTCGGCTAAGGGCTAGTGAGTGAGAGTGAGTGAGTAATGGTTGTTTAACGCCAAGCCGAAAGCTAAGGTCATATTCATGGCGGAAAAAGTACATTAGACATCACGTCACAAAGGAATACATGTGCCTGTGCCCGTGTATATGGACACCAGACACATGTAAGAAAGAGGGCACAGAAAAGAGGAGATTCAAGGAACGAATATGTGCCAGTGCCCCGCATATGGACACCACCCACACTCAGGGAGGATAGAAAAGCAAGACATAGACCCCTTTTAAAGATGGCCTGGGGCTGGGGAGGCCCATCTAAGGGCTAGTAGACAAGAGGTCAGAAAGGTGGTTTAAAAGCCCTTGCCTCGTTTAAAAAGTAGGTATTTTGGAGAAAAAGTAGGAATAGCAAAATCATAAAAAAATAGGAAAAAGTAGGAAAAGTAGGATCGCCGGACACCCTGCTTATAGAGTTACTCTAGAGTTATTGGTATATCATAACAGTTATCTCATATGAACACTTTGACAAAAAGTATTATCTAAAAGATAACTCTCTTAAAAAGGGAGATGTGGTGTAACCATGGCGGGAAACGTCTATGGCGCAGTGGCGCTCCATGTGTATAGAATTTGAACTAAAGCTTGCTTGTTGTTGCACAACACTTCCGGTAATCACCATAGCTGACGTGAGGTCGACCTCAATACAAGGCTTAAAATGAGTTAAATCTACTTGTCTCTATTAATATAAAAGTCCCAGAAGCTTTACAAGAAATGTCTGGAGTTGTCCCACTTTGCTAGCTACTTGGGTCACTTTAGTTTGTTTGTTTGTTTAGTTTTACGTCCAGGGGCCACCGAGGAACTCAGACATTCAAGGTTTCACAGACATTAAGTCCTTTCTTTTTCTGTTTGGACAGGTATTTATATGCTGCTTGCGCCAGGAGGGGTGAGGGGGACAACTGCTACCAGAGCTTCATTCCCCTACTCTTCTCGAAGGATAGCAAGTGTTCTTTTATTTGCCTGGTCCTATAGGCAGGGCCAGATAAACCTTTGATCACTCAGACATGGTTCACTGAGGGGGAATCCCATGGCAAAAGACAAGCATGTAAGCCCGGGCCCGCGCATGTGGACACCAGTTTCCCACATGCTCACCCCAAGACTCAAGAACCCCTGAGTTTGTCGCCTTTTACAAATCTGGTATGCCCACTGTTAGTATGGAAGGAGATTTCTCCTTGTGGACTCCAAATGAAGTTATTCTGCTCCTCCATGCCCTCACATAAAGGTCCCCACTCCACAGGGGGAACATCTTGGTTTGTTTGTTTGTTTGTTTGTTTGTTTAGTTTTACATCCGGGGGCCATCAAGGAACTCAGACATTCAAGGTTTCTTGGACATTAAGTCCTTTCTTTTCTTTTTGGACAGGTATTTATATGCTGCTTGCCCGACACAGCAGTGACCGAATCTATGAATGACCGAATCTATGAGATGAATGACCGAATCTATGAGGAGGGTCGAGGGGGAAAACCGCTACCGGGGCTTCATTCCCCTACTCTTTTCGAAGGATAGCAAGTGTTCTTTTATTTGCCTGGTCCCATAGGCAGGGCCAGACAAACCACGGCCTTTGATCACTCAGACGTGGTTCACTGAGGGGGAATCCCATGGCAAAAAACAAGCATGTAAGCCCAGGCCCGCGCATATGGACACCAGCTGCCCACATGCTCACCCCAAGACACAAGAAACCCCAAGTTTGTCGCCTTTTACGAATCTGGTATGCCCACTGGTAGAATGGAAGGAGGAAAATTCCTCCTTCGTGGACTCCCAATGAAGTTTTTCTGCTCCTCCATGCCCTCACATGAAGGTCCCCACTCCACAGGGGGAGAACATCTTGGGTGTAGCTGTGGTGTATGCCCGATGGGTACAGCCGGTCGACCGGGTTAACCGGATCTGGGCACGTGAAAGTGGCCCTGCCCCATACCAAGCGGGGGAAGTTTGGTTTGGTTGATTTAACCTCCACTAATAGTACTTAAAGGTTAGCAGTTTCTGTGGTTTGGGGACATTAAATCCTATCGTTTCTGTTTGGACAGGTGTTTCAAAGCTGCTTGTCCAGACAGCTATAGAGGTATTCATATGCTGCTTGCCCGTCACAGCAGTGACCGAATCTATGAATGACGAATCTATTGGATGAATGCCCGCATCTATGCATAGGGGTGAGGGGGAAAACCGCTACCGGGGCTTCATTCCCCTACACTTCTCGAAGGATAGCAAGCGTACTTTTATTTGCCTGGTCCCATGATAGGCAGGGCAAGACAAACCACGGCCTTTGATCACTCAGACATGGTTCACTGAGGGGGAATCCCATGGCAAAGGACAAGCATATAGGCCCGCGGCAAGTGGATAGGTGTTGGACACGCTATTTGCGCTTGTGTCAGCTTATTACCTGTGCTTGCCCACTACCAGCTACCTCCTCATTTGCATATTTGGCTATGAAACTTACATCCTGTCCGACCGCCAGATCTTCCATTGGATGTTTTATTACTCAAACCCCACCTAGGGTTGTTGGTTAGAACTATTTGTCGGTGGATGATCTTTGTCCCCCCCTGGTGACTACTTTGTGAGACGTTTTATGCTAAGGGAGTGATCATTGACCCCCAAAAATCGCGCCCGATCATGCCCTTTTAAAGGGGCCCTGGCATGGTAATGCATGCCCGCATTAAAAAGTCACGTGACCACCCCTTGACCAATCAGGGCATTGCAATTTTTCTGCTGATTCCCGCGATTTTATGATCGCTGTTTGAATCGGTACCCATGTTGTGCCAGCCCCCCTTTAATGCCACACCAAAATAATAAGTTGGTCTACAGATTTTGGTTTTGAAAAAAATGGTGCGAGTGAGCGAATTTTTTGGCGTCCAATTTTATTCCTTGCTGGAAAAGTGAGGCAAGGAAAAAAATTTTGTTGAAAAAAAAACTTGCCAAACATCACAAAGAGAAAACTTGTAGAAAGTGAAGCAAGCGAAATCCGTAGACAGGATTTTTTCAACCAAAAAAAAAATTTGTATTTCCGAAAATATGGAGAGGGAAATCCGTTTGTTTGTTTGTTTAGTTTTACGTCCGGGGGCCATCGAGGAACTCATTCAAGAATTTTAAACTATTCAATAGTGGTAGGCTGCGGGCCTACCTCGGGTTTGCGCATATGAGTGGGTGGGTGTGTGTGCACGCGTGCATATATTTATGAGTCTGCTTGTAGCAGTGGGACATGGCTCGTAGCGGTGAAATACCACTCGTGGCTCAAGGCCCCTCTTTATCGTGCTGCCTCACGCAGGTAACATGTCGCAAATTGTAGACACATCACCCGGTCGGTCACATTATCCTGACACCGACGGACCAGCCATTTTTCGATTTTTTTTTTTTTTTTAAATTATATGTATGTATGATCTATATGTACTTATATAAGTTTGATTCTTTGAGGAAGTTCAGGAGTTCTTTTGTTTCTATTGTGTTGAAGACAGCTTTCAGTGTTGTTGCATTTTTAAGATATTTTCTTTTGTTGCTTGCAGTCCTTCGACAGTTGAGCAAGATATGCTTAACTGTGAGTTCAGTCTTGCATTGTTGGCACATTGGTTGGGCTTCACCTTTCAGATGGTGTTCGTGTGTAAGCCTTGTGTGGCCAATTCGTAGACGTGTTAGTTTCACTTCGTCTGATCTGGATAGTTTTCTTTTTTCACCCTTTCCTTTCAGTTGAGGCTGAATGGAGTGTAGCTTGTTCTCATGCTGCTTCTTCCAGTCAGCTTGCCATTTCAGTTTCACATATTTCTTGATGGTTGATGTCAGGTCTGTGTGTGGGATTGGCACTTCTCGAGGTGTCAGTTTCAGTGCTGACTTTGCCGCTTCATCTGCTGCCTCGTTTCCGTCTATGCCAACATGGCTCGGCAGCCAGCAGAAAACCACATCTTTCTTTGCTTTCTCCGTAGACCAACTTATTTTTTTTGGTGTGGCCTAACCTATAGTAACGTGCGGGGTTTTCCACTGAAAACAGGTGAAATTATTTTGACACCCCCATCTGAGGGATTGAAAAAACTTCTTACCCCCCCACCCAAATACCACCAGCCCCCCCCCCCCATTGTTAAAAAATGATCACTCCCTAAGATAAAAGTCTAAACCTTGAAGTCAACCGAAATCAATTCACAGCAGTAGACTGTTATAGGAAATCTCTGTAACTAAGTTTGAACCGTATCCTTAGAAGTTTACCCCTTCAGCTTCGATAAATGGATTGTCTTCAATACTGTAGTTGTAGATATATTCATGTGTATAAATTTTCACGGAATCTTCAAAAAGGACAATTTCACGTGTATTTAATTTCACTGACTTTTGGTCAATGTTAAGAGTATCAGAGGGGGTGCATTGCTAAAATACACGTATATGGATTGATTTCATCAGTTGCATTCACAACTGAGACTAAGTAGGCCAACATGCTAAACAATATTTTCGAAAGAAAACTTCAATCAATATATGCTTATAGTGTCGGCTATTATATAAGCTCCTGTTCTTTTAACACCGATTAAGATGTTCTATAGATCATTTAGGGTATGAGGCACAAAATGTTGATTACCTTTGAAGTACCCCCACCTATCACCTTATCCCTTCATCTTACTATGCCAGGGTTGATCTACAGAAATAACTGGGTAAATTTTCAAGGGGGATATGAATTTGTGTACTTTTCATTTCCGTGAAATTCGCGAAAATATACATGCACAGCACGAAATAAAGTACGCCCACAATATACTTTGAGTTCTCTTAAAATCCCTTCCACCCCATAAAGCAGGATTTGCACAAATACCATAAAGTGAGTGAGTAATAGATGTTTAACGCCATTTCGACAGCTAAGGTCATATTCATGGCAAGAACTACATTACACAATTTCACAGAGGAATGTGTCAGTGCCCACGCATATGTGCACCACACACATCCTGATAGGATAGGAAAGGGAAGAAATGGACCCGTTCAAGTGGGCTAGGGAAGCCCAAAATCCCATAAAGTAGCGGAAATCCAGGGGTGAAAGGGTAATTAATGAATTTTGCATGATTTGATATGCATAGGGTATTTGCAGGGATGCCACTTACTGATCACCAAAAAGTCGGAAATCCTCCTTATTTTATCAATTTCCAATAGGAAATACCTTTAGAAATGGAGTTCGAAAATTAGGAATTCCTAAAAAGTTAGGAAAAGTGGCATCTCTGTATTTGTCATTCCTTAAAGAGATAGGATTGTTGGTACACCTACGACCTGGGAGTCCTGCTAGGCCCTACAGCATGTGTATACCGCCTCCACACAGAGATGCTAAGTTCATTGTCCTGCATGGGGTCCTCCTTGAAGTTTTGTTTTTCTGGTCTGAGTAGGGTTGTGGTTAGTGGCTGGAGCAGCTCCATAAAATGACCACTCACCAGACAACGGGGTAGTTGAAATTGATGGAACAGCCAGATTTTAAAATTTGTAAAAGTTGGGGTATAATAGGAAACCCACTTTCTTGGTGTTTGATTTATCAAAAGCAGTTGATTTTAGTTAAATATATGGAGAGGGAAATCCAGACCAACTTACTACATGAGGTATCATGGCAGTTTGGTTTCATGTCTTTATTAGGCCACTTCAAAAGAAATTAGTTTCTCATCACCAAGCCATGGAAAAGTGACTAGGGAGGATTTTTTTAAATATTTGCAGAAGCAGCTCATAAGGTCCTGATATCTACCCATCGTGGACGTCACATCCATGAAAAACTGCATTACAATCCCAGAGATGCCACTCACTGGCCGACAAAAACCAGGACTTTTGGACACATAATTCCAGGAATTTAACATAATTTAATACAGGAATCTTTGAATGAAAACAAGTGGCAACACTGTAATCCTAATATATTTCTCTGGAAATTCTAAAATAATTAAAAATAAATTCAATGGCCTTTTTCCTGGCGAGGGCGGTGGTGAGAAACTTTTTTTGGAGTGGCCTTACCATGTGGCTAGGGCTACTTCGCTTGGATAATATTCAAATAACTGGTCAAGTAAACCTCGAACAGATGTCAGTCAATATCTTCAAATTTCTACAGGAAAGACAAAGTCAGTTTTTAGGTTCGCACTTTTATTGAATTACTGGTTCTCTCCAGATGGCAGGTTGCGGATGATATCGCTGTCACCTGAAAAAAGCAAAGACGGCACATTAAGAAAGTAGTAGCAACTGTATAGGGGTGGAGGAATGAGTGTAAAAGATGTTTAACATCATTTTGAAAGCTATTAAAGGTCATATTCATAGTGAGGACCACAGTACACATAGGAATGTGTTGGTTCCCGCACATATGTGCACCACACATATTCTAAGGGTAGCAAAGAGGAGATATAGGCCATTTTAAGTGGGCTAGGGAAGCCTGTTTCTGTGTATGGGTGTTCAGATATCTTGGGTGTCCACAAACACTAAGGGTGTTCTCGGATGTCTCAAAGATTAGAATCATCATAACACGGGGTGGATGAAGATAACTTTCACTCTAAATGCCTGAGTAAGGTTTTGGGAATATTTTACAACTCGAAAATACTTTAAAAGATTGCTCCTAAAAGGATCAGTGAGGAGTGCATCAGGCCAGAAAAAAACTGAGCCCGCAAAACCCACAGATTTGTCTTTGAAAGCAAAGCAGGAAAATGAATATAGGGGGGTCGGTTGCCCCCCCCCCCCCCAGGGGCCTAAGAATTGAGACACCAAATCTACACATTCTCTTAATTTTGAGAAGACCTCCCCCCCCCCTCCCAATATAAATGTTAAAGTGAGATCTCTTTAAAAACTTGCAGCTATCTATATTGGTGTTAAGATTTGGGGTAAAACCCACGACTCTGAGGGTCTTTTTCGCATTTTACAAAACAAGCAGATCTAACTTTTCCTATTCACATGCTTATAACCTCATGGTTTGGTTTGCAGTTCTTGACTCAGACATCCAAGGAAGGTCGTGGGCCCTCTTTGAGGTAGAACAACCCCTCGGGTGGAAACTGCGAATGATGGAATAGCATTCATCATCGTCATGACTGAACCATGCTATGTCAAGTTTGTGCCTCATATAAGCACACTGCAGGTCTTTGGCTTCCACTCATATCTAACACTATAGCATATTAATTAGATCAATATGTACCAGGATCTGTGATGGCGAGGGTTGTGACGCGGAAGAACTTTCCACAGGCGGTTCCCAGCTCAATGTTGTTACCATTGTATGGGTGGACACCGGTCTTAGCCAACATAGCGTAGTACTCGATCTCGCTCTTCCTGGTAATGGGAATAAAAAGGGGTACATTAATGAAATTGTTTACATTGTCAAGTTAAACCTGTAGAAGAAGTCTGATGAGTATTATTTATGGCTGGTGTAGGGGTGGTGTGAGATAGAGTTGTTGGATACATCAAGAATCGGTCTGGCATCCATGTTCACACAATTTGTTTCTCATAATGATCGTCACTTGAGTCGCTAAGACTTCCTACGACTTCCTACGTTCCTGTGACCGTACTCAACTGGTTAAGCGTACATGCCCTATCCATGGTAAGTGATTTAATTGAGTAAGTTCAACAAAACACCAAATACCTGGTAAATAGGTTTTGCATATTTATCATTTTAGAAAATCGTAATGGGGGCCAATTTATTTTGATGGCTAGATTAAGTCAAACCTGGTAGGTATGGACAAGATTTAAGCATTTTAAAATGCCATTTATATATAACACTGCATGTCCTTGAAGAGTTTGAGTGTGCGAGATGAAGGACAGCAGTTTACCCTTTATGGGCCGCTATTGCACGAGTGTATCACCATTTCATTGGAGCATCAAGCAGAACCGCCGGGAATTTGTATTAACCCCCGTAGGGTCGGCATAATGCATGAATGTAGCCCTGGTGAATAATCACCAGGGCTACACTCCTGAATCACGACAACTATTGGGCATGATGCGTTAATGTTTAAGGGACACTCAGGTTATGACGCTGTGACGGCTGTAAGGATTCTGAATTGTACAAAATTTTCAAGACCAGAACAGCACCCAAAATTTACCTGAGAGGATATTCGAGCCAATATATGGGCAGTGACGACCAGGGTCTGGTGTCATTTACAGTACTCTGGGAGAAATTTCTCAGGATTTGTCACTTTACCTCATCCAGCGGCGGAACTTCATGACAGAAAATACTCAGACATTAGTAAAGGGATAAGACTTCATCGTAGCCTGCGTGCAGACTCCGAAGCCACAGTTCATGTATATATCATACGACCATTTTAATATTACACTTGTCCCTTTTAGACAGATTTCAGGGATGCCAATCACCGACCCCAAAAATTCGGATTTCCTCCTAATTTTCTCAATTTACAATATAACAGGAATGAAAGTAAAAAATTCGGAATTCCAAAAAGTTAGGGGCAGTGGCACCTCTGTATACGCGACTAATGTTTAATTTTAAAAGAATAGAACAGGTTCAATATGGATGGCCCAGAAACTACAAAATTAACACCTTCTCAAGGGAGATATTCTGAAATAATATTTTCAGTGAAAGAATCACTTGATTTTTATCTATTGAGGAATATTTACCTGAGGGGAGGAGTGTTGTTGGCCATGAAGACAAGCTTGGCCTTGCCGTTACGCAGGGTCTTCAGGGTCTGCTTGTATCCGAGCACATACTTTCCGCTCTTCATGACAAGCGCCAAGCGAGAGTTGATGCTCTCAATAGCCTTCTTCTGTAACCGGAAAATAACAAAATATTCAGAGATATGAAAACTGACTTGACTTTTTCATATTATTGGCGGAATTGGTTTCATGGGATGATATTTTTTAAAACTGCCTTCCCAACAATTCCGTGAAAAAGTGTACTGATTTCATTTAACAGCAATAAAAAGCCTTGTAATTTAATTTAGACAACACTTACAATTCTAGGCAGACAGTGTCAAGTGTTAGAGTGAGTTGACACCACCAGAGACAGAACCCTGGCAGTAGAACTGTTTCACTCAGTTTCTCTCGCAACTTGTTACTTCGGATCACCATTTACCACACAGCAGTATGCGTACGGAAATGGTGTTGGCTGTTGCTTAATCACTTTGATAATATGTATTTGAGGACACTGGCCGTAGTTTTTACTTGCTATGAGAATAATCAAAGACTCAATGAAAGCGTACCAACTTATGATAGGACCATATCTACACATTTTAGTCAGACCCAGCGATATACTGGTTTGTTCCAAGTAAACTGAATCTAAAAGGGTAGGTATTATGGACTGTTTGGGGGAGTTGACACCACCAGAAACAGAACCCAGGCAGTAGAACTGTTTCACCCATTTTATTCTTGCAATGTGTAACTTCGGATCACCATTTACCACACAGCAGTATGCGTACGGAAATGGTGTTGGCTGTTGCGAACTGATCATACTCTCGTTTAAATGCCTAACTTAAACATTCCCTATAAGCCTATTTTAGCTGTAAGCCAAATCGTAGTTTGAGATAAAAAAAAAATTGGCCTACAGGTAAAATACCAGAAATGATTTAAAGGTTTGCTATCAAGTTCTGAGGTCAGAGAAGCAGGCACAAACCCTGTCCAGACAGGGGCTTTATACCTAACTAAGGCTAACCCTACTACCCTTTTTAACAATTTCCTGAGAGTGTAAACTCCACTCCCAAATGCTTTCTTCATGTTGTAGCATGGTTATGAAAAGTTGCATTTCTATATCTAATTTAATTATTTATGGATCATGGCACATGGATAATAGGGCTTTCCTAGAGTTATGCTTGACTAATTCTTTAGTACCTGACAATCCTGGCTGCTAGAATTTTAAATTAATCACTACACGGTACACCCTATTTTTTAATAGTAAATGTCAAGTGGACTGTTTGAGTGAGTTGACACCACCAGAGACCACTCAGGCAGTAGAACTGTTTCACTCAGTTTCTCTTGCAACGTGTAACTTCGGATCACCATTTACCACACAGCTGTATGCGTACGGAAATGGTGTTGGCTGTTGCGAACTGGACACACTTGATTGTTCATTCTGAGAACTGACACTACTAGGGTTCCCACAAAATTCTCATGACATTTCTTATGACTTTCCATGACAAAAATCATTCTCCCTGATTTGATTATAAAAAAAATTACCGGGTATATTTTTGGACATGAGGGGCAGATATCTTCAGTTCAGGGTATAAGAAAATCGAAATGTGAATTTCTGTATAAAATTCAAACATTATTTTGTTCTCATTTTGCATGACTTTCCCTGACAACTTTTTATTCCATGATCATGGTCCATGACATTTACTGGAAAATTCCTGAAGGCTGAGACAGCCTGAGTGAATACACATCACCGATATGACACATAGGACCTCATTATACTAATGGTGTTAAATATCTGTATTCTGGGATTTTGGACATATCCTGAAAAATCCCATGCCTGGAAGTATCAAACTAAGTTTAGTTGATCGGGGGGGAGGGGGGGGACCTTCATTTCTCTACCGGTACTTTATAGTCTAGATAATAGATTCAGTTATTATTCAATAATCTAAGCACACCTGGACTCGACAGCGGCGACAAGGTAACTTCCACACAAATTCCTAAAGATTTTGCATTTTCTCCATCACACAGAAAGCGATGGTTGTCTCAACTAGTCAAGTAAAGAGATTCAGTGACAGTGTTCACAGTCGAACTGACAAGTGACAGCACGTGGCCTGTCAAAATGGCCGGTGAGGAAATCGTCAACTTACCGTCTTCTTTTGTGCGACCATTTTGAAGTTGTGGTGTGACTGAGCAAGTCTGAAACAGAATTAATAAGACAATGGGTAATTCAGGAATTGCTTTGAGTTGTCAGCTTTGTCAAACTTTTGTATAAGAGACCGAAATAGTAGACAAATTCCTCGAGCAAATTCTACACACCTTCACACGATGAACCCACGTTGTAAAAGAGGCCGTGGTCCCCGCGATTTCTCGGAGCTCGCTTGGCCACGAGAGTTCACACGAGACTAAAAACAACATGGCGGGCGCGGTTGGCATTTTGGCTGGAACAAAGGTTGTGATTTTCGAGAAATCACTCACAAATCTTTTATATACTGCCGGGAAGTGGTTTCCATAAACTAAAACCGATGTTCCATTGTAGCAGGTTGTAAATTTATCTTAATGATGTGTACACATCGCCTACTGGCACTAAAAACTGATTGAACCTCGGATTTACGTACGAAGCAGGAGGTGCCAGGTGGTCACGAGCCGAGGGTGGGCGTGGCATTTATAATTTTATTAGTTCCAGGCTGTACATAATTCCGTATCTCCATTCTCAGGAGCAGAACCCTGGTTGCTAGGGACCCGGCAAAGGGTCAAATTGTATTGGCAATGTACTAAATAAAGTAGCCTATTTGCTGTTTTCTTTTCAAATATTGGGATTAGAAAATAATGCATCAAGTTTCTGATTTAGGGAGTGGTCATTTTTTTAACAACAGGGGGGGGGGGGAGGAGTTGGTGGGTTTTGGGGGGACAAAAAAATTTCAGAACCCTCTTAGGGGGCGGGCTAAAATTTTTTTGCCCCTTCTCAGTGAAAAAGCCAGTGCGCGACTATAGAATGAAAGGGGGGGGGACGGAAAAATTTCAGACCCCTCGGAGAGGGGGACGGAAAAATGTTCGCCATGCACGCACGGAATATCACCGACCCCCCTGTTGTTAAAAAATTACCACTCCCTTAGAATGCATTTTGCTGTACGATGCCTAGAGCTTTTCTGATGAAGATTTTAACACCTTTCTCTAGTACATTTTTTATGAGGATCCTTATCAGTGGGGAGATAAGCCTGATAAGAGCCGCTCTGGTTGCTATGACGTTACTGCTGCTCCCTAGAATTGGCCTATGGAGGGACGGAATGGGGGCTGTGTTACACTAATCAGCTCGTGGGAAGTATATTACACATCCCACTAGCATCATATACGATGGTGTGACATTCACCTACTCCAATACACATGCAGCATCACAGAATTCTTATTTTATTCAAAGGCTAATCCCTTAATTAGTGGATGTGTATTCTGCCTGCTGAGTGGAGCGGCGCCGTAGCACGCCTCTGGTGGCTGTCCTGACCCACATAGACATTACAATAGGCCGATGTGAGACCTGCTTGGGCAGTCACGGTGCGATACCAAGGTAGGGCTGCGTCAGACTAGCGTGGCATGACTGGGTGGAGAGGGCCGAGTCATTGGCTGGGCGATGCATATATGTAGGCCTAAGCCACGGTGTCTGACAGGTACCCCCCACCCCTGCGAGCGTCCCTCCCCACCAATATGATAAAAGTTACCCCCCCTCCTACTAGCCTAGAAGTACTGGTTGTGCAAAATGCCCCCCTCCCCACCAAAAAAAGAAAAATAATGATAATAGTAATTAGGTTTACGTACGAAGCAGGAGGTGCCAGGTGGTCACGAGCCGAGGGTGGGTGTGGCATTTATAATTTTATTAGTTCCAGGCTGTACATAATTCCGTATCTCCATTCTCAGGAGCAGAACCCTGGTTGCTAGGGACCTGGCAAAGGGTCAAATTGTATTGGCAATGTACTAAATAAAGTAGCCTATTTGCTGTTTTCTTGGCCTAAGCCACGGTGTCTGACAGGTACCCCCCCCCCCTGCGAGCGTCCCTCCCCACCAATATGATAAAAGTTACCCCCCCTCCTACTAGCCTAGAAGTACTGGTTGTGCAAAATGCCCCCCTCCCCACCAAAAAAAGAAAAATAATGATAATAGTAATTAGGTTTATGTGGAAGGATGCGTCACACAGAGTACCGGTACTAGAGTCAACCATATATATTTAGTTTTGCCTCACCCCCACCCCAGTGTGTCTTGTAAAGCTTCTGGGGCTTTTATATTAATAGAGACAAGTAAATTCTACTCATTTCAAGCCTTGTATTCTCTTAGCACCGACCTCACGTGCTGCGGGCTACCCGTTAACTCCCGTAGCAGCTGATACAACTTTTACATATCTTAGTTATATGATTACACACCAGGGCGGCGTACGCGTAGGCGTTTCCCGCGCTGCTAACACCACATCTCCCTTTTTAAGAGAGTTATCTTTTAGATAATACTTTGTCTCAAAGTGTTCATATGTGAGATAACTTGTCCATGAATGAGATAACTGTTATGATATACTAATAACTCTAGAGTAACTCTATAAGTCTCTTATATGTGAATATGCACATGAAAGTCTGTAAAAGTAAATGAACTGTTCATTGTCTCTGAGAATGAAATAGCATGTTCAAATGTTCTTTGGTAACTTTAAATGCTTTCTAGCTTATAAAGTTATATGATAGATAATCTGAAAGAGAAGAGTCATTAGTATTCTTCAATCAGTCTTTTAGGAGCGATTCTGTTTCGCTTTGATCTTCTCGGTTCCGGATCAGGCACACTAGGGGTGGCGTCTCGATCAGGAGTTGGTGGAGGGATCACTGGATGGGCATCAGTGATCTCCACAGGTTGCGGATGAGTAATGGTAGGTGTGACCACTTTTGAAGGTGTGGTCAGATTTCTCTGCTGCTCTGTTGGTGTATTAGGACTAGGGCCTAGGTTTCTGGTCATACGTCGATTTCGTCTCACTAGTCCATTTGGTGTTGATATGATATATGACCTCGGGCTCGGTGCTTTTCCTACTACTCTTCCTTCGACCTTTAGGTCTGGAAGCCATGCTCTGTCTCCAGGCGATAGTTCGTTGGCTTCAGTAGCTCTGTGGCGACGATCGTAGTTAGTACGCATTTGTTTCCTATAGTCTCTCTCTCTCCTCCTGACAAGATCGGCGTCGGGAGTATGGGGTCTCAGTTCATCTGGGTGAACCGGAACTCTGGTTTTCAGCTTACGCCCCATGTTGAGCTGAGCTGGTGAGAATCCATTCTGTAATGGAGTATTTCTGTATGAGAGGAGTGCAAGGTATTCGTCGTCTGCCTTGTTCAAGATTGACTTCATTGTCTGAACGGTCCTCTCTACCTCACCGTTTGACTGGGGGTATCTTGGAGATGATGTAAGATGTTCAAAGTGGTATTTATCTGCGAAGCGTTTAAACTCCGCTGATGCGAACTGTGGTCCGTTGTCACTGAATAGAACATCAGGAATGCCTTGATGGAAAAACATTCTTTTCATTTTGGCGATTGTCTCAGACGTATCAACATTTTTGGTTACTTGACATATCTCAATGTCTCTGGAGTAATAGTCAACTAGGAGTAGATATGTCAGTCCTTTGTGATAAAAGAAATCGGCTGCCACTCTTGACCAGGGACGTTCAGGGAATTCGGTTCCTTTCATAGGTTCGACCCTTTCTCTCCGGTGTTTTTCACAAATGACACAATTTTTCACCGTCTTCTCAATGTCTTTAGTTATACCGGGCCACCATACTGAGGAGCTTGCATTGGCTCTAGTTTTAGTCAGTCCTTGGTGTCCATCATGTAGTTTTCTTAAGACGTCAACTCTGAGACTAGATGGTACGATGATTTGATTACCACGTAGTATCAATCCTTCATGTAAGGATAGGTTCCCTCTTTCTGTCCAGTATTTAACTAGTGGACCAGATATTTCGCGTCTAGTTTCTGGCCATCCATGTTCTACATAGTGCATGACAATGCTCAAAGTCTCATCTTGTTTAAGTGCTTGGCGTATTTCGTCTAGACGTTTATCGGATGCTGGAAGGCACACCATAATAGTGTTTACATAAGCCTCAACCTCATATTGAAGATCCACTGCTTGTTGATCCTCACTTGACTCTTCATGTGGTGCTCGTGAGAGAGCATCTGCCATGGTTAGAAGTTTACCAGGCACATGGCTGATTGTGAGGTCGAATCTCATGAGTCTGAGTCTGAATCTTTGGATCCTGATTGGCAGTTCATCGATCAATTTGGTTGAGAATAATGGGACTAATGGTTTGTGGTCGGTTTCCACATGAAACTTCATGCCGATTAGGAGATCGCTCCAGTGTTCAAGTGCCCATGTTGTTGCCAATGCTTCTTTTTCAATTTGAGCATATCGGGTTTCGGTCTTTGTCATCGACCTACTGGCGTAAGCGACTGCTTTAAGATTTCCATCCTTCTGGCGCTGTCTGATTACGGCCCCTACACCATAACTACTTGCATCTGCAGAAATGATTGTCTCTTTCTCTGGGTCGTACAAAGCAAGGGCTTCGTCGGAAGCTAGCATTTCTTTCAGTTTCTTGAACGCTTGTTTTTGTGGGAGATCCCAGCTGCTAACACCACAGTGTGAAGGTTAATTGGGTCTTGCCACCCCCCCCCCCCCCACCAAGAGATATTCTAAAAATGCCCCCCCACCCCCATCTATCTAGCAAGCCCTCCTACGTCTTGGCATTTAGTTTTGAAGTGTGACGGTTTATTGTGTTTATCCCCCCCCCCACCAACCAAGGAGCTCTTATTCAAAATGCACCCCCCCTCCCCATTCGGACGATTATTTCACTGCAGACGTGGTAGTTCTGACGCACATGGAAATTTGCCATGGCACAGAAAAACAAAATCAACCAGTTTATTTGATTGAAATACACCAGATGTACAAAGTCTTCTCACACTAAAAAAACACACACACACACAAAACTATTAATATTGTATAATTTATTCAATTTAGTCATTTACATTATTAATGACATTTCTTCTTTGGTGACTTGGTATATGAAATTTTACAGGTGGCATTTCCATGATCATTCTTTAATATTGTCTTTACTCTGATACAGAATCACAAGCCAATTATGTTTTTCGTGCAAAATGAACTGTGTATCGGCACTACAGTTACCAATTATTAATACCAATATTAATTACACTTACTTTGAGAGCATGTGCGTGTTTAATCTAAGCCTTTACTTCTAATTATTGGCAGAACGCTTTATTTTTTTTGCCTCTGCATAGGTTCTGGGATTCACAAAAAAGGCGTAGTGTACCCCTTGTATTTTTGTAAGCGAAGTGCCGTAAATTATCTTGTAGAAGCTGCACCCTCGACTTTAGTATGAGCTAAATCCGCACATGAAGCTTGATAATCGGAGGTTTAGTGCTGTTCTATAGTGCCAAATACCCTCCTGTGAGCCACACCCCTTCCTCGGGTGGATCCTTTATTAAGCCGCACTTTGATTAGGGTTCTTGTACTAGCCGCGGCTTATATAAGGGAACTTAAAGAGTATTCTCCATGTTGAGGAGGTCAAACTGGATTATAACACTGACCGTGTATTCCATGTGGCCACATCTTTGCGTTTCATCTAGGTCTAGTGGAATTCTTCCCTTATTGCAGTCTAGCCCCTAAGGAACAAAATATGGCCCTACTGGTGTTTGCATTTGAATACACATGATATCATAACGTAATAGATAAATGTATGAATATTTACAATGTACCATGATACAAGAATGATTAAAACTCACAAGAGGGGTATAAACGAAGGAGATTCTAATAGGAAATCGAGAACGGCTGTAAACACGGACCACCGCTGTATAACATCACCTGTGCACTATACATTTTTGTGTACCGAATATGTACAGCAACCCTATAATTCACCGTGGATCCCAGTGAGAACATTATAGCATGATAGGCGTGAATGTAATTAAAGGCCACTCTAAAACAAAAATGTTTGTCATCACCGTCCTCTTCAGAAAAACCGCCATTTGAGATTTTTTCTCAAGAATTTTCAGATGAAATTACACCATTTTAACGATGTCAATGATAACCATGATTTTAAAAGGCACTTTTTCTTACCCGCGGCACCTGCAATACACAGACTGCTTATCAAAAGAATAGATCAAATCAAATCCTTCCTCGTCACGTTCTTCATTGTCTGGTGATGAGACACAAGTTTTTTTGAGTGACCTACTTAAATAGTGCAGCTCGTGTCAGTCGCTGTAGATTTGAAGAACAGGACATCAACCTTACACACCTACTTGAATGATCCTAACATTTTCTTAAAAATTCCATTCTTCAGTAAACAAATCAAGTCTTTAATACATTAATTAAGCACTGCTATAAATCAACCCCATTTATATCTACTAAGTCTATACTATAAGATGATGCAGCATCGTCTTGTGTGTTCGTGGTGATCGGCAGTCGTCTTTGCGCTTTTTTGTACTGCTTGTCCCGGTCTCTCTCCCTCTGTCGCAGATCATCGTTCTTTTGTCGAGATAGTCTACGCCGAATTCTGTCTTTCACACGCTCTTTATCACGGTAAGCTATCTCACTCCGTTTCAGCCGCATCCTAGCTCGTGATTTCTCCTTCTCCATCAATCTAGGATGAATTCATCGATTAGAAGTTGAAAGCTAGATTTGGATGTCAAGTGAACAGGTACTTATGGGCGATAGAAACAGATTGAATTGCTGGGGCAGGGGGTTCTGTCTTGGGTAAATTGCTGCGAATTCCCCACTCACATGATTAAGCCTTTGACCTTACCTGCTGACTTATTTGACAGTTTGCTTTTTACTCTATTTACCCAGGTCAGAATTATAATATTAAGCCCCTCTACAGCTTACACATATTTGAACAAATCAATTTTGTGAAAATAAAACAGTGCAGTCAGAAATCTATGACAAAGACTTCCCTTAATCAAGTCCTCTCAATGGTCAATTTATCGTGTTCCAAAGGCCCTTGAACATTTCACAAGTGGAAGGATTTTTCAATATATGAAATTGCACTAAAGTCTAAATTTGAGGGGACCGCTGAACCTCTGAAAATGGATGAACCTCCAAGGGTCAGCCATCTTTGTATATTACCTGTAAGCTGGGTCAGCTCTCAGAGCCTTCTTTTTAATTCTGTCCTTTTCTCGTTTGGTTATTTCTCGTATTGATGCCTCCTCGACATTATTGCCATTGATGTTGGTAAGTGTGATTGGCAGCGACAGGTCTTTGTTATCGCCGTCTGGAGCGCTTAGTGTGACAAAGTTCCGCACGTCTCCTGTAGTTAGCACCTCTACTATCTGGGCAGCATTTCTTTCTGAACTGAAAATAGAGCGGATAAAAATCAGAAAATCACTGTTTGTACGACCAGTTATCTAAAACCCACACAGCAAAGTGTACAGAGGGTACAACAGGAACAGATACTAACACTGGCCCGGTGGCCAATGGCGAGTAGATTCAACTGTGGGAAAGTGATCCTTTATAGAAATACCTAAGAAGAAAATTTGGAAATGTATTCCTAAATACTAGAATACTAAATACTGATGGCCAGGGTAGCCAAAAGACCGAAATGTTAATGTCTACACCTGGTACATATATGATTAAATCCTGAAGGTATTTTGGATTGTTCTTTTTTAATTTGCAGTTTTCATTCATTTACACCAACTATTACAATGATATCATTGGGCCATACCAAAGAAATTAGGTAATGCTTTAGTAACATGGCACATCCACAAAGAAACTAAAATAAATATTTGTATCGATTTATGGTCAAATAATTTAGATTTTCCCCATATTAGACAACCTACCTCAATGAAGTACATAACTGAAATTCTAGTGAAAAGAATTTGGCTATTTTTTGTGTTAAGTTACCTAGTGCAGGGATTTCCCAGGTAGAGTGCATCTGTTTGTATGGCAGCCCCCCATAACGTAACACCATCTGAGGCGTCTGCCACACAAATATCATCAGACACAACGCGAGTCTCGTGATGCTGGAGGACTGTCTGCTTCAGTTTCCGCCTCCGGGGATGTGACGTGGTGACAACGGTATCAGCAGCTATCGTGTCTGGGACGTCATCTTTGATGTCAAAGGCGTACGGCAAATCACGGTGGTTGTGGATACCAGGGAGTATTATGTCTGAAAATGTATCAAGGAGTGTTGTCAGATTACACTGAGTAGGGCAATGCTGGTCTGGGAATCTACTTAGATGTAAGGGAGTGATCCATTTTTTGACAACGGGGGGGGGGGGGTGCTCGTGGGTTTGAGGGGAGGGGTCAAAATTTTACTTGTTTTCAGCAAAAAAGTGCACTTTACTATAGGTCAGAAAGGGAGCATTCTTATGCGATTTTCGGCCCATACGGGGACAAAAAACCTTTTGACCCTCGTTAGGGGAGGGGGGGGGCAAAAACCTGTCACCCGGTTAGAAAATGATCACTCCCTAATAAATTGGTTGTAACATAATGCTTTGATGCACCAAGTGGTTTAGGATATTCATGTCCGCGGAGTCCTGATATCCCGTCCCTAGTCCTGTTTCAACATACATGCATATATCATTTCACTACATACAGTCAAATTTCTTAACACAAGTACATAATAATACATCATAAACTGCGGGAGAGTGTAAAAAAGAACAGCGTATTATATATAAGGTGCACCCTCAACCCTGGCTGATCCTATAAGCTGCAGCTTGGGTCTTGTTCCTGTATACGACGAGCCTTATACGCGGGAGATTACAGTATTTTTGTTACCAATTATCAACACATGAACTTTATGCTTACCTTCTGTAACCTGATCATCTGTGTTGATTTCAATCTCATTTGCAGCATCAAAGACTTCGACCGACACATACTCGTCCATGTCCAGCTGACATACTGGATGGACATCGGCACTTGATGTTAGCGTCATCTGGGACTCGCCGCCCACATCGGGTAGATTTGTAGTTGTGATGTCCATTACAGACATGTGGGTGGGGTCATCCTCCCCAAGTTGGGTAATAATGATGGCTTGTTGGTCTGTGTCCAGCACATCTGTTTTTAATGAGTCATCCATATTTCACTGAAGTGAAGAAAAAAATAAAATACTATCAGCTACCTAAGTTATAGAGTTGGGTTCACGTAGTACATGTACACTAGATACATTTTCAAATATTCAGCAATTTCTCTATGAGGAGGTGTAAACTTTTGCATTTTAGCAGATGTATCAGAACGACAGGGGCATATGAATCTAAAATTGAGTTTTTTTCAGGTGCAGATCCAGGATTTCCTGTTTTGTTGGATCAGCTATGGAAACCAAAGAAGCACAGGGGGTCTGGTAACAACCTCACGGAAGATTCTAAAACTTTAATAAAAGGCATATTTCACATTTCCCTGAGAGCTCTACTGACTCAATAATTCCTGGGTTGGGGAGGTGTGATGGTAAAGGGGAGAGGGAACATAATTAGTGGAATGGGGAGGGTGAGAGGAGACTGGTAGAGGTGAGAGGGAACGGGAAAATGTAGAAGGGGAAGGGAACAGGGAGGGAAAAGGGTATGGTGGAGGGGGAGGGAACAGGCAGGGGGAGGGGAATGGTAAAGGGGATAGGGAACAGGGAGGGCAATAGTAGAGGGGGGTAGGGGACAGGGAGGGCAATGGTAGAATGGCAAGGGGAAGGAGACTGGTAGAGGTTAGAGGGAACAGGAAATGTACAAGGGGAAGGGAACAGGGAGGGAAAGGGGAATGGTAGAGGGGGCAGGGAACAGGGAGGGGGAGGAGAATGGTAGAGGGGGAGAGAACAGGGAGGGGGAGGGGAATGGTAGAGGGGAGGGAACAGGAAGGGGAATGGTAGAGGGGGAGGTAATAGGGAGGGAAAGGGGAATGGTAGAGGGAGAGAGAACAGGGAGGGGAATGGTAGAGCGGGGAGTGGACAGGGAGGGGGAGGGGAATGGAAGAGCAGGGAGGGAAATGGAAATGGTAGGGGGGGGGGAGGTAATAGGGAGGGGAAGGTGAATGGGAGACAGGGAGGGGGAGAGGAATGGTAGAGAGGGTAGGGGACAGGGAGGGGAATGGTAGACGGGGGAGGGAACAGGGAGGGGAAGGGGAATGGTAGAGAGGGTAGGGGACAGGGAGGGGAATGGTAGAGGGGGAGGGAACAGGGAGGGGAAGGGGAATGGTAGAGGGGGGAGGGAACAGGGAGGGGAAGGGGATTGGTAGAGAGGGTAGGGGACAGGGAGGGGAATGGTAGAGGGGGGAGGGAACAGGGAGGGGAAGGGGAATGGTAGAGGGGGGAGGGAACAGGGAGGGGAAGGGGAATGGTAGAGGGGGGAGGGAACAGGGAGGGGAAGGGGAATGGTAGAGAGGGTAGGGGACAGGGAGGGGAATGGTAGAGGGGGGAGGGAACAGGGAGGGGAAGGGGAATGGTAGAGGGGGGAGGGAACAGGGAGGGGAAGGGGATTGGTAGAGAGGGTAGGGGACAGGGAGAGGGAGGGGAATGGTAGAGGGGGGAGGGAACAGGGAGGGGAAGGGGATTGGTAGAGAGGGTAGGGGACAGGGAGAGGGAGGGGAATGGTAGAGGGGGAGGGGAAGGGGATTGGTAGAGAGGGTAGGGGACAGGGAGAGGGAGGGGAATGGTGGAGGGGGGAGGGAACAGGGAGGGGAAGGGGAATGGTAGAGGGGGCAGGGAACAGGGAGGGGGAAGAGAATGGTAGAGGGGAGGGAACAGGGAGGGGAATGGTAGAATGGGGAGGCAACAGGGAGGGGAGGGAAATGGTAGAGGGGGGGGGGTAATAGGGAGGGGAAGGTTAATGGGAGACAGGGGAGGGAGCAGGGAGGGGGAGAGGAACGGTAGAGAGGGTAGGGGACAGGGAGAGGAAGGGGAATGGTAGATGGAGAAGGGAACAGGGAGGGGGAGGGGAAAGGTAGAGGGGGCAGGGAACAGGGAGGGGGAGGAGAATGGTAGAGGGGGAAGAGAACAGGGAGGGGAAGGGGAATGGTAGAGGGGACAGGGAACTGGGAGGGGGAGGGGAATGGTAGAGGGGGTAGGGGACATGGAGGGAAAGGGGAATAGTAGAGGAAGGAGGGAGGGGGAGGAGAATGGTAGAGGGGGTGGAACAGGGAGGGGAAGGGACATGGTAGAGGGGGTAGGGGACAGGGAGGGGAAGGGGAATGGTAGAGGGGGAAGGAACAGGGAGGGGGAGGAGAATGGTAGAGGGGAGGGTACAGGGAGGGGAAAAGAAATGGTAGAGGGGGTAGGGGACAGGGAGGGGAAGGGAATGGTAGAGGGGGGAGGGAACAGGGAGGGGAAGGAGAATGGTAGACGGGAGGAAACAGGGAGGGGAAGGGAAATGGTAGATGGGGGAGGAAACAGGGAGGGGAAGGGAAATGGTAGAGGGGGGAGGAAACAGGGAGGTGATGGGGAATGGTAGAGGCACAGGGAGGGGCTTGGGGTAATAATACTATTATAATAGACTGTATAGTATGGGTGTGGACCACTAAATTTGACATGGTGACATGGCAATTTCTTAAAATCGACATGTGACATGAGAGGTTCTTAGAGGTGACATGGGACATGAGGATTTAAGTGACATGTGACATAACCATTTCTTAAAATTGACATGTGACATGGGGGACCCCCCATCCACACCCCCTATAGTAGAGGTAAGGGAGGGAACAGGCCCTACTGAGGCTGGGGGAATAGTAGTCTTAAGTAGAGGTGAGAGGCAGGGGAATAGTAGAGGGGATGGAACAGGGAGTTGAAGGGGAATGGTAGACAGGGGAGGGAGGGGAAACATAATCACTCCCTCAGTTCCCGCCTACAAACTGAGCGAGTCTCACTGAGCATACAGACTGCCACTACCACTGGGACTACTGTCAGTGTCAACAAGGCAGCATGGCTTTGTTTGTCTGTCTGTTTGTCGGGGACAGTCTGTCTGTGTGTCCGGCAGCAGACTGCGCCGCCATACCGGCGTCTATCTCATCAAACAGGACATAACATCATATCATCATGACAACAATGCCTTGATAAACTATCATAGATGTTAAAAATCACACTTACTCCCCAGATTTGTCGACAAAGCTGCATTAAACAGTGAGTCAGCTGCCTTCGTACATACCGGAAATGGCCAAGGATGGAGCGCGCAGTTAATGCCAGGAAGCCATGTGATTGGTCGAATTGATTTCAGGCAATTTTCCCGCGCTGCAGTATGTTATCCGGCAATCTGCATTCACCAGGTGCCGGGGAACTAGTGGTGACGGCTGGGCCATAGGGCCTAAAACTCCCCTCCCCCTCCCGGTTTGACGAAAAATAACATCCGCCCAGGAAAATTTTGAAAATTGTGAGGTCACAAATTGCATTCCAGTGTTTTTTGAAAAGAGATTACACAACTGTGCGCCCCATCGACAATGTATTACCCCCTCATATCTATAGCGACCAATCCGGAGTCCCTGCTACCAGAACTTGGTTCAAACGCAAGAAATCACAATGCATCCTAAAAGTGAAAAACCTCATGCTTCCTTCAAAACCGATCAACATTGCTATAAAGTTATTAGAATAAGGGAGTGGTCATTATTCATCAACAGGGGGCGGGTGGTGGTTTTTTTTTTAGGCCGCCCACTCGAGGACAGTCAAATTTTTTTGCACCCCCCGCCCAAACCGGAGGCGCGGAGAATTTTCGCGCCCTTCTTTGAGCTATAGTCCTATAGTAGCGCGCAGGCTCTTTTGCTCAAAAGAGGGTACCGGGTACATTTTTTTAGCCCCCCCCTCAAGAGGGGTCAAAATTTTGTTAGCCCCCCCCCTCAGGAGGGGTCTGAAATTTTTACGCCCCCCTCGAACCCACCATCCCCCCACTGTTGATAAATAATGACCATTCCCTAATGCCACTTGGCAAAAAACATTTTCAACATTTGCAAACATATTAGGTTTGGATAAAAAACGTTTGGGGAAAACGTTTTTCATATAATAAAGAGACGTTCTGTCCTTTAAAAAATCTTTTGAACATAGATCTAATGAAAAACGTTTCTTTTAAAGTTCGTTTTTTCGAATGATTTCAAACGTTTGTAAAATATTTTAAAGGGGGCCTCGCATGCTAGTGCACGCCCCGTTAAAAAAGTCACGTAACCACTCCTTGACCAATCATGTCGTCACAAATTTTCTGTTCCCGTGAATTGATCAACGATTTTTGAATCAGTACCCATGTTGAAATTTGCCATGCTAGCCCCCCTTTAAGTTACACCATAAATTTTTGTGAAAATTACGTTTTTCAACCTAAATAGAAACATTTAATAGAATGTTAAAAACCTTTTTTTTTTCTTTTTTAAGTTCATGTTTTGACGTTCTTTGACATTACAAAAACATTTGGCAATCCTAGGAACCTAATAAAAACATTTTTTAACATTAGACAACGTCTTTAAGCCAAGTGGGATAGTTTAGTTTTTAACTTTGATAATACAGTTATTGTAGTAGCTCTGATCCCAGCCTCCAAGGATACGATTGGCCAACATTGGCAATTGTCGGCACTGTGACGAGCGTCACACACAGAAAAAAATCCAAATTAGTAAATACTAATTTAACTTAGACAAAACCACTGATTAGGCAAAATACCCAACATGTTAGTAATATTTTACTAACATGTTAGTTGTATTCACTAACCTATTCAGGCAAGTTGGCTTGATTTAGCCAAGAGAGAAAAGCGGTCTTTTTGTCTAAGGGGTTAGTAGTTTTATCTAAGGGTTAGCAGATTTCTTCACACTAGGTGGCAGTGTGGTTTGCATGAGGACTATTATGTGAAGTGTCTATCATGGAAAGGCCTACAAATGTTAAATTAATGGTACTTCTAATGACTATTGACATGATAAAGCCTTCACCATTCAACCTGGCATAGGGCTTAACAGAATACAGCCTATAGGTTTATTATGTTATTGATGGAGCAAGGAAGAAGAATTGAAACACCTTTTCTCTGGAAATTCAAATTTCTCATATATCCACATCTATGGCCCTATAAGTCAAACCCCGAACAACTAAGTTCAGGGGTTTCAAATGAAAATGATATGAGGCATTTAACTTGTTTCTCAAATGGAGAGGCTCTATTCTGGGTGTCTTAATCCATGTGGAGTTTGGATCAAAATAAAAGAATGGGTATTATCGGTATTGAAATAGTCCATGTAGTTAGTGAAAAAGTCTAAGGCAAGTTAGGAAGAATGCCCAACTTGCCTGATTTCTCCTAAGGGTTAGGCGTAAACTCCCAAGAAAACTTCGGTGGTTTGGCGACGTGCAAACTCCCAACTTGCCTTAGCAATTCCAACAAATGTTAGGCGAACAGCCTAAGATATTTAGAATTTTTTTTTGTGTGCATCAATGTTGGTAAATTAACATTGTGCCAACATGACAAATACACCCAGTGATCTGCTGACATCAGATAATTGCCGTTGTACCAATGTTTGCTATTTATAGTCGTGCCAACGTTGGCTGGGCTTCCAGAGGTGCGGATGTTAGTGTTTTGCCAATATTGGGCCACGGCTTCTGTTTCCCCAACCTCCACCAGAGCGCATTACAGGCTAAATGCCTGAAATAGTAGTTTCACTAAAATAACTCTGATATCAATTACCAAAGCTCTAAAAGAAAGCCTTATACGAGGCGGCAAAGACATCACTTGCCATACACATCATACTACATTCTGATGGCCATACTTCAGTCCTTTTGTATATGCCCCTTTTTCAGTTAGTCGATACTCCAATTATTAGGTCTCCAAAGCATTTCAAAGTTTCTGATAGTTCTGATACATTGTCTAATGGGATAGAACTATAAGAGGCTTTAATCATGGTCAGTTTTAACTACAGTCAACCCTCCTTACTCCGTCATACTATAATCCGTCACCCTCACTATCCGCCATGTTTAGACAAGGAACCAACCTTTTAGCATTGAATTTACCCTCTATAATCCGTCATATTCGACTTCTGCCTCCGCCAGGCCATTCTAGGGTACAGTAGGTATCTATAGTATTAATTTAGGCCTTTGTACTCCGACTACCAAGTGTCAGGGGCACTTCCACCATCTCTGATTACAGAATCTGTTATTATTACAGTTAATCATTTAGCATAGTTTTCCTTTCAAGTGCATACCAATACAAACAGTCTGTTTCTCTAAGGTATAAATCCATCATTATTTGTTTAACAATCTAATATTGTAGCTCAGAGGTTTGCATTACCTTTCATCTTTATTGATAACTGATTACAATTTATTAATGGACTGCATCATGATGGTTTGTATCAATATTTTTTTCCTTTTTTTTTAATTTCACATTCCACAAATTGTATTCTCTAGGGCAAATATCAAACACAACAATGGGATGATAGTGGTTACCACACTCCTTTGTCGTCTGAGTGGTTTCTGCAACCCCCCCCCCTCGATGTCCCCCATGCCCCCCCTCCCACCTCATCCCCCTGGGTCTACACTCTAATCTGCCATCTCAAGATCCGACCAATGAAAGCAGGGCACAGCACATGGCGGAGTAAGGAGTCCTGACTGTATAGTTTTCAATATATATATATATATATATATATATATATATATATATATATATATATATAGAAAGGATTTATGTCAAATTATGCATAAATATATTTTCCTCCGAGCCAACCTATCAAGAGCCCTTAAAATAGGTAAGTGAATAAAACAGACAATGAAGGGACAAGAAAATTGAGCTGGGTTGCAAACCTAGGCCGTACCTTGGGTGTGACTCCTCCTGGTGTAGTATAGCAAAACTATATATAGGGGGACAGTGAGAGCCACCTGTAGCCAACCAAGTCCGCAGGACTTAGAGCTGCCGCATACCGCATCTGCCTGTGTGCCCGCATCATGCTGCTGCCCCCCTGCGCGGCATACGCCCTGCCGCCCCCATATACAGTCCTGGGGACTTAGTACAGATTTTGCCAATATCTTACTCTGTAGCAATAAAGGCTTAAACTAAGCTGTCCCATATCAAGTCCTCAGGACTCAGGCCTAGGCTTTGGGTCCTCAGGACTTGGAGTCAAGTCCCTGGGACTATAGGCGTTAAGTCCTCAGGACTTGGCCTTCAGTCCCTGGGACTTGTGTTCGAATCAATTTCAAGTCCTAGGGAATTTGTATCAAGTCCTAGGGACGTTTTACCAAGTTCTGGGGACCTGCCTTTTGCTTTCATATGGGTAACCAATTTAACTCCCCAGGACTTAATCGACTACTTCTACCCCAGTATATCATGTGTCACACAGTGTGCAATTAGACAGACAATTGCAGTTGTATACCATCAAGTCCTGAAGACTTAAATTCTGGTCCCCAGGACTTAGAGTCAGGCCCCCCCAGACCTACAGTCAGGTCCTAAGGACTTATGCTCAAGTCCTTGAGACTTGAGCCTCTGCATCAAGTCCTCAGGACTTAAAAACTCAAGTTCAGAAAATCTAAGACTTGTGACAGTCCTGGGGACCTGAGATTTACTGTCCAATGCCATGATAAAGTCCCTGGGACTTAACTTGATGTCCCGCCAAGGTGTTCATAAAGTTCATTTTAGTAAACCCGCCCCTTGGGTAGGGGCGGGTTTACTAAAAATAAAAACTTAACAAACAAATTTATTTTATTTCTTTTTATTTTGATAAATAGTATTTACACTTCATTATTTACAAGTTGCTAAATACAAATTCACACTCTCTACATAATATAGACGAATATCGGAGAGGAACATGACAGAACCCACACATTGAGATGTACACATTCAACTTTTGTTTGTCATAATTCAGACTGTATATGGTGTAATCTTGGTGTACAACTTTGGAACAAGTACCCTCTTGAAAAGAAGGAAAGGTGTAAGCCATATTTTTCATCCACATCTCATCGATATCACAAGTGAAATCCACTGAAGTGCTATACCAAGTACTCCATTCAGTTTGTCTGGACATGATACTTCTCAGTTGAGCAGCTGGTACACCAGGGTAAGGAACTTTGCTGCACAACATTCGGTCGACACACTTTTGACAAAAAGAGTCAAATGTTCCCTTTGAACAATGACACATCTTTCTCAAGAAGTCTGAGCTCTCTTCCAAAAGAGAAAGCAATTTGTTGATCGATTCTATTGTAAATCGCCTTTTGACGAAAGCACATGTGTTCTCTTTATGGAATTGATATACTCCTATAGCTCTATCTGTGGTGGTACCAACTACTCTTTGAAATGCATCTTTGAAACACACACTCAATGAATCAAATGCATCATTAGAAACGGACACTTTATGAACACCTTGGTTTAACAACGGCACCTTAAAGAACAAAACATCTGATGCATCTATTATTTCCCAAGTGAAAATGGGATCGCAAGTACACATTGTCTTGTTTGTTTTTTTAACACTGATACACGAGGTAAGTCGGTGGACGAAGTAGATGAAGTTAATACAACAACAAAGGATATTGTCTCACCGGCTTATTTGCATCCACATTTTTTTTTTTTTAGTTATTTAAATTTTTTTTATTAATGTTTTTCTTTATTTTCATAACTCTAAAGGACTCGTCGTCACTCCGTCAGAATGTACGCGACGCTTTACACATGAGTAACTCAGTCCCTTTTCCTCTATCGTGTAAGTGTGCATTTTGTTTTCTATTACTTTAAAATTTGTATTGACAGCGCGGATAGATTTTTGTTTCAAAAGAACATCCAAGAAGTCTTTGGGTTCTTGAACTTTTTTTTTATGACACTTTTCGCACTCCATTTCTTTGATTTTCTTTCACCTATCGAGTCTTTATCATAGCAAATGTAAGTCTTGGAGTTGAGACTTAGAATTCCATCACCCTCCCACTCGGATTTGAAAAGACCCGGAGTTCTCTGATCGTGAACATAGCATTTCTGACAACAAGCGAGGGTGATCCATTCTTTGATACATTGGGTTTTTATCTATATGAAAAGCCCTAAGTGGTCATCGCACACCGCTGTTGGAATCCAGTTTCGTTTCTCTCTAAAGTACGATTCTCTCAGGTCGGGTTTCACGAGTTGGTCCAACGATTCGCCGCTGAGAGCCATGTAAAGACTGTCATTGTCCATTTGACAAAGAGTGTAATCACGTCGATCGATAAATTTATCCAAAAAGTCGAACGTGAACTCTAACATTTTCAACTTGGCGTACTGGTACACCATGAATCCTATTTGAATAGGAAGATTGTTCCTCACTGTTTCCGGTTGCAGTTCTACTTCAAAGAGATCTGTGCTCAACCCTTTTTGAACCGCCACGAATTGGTCAATAATTCGAAGGTTCGACATCTAGTGTATTTCACAGTGGTGTGTTTTTCTTTGTTGCAAATTGTTTTACCGTATGTGGTGTTTCCCATCAACTTGTAACAGTCTGACAGAATTTTCTCGTTTGCGTTTACGTTACCACGTCTTCGCGCCGCGGTACTTTCGTCTGCGAAATCGGCAAAGGGACGTCTAGGAAAGTATTCTATGAACAGGTGCACTTCGGTGACTATTAAGCCTGAGCTACTTCCCCTGGCCTGACATTCTTTAGCTTCCAACTACACCTGGATCGGTATGATACACACACTAGGGGGCAGTGATTACCTGGTACCGAGCTCTGTAGAGATCCCCCTTGCAAGGCAGGACCACTCGGTATCTCCACCAGGTCCGGAGAATACTGCCCCTACAGTCTGATACAAGATCTCAACTCAATCCAATTTAAGGTTGATGACAGCCCCTTCAGAGAAAAGGAGAAACTAGTTGTAGCGACAGTGGCATCACTGGTGCACACATAGCATTCATAAAATACTCTTGGGGGTAATAAAATATGACAGCACTCAGAAAGTATCACAAATTCTACGAAGACCATCGATTGCAATCACACTTCCACTTGACAGGGGCTGTGTACAAAGTTGACACAACATAATCAAATCAACTGTGATTCAACATCTCACAATCAGTGCTGATTCAACGTTTGAATTTCTATCTTGAGTCAATGTTGATAGTTGTGAAATGATTCTTAGTTGACATGCCAATGTTAAATGAACATTAAAGTTGGCATTGTTGAATAAATCATGACAAATCAATGTTGAATCAACATTGAATTGAGGACAATAATATTATTTCAATATCGATATGTCAACTGTTATTGATCTGATGTTGAAAGGGTGATGGTTGACAAAATTTAAATGGAATCATTGAAAAAGTGCTGAAGACACTATCAACACAATATCAACCAGTTTTCAATGTTGATGCAAATGTTCTGTGCCCACTGAGGGCTAGGATCATGAAGATGTCATGACAACACACGTTTTTATAGGTAATTATCAGTGCTAGTGAGACAACCTCACCCAGCATGTCTTAATTGATTGTTGGAATTAATTAAGTTGTGTGGCAGTTGGTGAGACATGGTCATGATAGTGCTAATTATCTGTGGGATGCAGCGGTAGATTTCTCATTGTCACTGACTAGTTCTCCTTCACAAAACCAGGGGACTGTGAAGCCTATTATAGGGGTCTTTTATAGTTTGATGACTAGCAATTTGTAAAGCTAAGGGATGCATGCGCCTAAGGTAGTGATCACTAATTTATTTATCTTTTTTTTTTTTTGGGGGGGGGGGTGGATTTTCGTGCAGATGCGCAACGAAATCTTTCTGCCCCTCCCGAGGAGAGTAAAAGTTTCAGGTGGTCGTAGTCGAGCACTGGCTGAGTCCCCCCAAATAAAGTTTTACTTTCTATGCCTCTGAGCTGGTAGGAGCCGTACAAGTAACTCATGCATCATGCAGACTCTACTAGTTTGGTACACCAGCATGGGGTTGGCAAGTAAATTTATCAGCACTGCATAGTTGTATTGCATAGTATGGGAAGGATTGTGTCACTAGACAGTTAATTGCCTCCCTAATCTATCCCATAACAGACTCAAATAGACCTTTCAAGCTGCCCCCTGGGAATGTGAAACAGAACTAGCTCTGCAGCTTCCTCAAGGACACCAGGGAGGGGAGATAATCTCAGACTGCCAGTTTCCTCAAAATGACGCTCTGTTAGTTACATTATGTCGACCCCCCGGAAGAACAATAGAGGCAGGAATGGGGTGAATAAAATTATTTATTAGATGATTTTATTAAATAACACATTTGAAATTGATAAGATAACCCTGAATAACCTTAGTTGTTTAATTAAGAATTATATGAAAATGGGCCAAACCTGCCAATTAAATAATGAAGGGATAGGGAATATGGGAGTATGATTGAGTATAAAATTCTATATCATTCTATATGCCGTAATGTTATTGTCTGTGAGTAGACCGTCATTGTTCATGTCATGAGTGCCCTGGCTATTGCCCTGTTCACCGCGGCCGTAAGGGTGGATCTGATATAGCCTCTGTGGGCTGTGGAGTTCCAGCCCCCGTAGGCTTGTATGTCTAATTCGGTGCACCCAGCTGCATGTGCCTGTGTGGCTGCTGCCCGCCTTATTGAATAGAGGGTGTAGCCCTTTGCTCTCAGGCCTACTGTCTTTGTCAGTGCGATCCACTTCCGCCTGACGAATGTGACTGGAATGGGTCGCTGGGTACCAGGGAATATGATCAGAGGTTGGGTGGGTTTGAGTGTTGGCGTATTCCAGGAGGTGGCGCTCCAGTGCCCTGACCACACAAGTGTCTGGATTCTCGAGCCTGGCCATGGTCACTGTCTTGCTGTCTCTGTAGCCCTGTAAGTTCTTGGCCCACTTTATAGTCATGGTAAGTCCTTGATCGTCGATGATTACGTCGCCATGAGTGGGGTGGTTTGTAAGTGCCCATCTGACTATGCTGGGCAGGAGGACCTCTGATTGTCTTAAGGCTGCATGATACATGATGAGCAGGGCCAGCTTTATTGCCCTGCCCTCTGCTGTCCTGGGAATGGCTTTTAGGATTTTCCTGAGGGCTGCCATTGGTATGGCTGATGTCTTCCGGTGGACGAATGCTTTGTCTCTCATCAGGGCATCCACTGCCCTTTGGACCCGGGGGTGGTCCAGGGCCGGCATTGGTGAGTTTGCCAGTGTAGCAAATATCCTGAGATGGCTCACCTTGTTCCGGATTGTGGCGGGCCCGAGGCCCTTGTCCACTAGATCTTCGATCCAGTAGCAAATGTCCTGGTATACCGGCCTCATGGGATCTATCTCCAGGTGCCGTGTGAACCGGAGGTACTGTCTGACTGTTGCCTGTCGGCCTAGGTCGGGGCCCCTCGCCCTGGCCACCTTCTGTCGCTCGGTTGCTTTCGTCTGCAGGTATCTGTAGGCCGGTACTGGATAAAATAGAAGGGCTGACATTATCAAACACGTGTAGGCAGGGGACAACATCCTGGAGGCCCAATTGGGCTTTAAGTTTGGAGGCCTTAGCGGCCGCATTGTCAGACAAGTGTGCCCTGCTAAGAGCATCGGCTGTGTCATTACACACACCGGGAACATGGACTAGGTCTATATGTACATCCAATGTCGCCTCTACCATCCATAGAGCACATGCTAGGTCCATGAGCACCTTGTCTTTGCCCTTACCACTAGTAAATATATCTGCTGAGGCTTGGTTATCACAGTGGACGCGTATCCACTTGCCCTTTTGGTCCGGGTCGAGGAAGGTGTGCAACGCCACCAGAACATTGGCGGCCTCTAGGTGTGCTATATTGGATGCCGGGTCATCTTTTAGGGTAACTTGTCTTTGGTAGGATCTGTCTCCGTCATGGGCCCCCACTCCCGAGCCGCATGCATCGACATATATCTCAAAGTCGTACTTGGAGGTGGGTATAAGGGCCTTACCATTCCATTCAGTGCAGTACTCCTGGAACCACAAGAGGTCCTTCCTCATGTCACTACTAATGTTGGTATGTTTGCCCCTAAGTACCTCCAGGATCCTGCCCACGAAGAGACGGGCTGGTGGGACGCATTTTGCAATATGTAGTAGGCTTCCCAGCAGGCTCTGGAGCCCCTTCTTGTGGATGGATCTTCTCTTGAGTGCACTGGCCACTTTGTGAAGTGCTTTCTGTAGCTTGGCCTCCAGTATGGAGAGCTGCATGATGACAGAGTCTATCTGGATCCCTAGCCAGATAGACTCTGTCTCCTCGGTGACTGGGCCTTTTCCGTGGCTTCGGGCAAACCCAGTCTGGCAATTATATCTCGTGCCATCTGATAGTCACGATCTGCCTTGTCCCTGTCAGCCGCCACTAGGATAATATCGTCCAGGTACATGAGGGCATCAATGTCGTGGGCCTTGAGGATGTCTACTATTCCATTGGCGATCCTCTGCATATGACAGGAGCTACTCCTTGCGCCGAAGGGGATTGAGATCTCAGTATAGAATTTTCCCCTCCAGGCAACACAGAGGAGAGGCCAGTCTAAAGGGTCTGAATTAAAATTCTTGTACGCCCTTGAAATGTCAATGGTGGCCATATAGGCCCCTCCCCCCATGTCTCGTAACTTCTGGACAAGGTTAGCCATGGTAGGGAGTGAGTGGGACCTAGTAACGCCATATACTGAGTTCTTTCTGATGTATGCGTTGATTGAAGTGGCTGGTGGATAGGTTAAATCTGTGAGTATCCGCTGCTGGTTGGGGTCGGCTTTCTCCCTTGTCATCAATGGGGAGACGTGGAGCCAAGGGCTGAAAGGGGGAAGCATCATATGGTCCCTTCAAAGCGCCGAGAGCCAACTCCGTGCGGACAAAATCGTCTCATGTACTGGAAATTGGGCTGTACTAGGGTGGTTGGCCTCATTTACTGTCGCACTGGTGGGGCCCAAATACCCCATGGGAAATCCATAGGATAGGAAATCCATGAGTTGAACATTGTCGGGGGTATCTGGCAACATGGCGCGCCATTCCACCAGATTCAAATTGGTGGGGAGAGGGAGGCGTGCACTCATGGCATTTGGGAGTCCTGTATCCCTGACCACATTGTATATTAGTGCCAGGTCGGGGGTCATAGTGCCATCTGCTGCGCGGGGCCATTGTTGTTGTCTATGTGACCTGAGAGTGTGTGGGGTAACTGTTATTTTTTCATCCCACTTATCACTAGTACACATTTCCCTTATTCTGACGAAGTCTGTGTCGACACCCGGGAAGACGGGGGGTTGGACAGTTTGAGCCTGTATATGCTGTGTAGTTGAAGCCTGTGCCAGTGAGTCAATGTCGCACGCTACGCTTTTGGCCCTATCGGGGCGTGCTGTGGGGCGTATAACTGCCCTGGATACATACACAACTGTGGGTGGATGGGTGGGTAGAGTACTATTTGTCTTACCTTCCCCCATTGTGGTAGCCTCCTGTGTGCTATCCTTGTTGTGGTTGTTGTTCGTTGGGTCGGCAGTGTTGGTGTTATTGTTGCGGTGGCCGCCATCATGTTTCCGGTGGTGGTCTATGTGGGGCAGCACAGGTTGCTGGTAACCAGCTCCAGCTGGAGTAGCTGTGACGTCACTACTGTCATGGTGGCGGCCACCTTCCGGTTGGGTCTCTACCCTGGTTTTAACAAGAGAATTAAAGTTAGTTTTCATGCGCAACAAGTCAATATTTATATATTTATTTGTGTGGCCTTGCTGCCAATTGGGCCACTGCTGTTGCTGCTGACTTTGCGGGGGTCGTTGGTGTTCAGCCTGTGCTCTTTTATCACACACTTGTTGTGAGTGTGGGGAGCGTTTACCAGTTTTGAAGCAATGGGCACAGAAGTGGAGGAAATTGTTCCCATTATGTGAGTGCATTTGGCGGAAATTACACCCTTTGTCGCTGTTATAGTCTCTGCATACATAACCCTGGGCCTTATATGGGTCAGAACTGGTGGGGTTGGCGCTATATGAAGGAGTCTTAACCCTTAGGGCCTGTTCAAACCTGGCGTTTTGGATGGCCTGTGTATGGGACCACTTGTACTTCTTCTTTTTTATACCATCCCAGACTGCCTGTGACCAAGCCCTCACATCCTCCCACTTTCTACCCTGCATATCCTGTACTACATTGGTAAGGTGGTCAATTATACCATCGGTATCAGCATTATCATGTGAGTCTGGGTCCTGTATAAGCTTGAGTGTACACAGTATATACTCCATTTTCCCCATAAGATGCCTGACATCCAATTTTTATTTTAGAGTGTTGCACCCTTTCCTGCTGACGTACATATAGGGCTTGTGGATAAGCTTCCCTGGTTTGAGGTTACTGAATAGAGATGCCTTACCATGACTGTCTTTGTACTCAAACTCTTTTCTCTTTAGGTACCTCTCCACATACCCATGCTCAGATTCATCATGTGATACCTTACGCCGCCGTGGAGGTGGAGAGCGGGGTGGAGAAAATGGGTCATCCGAGAGGGAGCTGTAGGATGTCTTCCTGCACTTTGCCCGGGCTGAGGAACGTTCAGACGGGTGGGATCTGGGTGAATGATGCCTCTAGGAGGTGGATGGCGACCCATGTCGCCTGGAAGATGTCCTGGAGGACTTGCTGGTCTTGCTGGTCCTGGAGCTGCGCCTAGGAGTTGAGGAGCACAGCGGTCGGTCCCTGCCTGGAGGAGATGGATCACTGGAGAGTTCAAGCACAGATACATTACTGGATGATTCAGACTGAGTTTCGACAGATACTTTTGACTTTGTATGCTTAAGTACAGACTTAGTCTTGGATTTCTTAGTAGCTGGCGATTTAGTCTTCTTAGCGCCGGTGTTGGATTTAATGGACCTATCTGTAGATTTTTTGGACCTGTCCACAGATTTTTTAGACTTATTTGAACAATGCTTTTGAGTTATCAGTCGACTTAATGGATACCTCCTCTTCTACCTGAGGCGGGGGAGGGGGAGGGGGTGATTTGGTACCGGGCGTTCCCCTTCACCACTACCTCCTGGTGTTGGGTCCTGCTGCCCATTCCCTGTGGGTGTTTCCTGACTACCCTTTTTAGTCGGGTCGAGCCACTGAGAAATGAGATTTAACTGTCCATCTATACCCTCGACTGTCTGTTTGACCACATACATGTCATTTTCCAAAGTTGCTACTCTTATAGCCTGGCTGTTTTTTTTTTTATTTTTAGTGTCTTTACCCTTTCCTGAGCCTTTGCCCTTGCCTTCTGACTTGGATTTAGAATGGGAGCTGTCAGGTCTTACCTCGTGCGATTTTGATAGACGGGTGGTCCGTCGCCTACCTGACATGTTGGCGATGATAATGGTATTTCCAAATCCTGTAATATCCTTGTAAACCTATGCCATCCACTGCTGTAAATATAGTCACTGTAAATATGGATTAAAACAGTTGACTGTGGTATAGTCACTGTTGTATAGCATGGTTATGGAGGTGTATATTTTCCTGCAGAAAACTGGACATGTAGACTGGAGGAAGGAGGATTTGAAAATGGCGGGCTGAGCCACCAGTTGGTTTGTGGGTAGGAGGAGTAGGTGTGAGGCCCCCTGTTGGGGGGGGGGTGGAGGTATTGGAGAAAGGTGGTATATGGAAGTTCCACCAGGTGGGGATATAAGGACCGGTCAGGACCAAGAATGGCCCGACCACCCCATGTACCTTAATACGACATCTCATGTGGTTAGCTTAGAATTAGAAACGTCAGATAAATATAATGAGCAGGCAAGCTAAAAGGACCGCCCAAGGGGGATTGGTACCGATTCTGCTCACCATCAGGCACCACTATGGCCTAAAAATGGAAATATGTTTAATACTACTTATTCATGTGTATTACATAGTCATAAAAGGAACTTCAATTGTTGGTGCAAACTTTCCATAATTGAAATGTGAATAGAATGTTTTAGGTCATTTTAGGGCAGAAAGCAGTGCTTTTGTTGGTATTTGTTTGCCATGGAGACATGATGCTAGCTTCCAACTAGATTCAAACACCAAAAATGAGTAAAACAACAGAAATACCTTCTTTACATTTTGAATTTGCATGTTTTAAAACGCTTGTAAAAAAGGTGGAAGAATACTGAAACGTGCACACCAAAACATTGTATCCAGACATCCAGCTCCCAAACAGTGTGTCACATTTTATTTGCAAATATCATTCTGAAACTTAAAGCCATTTACAATCGTAATGGTGATTATAAATGATTGCCAATTAGGGCTAAGCTTCCTTTATATATATATATATATATATATATATATATATATATATATATATATATATATATATATATATATATATATAAAATGTGGTTCTAGGAATTTCCCTATCCCTTGAATTCTCTAACCTGGAATTCTTCCCGCTTGAACTCTCCCTGGAATTGCTCCCAACCCCCTCCATCTTCTTTGATAAAAACTACTTAATATATCAACAAACTCACTAAACGCACACTAGTCCTATCCCTGACTTAATTAAACCCAAACTATTGCCCTATTCCTAGCCACAGACCTCTCTCTAACTTTAACCCTATCTCTAACCTTAGCCTTATATACACTGTTTAAAAATGTTGAAATGACAACAGAATCCTTTTCCCAAAGATGCCCTAGAGCCATCATTATTTTCACAGGGATTCCTTGCACCACTATACTGCCACCTGGAGCTTCTTGAAAAAACTTCACTGGTTCACTGCAAAACAATTGTGGCCGTTCACTGTTCAGTTTTACGAGGATCCATTGTAGATCAATTATTTTTTACAGTGTAAATATCTGATTCTACATACCATCTATACAGTGCTATACAGAGGGGGGGGGGTCCTGCCTGAAGGGCTTTTAGAGGGGAATACTGGGTGGGGGAATTCAGGTGGGAATAGAAGGAAAAACAAGTATTGTAGCCAAGATACAGTTTTTAGTGCTTAAGGCTAATTTCAATACCCCTATGGCACCAGTGATTATTCGAGACCAACGCTTATTTGAAGCCCCGGCGTTTGAACGGGCCATTACTGTACATGTAATATCCGCATGTACCCTGGACACTTCTTCACCAAGGTAGAAAATCTTCTCAGTATATCAGCAATGAGTTCATGTTACTTACTACAACAATGCCCAGGCCACCTGGGTCAGAATAATGGTGTAAGGTTCCCTTGTGGTGTCCATAGTAAGAACTAATCTGGCTAATCTGGACTGTCACTATAGGCCTACAGGTGATGTGCCTGAGGTAGGCACCTAGCCAGAAACCTAAGTATCTCCCGTACAATTTCCCCCGATACTGAAGGTGTCAAATAGTCACTTCTGAGAATTCTCTCCTATAAGCCACCCCCTGAGTTTGAAAGAAAGCTATAAGCCGCACATATTGCTTGAAAATACTTTGGTACTGTCTCATAGTGTCAAAAACACCTCGTATAAGCCGCACCCTGAGCATGGGTGGACCATATAAGCCGCACCTTTAAGCTGGTTCTCATAGAAGCTGCAGCTTTTACGAGAGAATTTACGGTATATATCAGAGATCACAGCGCAATGTAATTCTGCATGAATGAAGCTGTAACCATGGAAAACTTCCTCAATCAGGGAAGTGTTACCAGTAGTATAATACACCTCTATTACAACACTTGTACATTGGCATAATAAAATTAGGGGGTGTCCCTTGTATATGTAAGCTTTTATAAAATATAGTGCCTTCTTCTCGAACTGACTTGAATTTTACAGAATTTATATATTCTTGGATATATAGCAAACTCCTTACTACCTTAAACTGCTGTGATTATGGGATTTAGCATATTTGGGTGTAAAAGTCATACTCATTTGCTATTGAGTACTGTGTTTTGATATTGATTTCAATAAAATATTCCAGGTAGAAATTATATCAAATGAGAACATGGCTGTATTTAAGACACCTGACAACTCATACATCCTGCATCAGAACAAATTCATCATAGGTCCATTCTGAATACTGAGTTTAATCACTGGACAGTAGACTGAAAGAAACACTAACCATCCTGCTTGATAATCTCCTCTAAAGGGAGATTATTAACCCTTTAAAGGCCGCTGATGCAGGAGTGCATCATGCCCACTGGTCGCCATGATGCACCAATGAAGTGCTGGTGAGACTGCTTGCCAGCAGTTCGTTGGAGCATCATGCCGACCCTATGGGGTCTATACATAAACTCCCAGAGGGTCGGCATGATGCTCCAATGAAGTGCTGGTCTCGCCAGGTGCACCGTGACGACCAATGGGCATGATGCACTCCTACATCAGCGGCCTTTCAAGGGCTAATGATCTCCCTTTAGAGGTAAAGTTGATAGAGATATCACCTCCCCCTCCCACTTCCTTGTCTAACTTTCTATTAGGCCTACAGGCTAAAGTTACCTCCAACATTTGACCAATGGATGCCCATCCATGGACACAACAACAACACCAACAACAACAATGAACAAAAGGTGCCTGTATAATATAACCACTGAATTCCATGTATGGCACAAGAAACACATCATAATGGAACCTTGTTTTCCTCAATTTCTTAAATTGATGTATCCTGAATCAAAGAAAATTCATTTCAGGTCAAAGCTTTCCAGTCATTTCTTTCTTCGTGTATACTCTAACCAGTGATCTATGAACAACTGAACCACCGGAATTATATTGCAATGAACCTGTGTAGTTGTTACAAGAAGCCCCAGGTGGCAGTTCAGTGGTCAGACATTTACAGGGAATCTCAGTGATAATAACGATGGATCTCTTGGACCTTTGGGATTAGGATTCCACCTTATTTTGATGAAATTATTTAACACAACCATTTTCATTTTTCATCTAGTACAATATACAACCCTTTCCTGGTTAGATACCACTTTTACTCCCAACAAGGAAATCCCCAGCCTTTGGAGTCTAATATGATCTATCTCGCCCATACCCCTTTAGCTAAGACCCAGACATGACGACCTAATTTGATTTACACCGGCCCGTATACCAAAAGAGTAAAGAAACACCACTAAAAATATCCATCACCATACAATGAAAATGAAAAAGAAATAAAAAAGAAGAAAACACATTAGATCCCCACCAACTATACCTCAATTTCCATCTAAAGTAAAGCTGGCCCGCTATAACATCTGGCAGGACCATGCCAGAGTGAAAAGGACTTGATTGCATATTTTCTTTTTCTTGTGTTGCAAAGAAAAGAAACTGCTGGCATCAGGGCCAAAGTTGCCGGTAGGGAAATCAGTCTTCTATTGTGGAATATCAGAAGAGGAAACACGGTTTATGAGGGGTATAAAATCATGGTAATATTTCATATAGTTATCATTTCCTCCTGACAGGGTTTGATCAGATCCTCAGTTCTATAACTGGTATCCTGTAGTATAAGTGACATTCAGTCTGACATGTGGGTTGTCAATCTTGATTCAATAAAGTAACATTGAATAATATGTACTTTCAAATACGATGTGAAAATAACATTGATTAAAAAGACATAATCATGCTTTAAAGCATTTCCTCAGTAGGACAGCTCACCAGAACTTTCAATTGACTCGATGACACATATTTCAAACTATTTCTATTGTGTAACAGCATGATTTGAAAACATATTTTTTTCTTTACCAATAGACTACTGATGTCATGATTGAAAAATGATTTCATTTCATATACAGGCATAATCAATTCAAAGCGATTGTTTACAATTTACCTTGGAATGATTGTAAGGGTACGCCTAAACTGGAGTTTAGCAAAGGCTCCCCTCAGTCGAGAATCTATTCCCCCGCTACGTTCCTCTATCCTCACAAGAGAAAATCCACCCTTTCCTCCCCACCTCACTATAACTTAGGCTGGGAGGGCCTGCTAAAAGGAGAAATGTTTCTGGGATGCATCGTTTCGTGATCGGTTTTGGGCTCTATATCCAAAACCGAACCACCAGACATTGCTATTTAGTTTCACATTTTTCCACACGGGGGCACCACTGGAAGGTATCTCACGCCATACAGATGGTGCCTTTAGTTCTAACTTCTAGTACCCCAGCCTAGACCATGTGGTTATGTTATATTTTATCATGACCTGTAGGGGGATGATCACAGGATCTTAACCCTTAAAGGCAGTTTATACATTAATACATGTATATCATGCCCATTGGTCATCATGATGCATGAATGTAGCCCTGGTGAGTAACTCACCAGGGCTACATTCATGCATCATGCCGACCCTTTGGGGCTGATAAACAAACTCGTGGAGGGTCGTCATGATGCTTGAATGAAGTGCTGGTGAGCAGACTCATTGGTGTATCATGCCGACCGATGGGCATGATGCATTAATGCATCAGTGGCCTCTAAAGACTTCAGAGTGGACATACTAGAGGTCTGAGGGACAGGCTCCTGTCCATTCTACTGTATGGTTGGGTACAGACGGCTGTACTGAGGTGGACTCGGAGAGCTGTAGCTGTTGTCTCGTCTAAGATAGAAAGCAGGGAACCTTCAATGACCTTAAAGTTTAAAAGTAGGGGGGACATACCTTTCCCAATTTGTATAGTACATGCACTTCATATATCACGTGCATATATACCAAATAGTTATAATGCATTTAAACACTGATTAATGGATTCTCTCTTCTGTTATTGTGGTGTTATTCATAAAACACATTTTAGGACACATCCTGGAGGTATCCTGAAATGTCAAATTAGCTATTTTCCTATACCTTGTAGAAGATTTACCAAACACCCAGAAGTATGACAAGTATCCTTTTTGATAGAATTTCATACTTTTCTTAAAATCAGGAAGCTTCAATTCACTCACATCACATAAAAATGAAGACTACTCGCCAAACTCCTGGAGGGTCGGCATGATGCACAAATGAAGTACTGATGAACAATCTTGCCAGCACTTCATTTATGCATCAAGACCAATGGGCATTAATGCATCAGTGACCCTTAAAGCGCTAGGCACCAGGATGGAAGAGAGGAGGTACTACAGTGTGAAGTTGTAATTGAAGATGGAGGGCGCCACCTTCAGGCTGGGTGTGGAACCAGTCACCTCTGTACACAGAAAACCTAGGCTAGTTGAAAAGTAATCAATGCAGATGACTTTAGGTCATCATTCCTCATTGATGAAAGAAAGTAATCATTTTGATCATACCATTTCTCCCACCAGGGGGCCCTACTTTATGATGATGTGACATGTCTCATACAATCCAGATCATTGTTGTGGTAAAATTGATATAAATAATTGCCATAAATGTATCAACATGCAAGTTTAAAGTGGGGAAGTTATGTAAAATTGTGTTGAAAAGGGGATATGTTGTAAAATGAGAATGGAGGTAAGATAGACATATTCAGAGCATAAACACCTATTCTTTGTCAATGGTCCTATCAAGTAGTATGAAGATAGGCATCAACTGCTCCAACTTATATAACTATGAATCCCATATCTTCAAGAAGACCCACTCTAATAAACGAATGGGGGTCAGGTTGATGGGGTGGGGTGGGGGGAATTCCAAAACTATTCTTTTATTTCTCATTTTGGGCAACATTGTACTTCAATTAAATTGCTTATCCAGGTAATTATTACCTCAGCATGTGAAAAACTAATCAGTATTGATGACCTGAAGTAATCGTATTGATGACCTTAACTAATCACATATGATGAAAGGGGTACTCTCCCTGGTCTGCATCAAATTGAGCACCCTAAAGTGATCACTACTGATTAGTTTCTGCAGTCATAGGTTTTCAGTGTAGTAGACTGCTGTCTGGGTAGAGAGGGAAAAATCTCATTCTTCTCTCTAATTCAACTTGTTCTTTTGTCCTCGTGTAAAGGCTATAGAGAGAAACCAGAGGATTTAGACCTATATAGAGTTCTAAGTGAGTTCTAAAGGAATTCTCGGGATGCCACATCTCTGAAAATCAGTCCCCCTCATCAACTCACTACATTTAGAAGAAAATTGATGCAAATTGATGATAAGGTAGCTGACAAATCCAATAATCTGGTGTGAGAGTCATACAGGGGTGTATTACCGCGATAACCTGAATGTGAGGCATCTAATAAAAGTCATCATTTATTTCTTTATCAAGCTGCAGACACAGAACCAACTTTACTACCTAGATCTAGTAAGGCTGGTTTGCTCATTTCAGTAAGGCACTAACCCTTTCTGCCGAATTTAATGCTTTACTACTGCAGCAATTGCAGATTGCAATAGTAGGCAGACAGAAAAAAATATCGCATTGATGTTTACAATGTACAGTGGTACTCTAGAAATACTGAAGCCAGGCATTTTACAAAGTTACACAACCACTTCAGTCAATGACCAGAAAAAAAGACACACCAAAAAGTACTAAAATTGTTACCAATTTCATTGTGTTTAATTCTATGACCTTAATCGAACCCCGAGACAATCCCATGCACACCAGAGGAAACGAGCGTGTCTTTTTTATGCATGTGCAGATTGTAACATCAGGAAGACATTTCCCAAGATGGTACCACTAGATAGATCCCTCCAAATCATAGAGTGGTCCCTCACTCTAATACCATTACAGCCCTTCATCTAGTGGTGACTAATTATTGCACTGGTATGAGTGGCCTATCAAACCCTATATGTAATTTCTGCATTAAATGCTGATTATACAAACCAGTCATAGTGCATTACTTACTATAACCTTCTCTGAGATTGAGACTTTCAATTTGTAGTGCCTGTGTTTAGTCATACCATATTAGGAAGTACCTCCCTGGGGACCTAGGGCCCTAGACAGGGGGGTCTCATGTCTCTTGTCGATTCTAAGAAATGGCTCTTGTCCCTTGTCACTCTACCCTTATGTCCTTTGTCGATTTTAAGAATTGGCTTTGTCTCCTTGCCGATTTTAAGAAGTGTTTTTTTTCCTTGTCACCCAACCCTATGTCCCTTGTCGATTTTAAGAAGTGGCCTTGTCCCCTTGTCGATTTTACCCATCTGGGGCCCTGGACCTGACAACCCTGGGACCTTCCGAGTCATTCAAACCAGGAACTATAGAAATTTTAATATGAACCCTAGTCGTTATTCAGTTTACAATTATTGGAGACATCTGATGTGTAAAATATCCCTAGTATTGAGTGTTTTACCATCACTAAGATCAGGGAGCCATTGACCATATTGCACTATAAGACAACCCACTTCACTATCCCAGAGACATCCATACAGATCTAAAATGATTGGTCTGAGTCAAGATGAGGAATGGTTTTGTGGAGACAAAAGAAGAATTTAAATTAGAAAGGAGTTCTACTCCCTCAGCCTCAGTGATACAGAGAAAGCGCCTTCACACCAGCCCTGAAGGCGCAATACATCTTCAATTATAAACTCTGAACCAGCTGTCTCCTGCTACCATCCATCGAACTCCATTGCACCATCCCCACCAAGCATCTAACCCCTAGTGTAGTACCACCCTGGTCTCCCTGATCTCCACACCTCTACAACCTCCATCTGCATTTATCTCTGTTTGCTATCTTTTATTACTGAGAAACTAGTTTTACCATATCCTGAAAGGCATTTCTCAATATGGTATGACTGCACACAGCTATTGCAATTTGAAGTCCTCAAAAATAGGTATTAATGGAAAGAGAACACCCTTAGCTTTCAAATGCATGTTTTTTTTCTGCACATCCGACCAATATATTTGGATTTGTGAGCCTCCAAAGTTGAAAAAAGGTAAAAAAAAAAAAAACCTACAAGTTTTGGCAAAAATCCAACTCTTTACAGCCACACTAGATATCCCACAGGGGATTAGTACCAATTCTGGCCAACAGGGGGACGCCACTATGGCCTAACAAAGGGGAAAATATACCAAAAATAGTTATATACTACTTTTTATGTAGAATACAACAGTCCTAAAGGGAAACACTATTTTCACTCACAATTTAGGAATAAAAAAAGCCTATTTATAGCCACACCCACATGGATTGATGTATTGAAAAAATGGTAAAATTCCGATTATCAGATCAAAATTTATGAGAAAAAGCATTTGAGGAATAGGACAATTTCCCTAATTTGCAGAATTACACCAGTATGATATCTTCTGACATATACAATTTAGACCTTAGTTGGGATTTGGATAGGTCAGTAACCATCAAAGTTCATAGAGCTGTAACTCTAAAACTAGGAGAGATATTTTCTTATGTAATATATCACTGGAAAGTTCATGGCCTAAATTAAAGAAAAATGACTTTTTCCCTGGGGGACCCTTATTGCTTGGCTATACACAGCAATTCTTTTACAGTGTGGCTTCTGGTGGGACAGGATGTTCATTTGGACATAAAAGATTTCAATCATTCTGCACAATAATCAGCTAAGGCCATTAAGGTGCTTCAGAAAAGGGAAGCAGAAAGTGAAACATGTTATTACAATAATGAAGTAATTCATCATCTTGAAAATAAATTCATACTTCATTTTACATATAATTAGGTTTAGGCTATACAGGAAACATACATCCAATCGATGCTATTGTTTGATTTAAGTTACTATAAGAAGTACCACATGGTGTTAACTGAAATCCATTTAGATTTACCCTAGACTAACCAGATATTCAGTTGTTCACAACATATGTTAGTACATAGTTTGACAAAACATAAAACTTGTTCAGAGTTTAGATCATATGAAGTATTTAATTCAGTCTCAGGATATATAGATAGCTCTTGCTTCCTCAAAAATGGAAGGACAAATGCCTGAGGAAGCAGAGAAACCCTAAAGTTATCTATATATGACATATACAAAGTTTCCAAAGCAGCTGTGCTTCACCCTGCAAACTGGCTCATCCAGCTCATATCACCCAAGAGGCATGTAACGTTTGGGACATCTGGGATCCGTGGCTCGGGACATAATTAACCATTCTCAAAGGGGTCCCACAAGGATGCATGTTTAGGCCCCATAAGGGAGAAGGCTCTGGCTGGGTGAGGTCCCACAGCAGTCTGTGCTTGGACCCAGACTGCTGCATATCAACAGCAGATAGGGTTTATGGGCTCAGGGAACAAGATAATGATGGGCTTTGGTCTGCGTTAGTGCAAACTTGTATGAACACATGGGGGAAATAAGTTCACTGTGGACTGTCATATTGACTTGTATAAGCTCTGGGTCTTGAATAAGTGCTGGTCTGAATAAGCATTAGGAGGAAGTGGTATTGAAATTTTAAGATAATCTATGCCTTGAAAAAGTGCTAGTCTTGAATAAGGGCCAGGATATGGCCTGGTTGAAGTTAATGAATGCTGAGTGTTTATAAAGGCCAATACTGTATACGCCATGGCAGGAATGCAGATGTTCCAAGAAAGCACTGAGAAGTTACTGTGATGAGGCATAATAATACTTTGTCCAGCAGAAAAAAATGTGCAAAACCCAAATCTTGACAAATTTGACAAGAAAATAAGATTAATATTTTTCATTTTATATTCCTTCAAATAGATTTCATCTATCACATGACCACTTAACAGCATTTTCTCAGACATTATAGGCCATTGTAGGCCACCGTTTAAAAAGTCCAACAACAAGATATATTGCAATGTATAGTGCATATATTTTGACAAATATTATGTCCAGTGAGATCCATTCACCAAACACCATTACAACTCCCATGACAACTGAGCTTCTGCATGGAGGTTTCCCCCACTCTGAATCCCTGGTGATGCATTCTGCTATATGTGGCTCACTTGTATATCAAAGGGCATTGCCCTTGTGGAAGAAATCAATACTAAATGCTTTTGCCAGTCAATATAGAGCCTCTGTTTTGTAGTTCTGTCTTTCTCTCTGTAAACAAAATAGTAAAAGTCCTTAGATTAGTGTGACCATTTTGCAATGGCCATTAAAACCCAATTGTGGTCTAATTATTGAGCGGCCTTTTATGTAAAGCATTGGCTTCACTGTTCATTTTTGCAAAATTATAGATCACTGAATAAGCAGAAATTCGCCTGACCAAAGACAGTGGAACCTGCGCTTAATGTAAGAATCAGTGGATGACGAACCAGTCATGCTGAATACTCTTAATTGAAATCAACCATGTTTGTAAATTTCCTTGGCACATAGGAATCGGATTGGGCGCGAACATGTTGGACATACCATAGTGACCCCTTAAAGCACCTAGGCACTTGTTAACTTAATCACCTCTATACCCAAGGTCCCTATACAAGATAGGCACTAACTTGAATACTTATTTTACTGCTTAGCATTATTTTCAATACACCTGTACCCCTGTGCTTACTCGAGAGCGGCACTTATTCGAGAGCCTGGTGCTTACAAGGGCCATTATTGTATTGCATGACAAATAGGCATTTCCAATATGTCTGCTGTCACCAATGTGATGGGATGATCCAGGGTGATTTTCTGACAAAACAGGATGTCTCAGAAATAATTGAGACAACCTACACTGTAAAAACTAACTGTTGAATCTACCAGGGATCCCCGTAATCTGAACAGTGAAGTATGAACCACCATAATTGTATGACAGGGAACCAGTGTATTTTTTACAAGAAACCCCAGGTGGCAGTACAGTGGTACGCAAATGCGAATCTCTGTGAAAGTAGCGACAGATCTCTGGCAACTTTGTGAATCCCTATGGCCCATCTTACCTCTAATGGTACATAAAGTAAGGAATGACTTTCAGAACAAATCATAACCAGTCCAAATCGCCTGCCTGTATAATAGCTGTCTTTTTAAAAATTTACTGACAGCCACTTTTGAATGATAAAAACACTATCCCAACATGCAAAGCACACACAACCTTGCTGGAGTGGGCAGCCAATGAGAAGCCTGCTTACATGCTACAGGGAGATGACAGCAGGTCCATTGAGATTTGTCTGTGACAACATAATAGGTCGAGGGCTGGTGGAAGGAACAACAATAGTAAGTGGAATCTGTGTTGGCACGCTATCCTCTCATTTGAACTATTATCTCACTTTCTGGGAGATGTCCCCAGTGATTGGCAGCATGAGGGTTAGCTAAAATTGGCGAGTCTATAGTCAGTGGTCAGTCTTCATGTTGAAGAAACATTGACATTCATTGGAATGAATGTTAAGAGAAGAAACTAAGATTCTATTTTAGCACAATTAGAACAGAACCCACACAGATAGGTAAAGGCATTGTGGTAGATGTCCTCTATAAAATCAAAATACCAGAAAATCCACCTCTAAAATGTTCACAATTCCCCCTTTGAGAAAGTACACACAATTCAATTTCAATTCAATCAATTTTAAAGGTTTTTATTGCCTGACTTACAAATACATGAATTTCAGTAGCAATATTGGCTCGGCCATGCCTCAGGGATAATTTTACTTGTATATATATAGCCATTGCTAATAGTACAATCAATATATAGTCATCAGTATAATTGTGAACATTGCCCAATGCATTATAAATTTATAATCATGTGTTATATACGCACTAATATATCTATTATGTATGCATCGCTGTTTCAATCAGCACGTTTAATGTGTGTGGTGTATGTTCACAAGTAAGTGGTCTATAATTATAGTAGTGCATTCTGGTGCATATATACATATTCAGTGGCAATTCACTCGTCTGATCACCAGTGCAGAGTGTCATGCTTTAGTAAACACCATACTTAGCTAATGTATGGATATGTCTGCTGTGTTCCTTAATACGTATCTATCATATAATAATTAACATTTATCCGATCCTAGCAGTTACATATATGTGAATACAGAAAAGAAATGAAAATAAAAGAAAAATACAAACCTAGATTTTAGGTGGTTGTCATATGTATTATACAGTCCTCCCCCCTTCCCTATCTAACATGGTCGTCTTATCATAAAGTGTATGAGGGGATTATCCTCTCGTTATTACATAGCATAATTACTATACTCACGCAGCATGTAGGCACCTTCACCTAGTACAGATCAACGTCCGCCATCTCGGTATGTATATATAAAAGGATGCTAGTTAAGAAATACAGTGATCGGCACACACAATTTCTTGAATAATGAGAAACATGCAAAATTTTGAATCTTAAGAGAAATATTGGGCTGTCTTTTCTTTCTATATTACCTAACATGGATGGTGTGTCCCTAGGATCACATATGAGCAGTATTTTATAACATGTAGCTTAACCACAAGCTATAGAGTTAACAACTTAGAAGGTTGGCTTGACTGGATGTAGATTCGTTTGAAATGTGGAGGCTCTCCTTCAGCTGATTTGGCTGACAGTTCATCATAATGGACCAGTTCAATAGACAGGCTTATGAAGGGTTGTGATGAGACATGAATGCAGCTTTGCCCCCGAACCCCCTTTATAAATTTGCATCTAAAACCCCCCAAAATTAGTTCTGTTACTTTTCCCCCCTAAAATTTGTACATTCAATCACCTATTATCCTTTTCCCGAAAGAATATGGCACATAGGAACTCGTAGTAAAAGATAATAATTTGCAATTGAACAACGACCCCATGACCTTCTTTCACGAGTGGTCTCCCATTATTTACCATTTAGCGTTTAGCAGCATTGCTGTCATCTTCCCATAGCATTCAAGCAGGCTTCTCATTGGGCGGCATTTAGAGGTGGGTTTCCTGTGCTGTGAGCACACTGGTGTAGCTTCCTTATCATTCTGAACTGGCTGTACAAAATCAAAATACGGCCAATTACCTTGAGCAGGCAGTTGAAACTTATAATAGCAAGTTCGGAAAATCAATCCCCCCCATTTCTAGATACATCCCAGACAGTTCTAAATGAAGCCTTGCAGCTATTGTGATGGTCCTGTTTCAGAAGTCACTAACGTCTGTGTGATTTGGCTCTTTTTGGTCAACAAAGACTACACCGACTTAGCAGAATGAATTATTATCCAATGAAATGGCGCAGTGGCCTGTTTAAGCCCCCCAGCCCCAAAAACAGTATAGGTTAGGTGTATTGCTGGGACTTATAGATTTCAACCTGACTGTACCCCGGCCCTTACCCCTGCACACTCAGGAGATCATTCCAGACTTTATAGTGTATACTTCAAATTCAATGTTCCTGTATCCCTAGTGCTTTGTCAAGTCCGGTGCCAGTGGTAGATCCAGGATTTGAAAAAGAAGGGGGCGTGGCCCAAAAAGGAAGGGGCGCACCATCTGTTTTTCAGCAAACTTTGGGGTGCAAAATATGTGATTAAACTCTTAAGTACTGGCAAAATATTCGCCACTGGGTGCTCATTCAAAGACCCAGCTCTTAGACAGGCCATTATGGTTATCCCAACTATTTACTACAGACCTGGCTGTAGTTAACCATTTAATAACCAGCTTCAGCACGGTAATGCCCAATGGACATCATGCAACCTCCATATATACCATGGGTTTAACTCTTTGAAACAATGTATTGTACCCACTCCCTGGTGGGTACAGAACGTTGACTCATTCATTGTTGAAAACTGGGTAATCAGCATTGATCAGCTGATTATAAGCACTGATTTAACGTCCAGTGTCCTCTGGAGGTTATTTCAAAATGATGCTAATTTACCACTACCATAAAACTGTTTGTATTATCGCTGGCTTATTGATAATATCAGACCCTTGGCGTGGCTTATAGGATAAGCTTAAAGTGTGCAGCTTATGAGGGGTTTGTATATATAAACTGAAGGAAGGAAAGGGGACCACTTTAGCCCATGACTGCAGCTTATTAATTCTTCCCAAACTCAGGATGTGTCTTATATGCAGGTGCGGCTTATGCGTGGGGTTGTACAGTGTTGCAATACTTCTATAGGCCCATATACTACTCATTGGTGAGCAGGAAAGTTGGGTTCACTTAGTCCTTTTCCACATACATCATGTCAGCAAACATTTTCTTCCTAAAACTAGATGACATGATTTTGTCTAAGTCACAGATACCCTACATCCTAGAGCAGCCAATTTCAACTCATCTCATCTTAACGACATGCCTGTTATCACAAAGGCAGCAGGGCCTAACATAGTACCCTGTGTGTATGGAGTGGACTATACATGAGTATAAGTGGCCCTTAATGGATTAGGTGCCTGGATGGAAGAGAGGACTACAGTGTGAAGTTGTAATTGATGTGTAAGATGTGAAGATGGAGGGCGCTACCGTCATGCTGAGTGTAAAAGCAGTCACTCTGTCAACTGATGTCTGGCCATAGAGGGAACACCCAATTCTTCTCTCTAATTCAACTTCTTCTTTTGTCCTCGTAATAAATGCAGAAAATAGAGGTTTTAGATCTTTATAGATTTGTAACTAATTAGTACAGGAATTCTTTCATTACATAATAACAGTCAAGCATTTTCTGATTCAAGGAAACCTAAATCATCCTTGGTTTAGTCATTGATAATCTCTAAAAATAAAGGAGCATATATAAAGTGCATTTGAAGGTTTTATCATCCTGCATGGAAGTAGCCTTGGCATGTAGCTCAACAGAGGTGCATTTATATTGGTTCAATGGACAAAAACTAAACATGCCCCTTTTTTAATCAAATGAATTAATCAAATTGAGGTAGTGATGAGAATGAGACAGGGAAACAAGCTAAGCGTCAGATAAAGTGCTTAACAGTTTGCTTTTCGGAACAGTTTGCTTTTCTTAACAATAAGTTTCAGCATACAATGAATGTAACGGATATAATGAGCTTAGACAAACTTACATGCAATTGATATAATTATATAATTATACATATTTCAGCATAGTATTGATATTCAATGATCTATATTGGCTTGATATAACTCAGTTATTCACTCAGTACTTTACCACATACAGCTTAAACACTAAGTCAACTACATAGAAGGATAGCTCGTAAGTCCTGACTTAATGTAGATTTCATTTGAAATGCTTTTGTGGAGTTCATCATAATGGACCATTTCAAGAGATGAAGGGTTATGATGATGCATAAATGCAGCGCTGGTGAATATACTAACCATGCATCTTGACCATTAATGGACATAATGCATTCAAGCACTCTGTGGCCCTTTAATGGATAAGTAACAAACCGGTAACATCAGCAGTGTCTAGACCAACCATGTTTAACAAACCATTTGCTGTCAATCACTGGGGATATCTCTCACAAAGTGAGATAATAGTTCAAATGAGAGGATAGCATGCCATCACAGATTCCTCTTTGAATTGTTGTTCCTTTCACCAGTCCTTGACCTATTATGATGCTCCAGACAAAACCCAGGGGCATTGCTGTCATCTGCCCATAGTATGTAAGCAGGCTTCTCATTCGCCGGCTACTCAGAGATGGGTTGCATGTGCTCTGAGCACTCTGGTGTATCTTCCTTATCGTTCTTAATTGCCCTCACTAAATCAAAATATGTACAGGCAATCATCATGAGCAGGCAGTTGAGACTTATAATAGCAAGTTCAGAAAATCATTCCCCAAATTTCTTGACGAGTCCCCTCAGATCCCAGACGGTCCTAGTGTTAGACATGTACAATCATAAGTTTCATGAACGGCGCATCAGTGCGGGAAGCGTCTCACGTGAGTCTTGTGGATGGCATCATGCAAGTACAATAAAAAGTTAGATCAGCATCCCGATCATGAAGGCTGCGGTCATGTCGTTCTTTGTCCATGAATCTCTACCTACATGAATCCTTGTTGTTATTTTGATGGTCCTGTTTTAGCAGTTACTCACATCTGTATGATTTTGCCCTTTTTGGTCAACAAAGAGTACCGTTATGGCCTGTTTAAGTGCCAGGGTCGCAAATAAGCACTGGTCTTGAACAAGCGCTGGAGGTATAGGGGTATTGACAATAATCTTAAGGACTAAAAACAATATTCAAATAAATATCTACTTATAAATACAAGCCCTTACAGTATACCAACTTAATTATTAGCTAATAAAATAATTCACTGCAGACCTGTCAGGGGGCAGGAGGTGACCGTCTTACAACTGTGATTAGTGATAACCGCTGGTAACCAGCTCCAGCAAGCCTGTGCTCTTGATGAGCAGGAAACTTGGGTTCACTCAGTCCTTTTCGACATACATCATGCATGTCAGCAAACATTTTCTTCCTAAATCTAGATGACATGATTTCTTCCAGGTCACAGATACCCTAGATCCTGGGGCACCCAATTTCAACTCTGAGATCTCATCACTGTTATCACAAAAGCAGTAGAGCTTAACCCTGTTTGTATAGAGTGGAATATAAGTGAAAACAGACACTTGGTGTTTAGTTCTGGCTTGTAATATATAATTATGTTTCCCAGCTTGCCGTAACAGTTACCTCTATTTCCTTTAGACACAAAAAGCAATAATATTTGGCTGGCTACCTGCCTGTATATTGGGGACATATATACAGGAAGGAAGTTACCAGTCAACCATCCCCTGTTTTCACATTTAATCACAAGGGGGCACCTTTCACCCCAAAGATATACATGTCTCCTATACAGATGTTTGGATATACAGATTGTGATTGGAGATCTAAAACTGCCATCTAGTGGAGTTCTAGTGAACCTCTCCCCAGAATCTGGGGAAAAAGCCATAAGGCATGGCCTGGGGGTAAATACCTGCAGAGTACCAGCGTATGGTACTATGTGTCTAATATTCCCACTGACTAGACCTATTACGTTCAGTGATTTCCAATCTGCTAATGACTCAAGATATCTTTCGCAAAGTGAGATAATAGTTTCAAATGACCAGATAGCATGTTTAGACAAATTCCACTTACAATTGTTTTCTGCTCCACCAGACTTCACCTATCATGCCAGCTGAGACAAAACCCAAGGGGATTGCTGCCATCTCCCTGTTGCATGTAAGCAGGGTTTCCATTGGCTGCCCGCTCTGTGGCAGGTCTCATGTGCTCTGCGTGTTGGGATAATGCCTTTATCGTCCCTGAATGGCCATTGCTAAATGGAAACATGGCTATCAAAACTGGTGGTCAGTTGGGACTGAAGTTAGTGAGTTTCAAATGTCATTCCCCTAATCTACAGTCCAGAAAATGGCATTCCTAGAGGTTCATGTTTTTATGGTAGCATGCACTCTTCTCTCACTGGAGTGACAGTGGCTGTAATGGTGTTCGATCATCAGGCAACCCATTCACTTTGTTAGGGACAGATAGTATAATATGCTAAGCAAACTCTTTTATGAAATGTTTTTCATGCAGGTACCATATAATTTTTCATTTGTAACAACTAAAGCAAAAAGAATTGTCCTCCAAATATCAGCCTTCTTGTAATGTCTATTTGATTAAACCTGGAACCTCTGCCTGCCTGCCACATGTAGCATTGTGTGCCAGACATCAAGGAACGCATTTCTCAAGATGATACAACCCCTTTAAATTGTAATGGGATCCCTCACTCTAATGCCATTACATTATACATCTAGTGGTCTCTAATGCTCATACTGGTAAAACTGCCTTACCAAAACCTATGTAATTACTACATTAAGTGCTGATAATTCAGGACAGTCTTAGGTCACTACTTACGATCACCCTAATTTTGAAGTCTTCAAATCATAATGTTTGCGTGAGGTCATACCATGTTGAGAAATGCCTTCCAGGGTAAAGTGAAACAAGCTTCTCAGTAATGAGGGAAGGCAAACAGAGATAGATGCAGATGGAGGTTGTAGAGGTGTGGATATCAGCAAAGCCAGGGTGGGACTGCACTAGGGGTGAGAGACTTGGTAAGGATGTTGCTATGGGAGCTGGATGGATGGTAGCAGGAGACAGCTGGTTCAGAGTTTGTAATTGAAGATGTATTGGACCTTCAGGGCTGGTTTGGAGGTACTTCCTCTGCAGCACAGAGGCTGAGTGAGTAAAACTCCTCTCTAATTTAAATTCTTCTTCTGTGTCCACAAAAACCTTCCTGCTATTGACTCCTTCCAGACATTTTATATCCGTATAGATTTCCCTTGGTTAGCGCAGTGGGCATATAGTGCAATATGGTCAATAGCTCTCTGATCTTAGTAAGAGAAAAAACCTCAATACTAAGGATATGAACTGAATAAGAACAATGGTTCATATTGAAAGTTCTATAGTTTCTTAAGGCGTAGTAACCGGAAGGTTTGATTTTGCATCTTTTTTTTTATATGCTACAGTGACATACTTACAAGCATCTTCCTTCCAATTGCCCTGACTCATTCTGTCATTTCAAGCAGATTTCTCTGTTGTATAGAGGCTTCCTACCCTGGGTTTAGGTACCAGCTAGGGCCACACAGCATTACTGGGATAAAGTGGTCTCAACTCAGGAATCTCAAAATGGCCTCATGTACCCTTAAACAGGAGATTTCAGAAGGTGAGTCATGGATGAAAGGCAAACTGCTATTTCATGGAAAATACAGTAAAAGAGAGCTACTAAAAGTACAAACCATAAGTATAGATATCATACTATCACATCATAAGGCTCTGCTGCTTGGTGATTATGATGGACTAGAGGGTGTAGCCTTTGCCGTATGATGTGCAGTGACTACAATGGTAAAGGTGAATGATGATTAGTTTGAGCCGACAGTTTCTTCACGAGCGGGTCCTGCCTGTTCCGCACGAGGCCGAGTGCGGAGCGGGCAGGACCCGCGAGTGAAGAAACAGGAGGCTCAAACTAATCAGAGTTCATCTTTACATTTATGTCAAGGTGTTTGGGTTGATAATTAATCGATATTTTATCAATAAGATTGAAATGAAACCCTTATTTACCCATCGTCATCGCGAAATCCTGACCGCCGCCATTTTGAATGTTTACGTTTAAAAAATGCTGTGCATGCGAGGTGTACCTATGACGTCATCGTGCAGATTTGGCGCCGGTTATTTAACGCAGGGGTACAATACACGGTCTCAGTGCATTGTCAATGGAGCATCAATATTCACCTTGACATAAACTGTAAAACTAACTGCTGAATGTACCAGGGATCCTCATAAAAATGAGTGAACCACTGTAATTGTTTTGCAGTGAACCAAAGTAGTGTTTACAAGTAGCCCCAGGTGGCAGTACCAAAGTGCAAGGATTCTCTGTAAAAATAATGATGGATCTTTGGCAATTTAGGGATGGGGATTTGCTCATTATTTTGATGTTATCCTTTTACAGTGCAGGGGAAAGTCATTCACACACTGACAAAGCTAGGCTGCCACTGTATGACACATTCATACAAGGATGTTATGTGTCAAGTTGATGCATGCAAAAACAAACATTTAAAAGACATCAATTGATATATAAAATGTTATAGAGTGGGAAACAAAAACATTGAAACATTCTGAGGACATTCAAATATTTGGCTGGGACTAGCTAGAGGACTGCATGATATAAGTCCTGTGTTGACTAATAAAGGCATTGACTTAATCCCCTAGAGGGGCAGTGTGAGATGTACAATTGAGCTGCAAATTATGTCACAAGGGATCTGAGATGAAGAAGAATGGAGGTGCGATGTTGGGAGATCTCCTTCTGATTCTATCAGACTATACACTGAATGCTAAATATCATAATGTTGATTAGGATATAACCTAAGAAAAGTAAACCATGGTACATTGTAATGTGATGTAGATTAGTAGTCATTCCTCATGATATTAAACCCCTCCAGGGCCACCTCTATGGGTCTCAACACAGGTCCTTGTGGGACCATGGTTTGAATGACTCAGGATGTCCCAGGGGCCTCAGGTCCCCAGGAAGGTATTTCTCAACATGATATGACTCAAAACAGCCTCTATTATTTGAAGCCCTCAAAGTTAGAGTGGCATGAGGATCCGACTGTGATTTGAAGGGGTCCAGTCATACCATCTTAGGAAATGTCTTCTTGATGTCCTAATCCACACCTGCCTATCAGACAGGCTTGTTTCCTCTCATGTGTGGGATGGTCTCAAGGTTTCATGAGGGTCATAGAGTTAGACACAATCCAAATGGCAACCATTTTATTAGTTGTTGGTGTTGTTGTTTTTGATCAGTGACTGGATTGGTTGTGTAACTTTGCAAATGGCCTAGTTTGAGTATTTTTACCATTGTTCTCTGGTAACATCCAGGTAATATTTTTTTCTGTCTGCTTACTATTGTAACATGCAACTGCTGCAGTGGTAGAACATTCAATTACCTTTCCAACATAAAAGCTTAGTGCCTTACACTGTAAAAAACAAAACAAAAAAACTTTTGACTCTACCTATTGTCCTCGTAAAACTGAACAGTGAACCACTGTAATCTTGCTGCAGTGAAGCAGTGAAATTCTACTATGGGTTCTATGTTGCTGTGCAGTGCTGCAAGGAATCTCCGTGAAACTTCATAATAATGATATTAGATTCCACAGATTCAGGTCATTGCAGTAATACACTGCTGTAGATATGGTAGGCGCAATGGTAATTCAGTACCCATAACATAATCATATATCTTATTAGAGATGAAGTATGATTATCATACCAGATTATTGGCTTTATAAGCTAGTTTATCATCAAGTTGCCATTCTTCTAAAAGAAGTAAGTCAATGAGATTTTCAGTGATCACTTTCTATAACCCAATTTCTTTTATCTGCTGGGTCTAGTGAAATGACATTTAAACGTCATGAGTTTATTTCGTATTCATGATTCTGTTCATATTCTGAATATCCTGCTAGCCTACAACAGGGAACTCTATGAACCATGCTTTCTATTTCTATAATATGGATGCCTTATTGGAATTCAGTGTAATATTACTCCAGTAACCTTAGAGGATGGACTGTTGCAATCTCCTCTAAAATAGCAGGCAGGGATAAGACATTGAATTCACTTGTAATGAACCTTATCCATGTAGAATATCCAATTACAGAAATTCCCCTTTGTATAATGATTTACATGGAGAATACCCCCATAGCGTAGATACATTATTTCTTACAGCACTCAATCATGGCTTTAATCCTTGAGTGCACAATGATGTAAACACAAAAACAATACTCTGATTAAAATGTAATCACACCTCAATGAAAAATGGAGTAGCATTCTTGACAAAATTATAAATCAATTTATCTACACCAGCAGCCTTAGTGGGTAGATAACAATGACTCAGATGATTGGATGAGGCACTGGGCTGATGTATATTCAAAGTGGCTGATAATTGGATAATTGAGCTCATCAGGGTTGATAGAGGGCCCATGATAGGAGAAGATAATTGGTGCAGTAACTTAGGGAAGGATTTAGAGAAGCTGGGAGCTATTCTATAGTCACCCATACTGTATGTCTTGGTAATATATGATTTTCATATAATGGTTCTGTTTATGATGCAAAGTTGTCAAAGAGATGCTATAATGATCATAGTTGCGGGATATGTAAATATAATCCAAAGGCTGTGAACGCAACTTGAATCTAAGCATCTTTTGATGGAGCCTGCAAAATATCTAAACCCAAAACTTTGCATGAAAGAGAAGACAGCACAATATTTTTCTTCCCTGTTTCTCATTTTTCAAGAAATGGAGTGTACTTTCCTAAAGGTGGAAATATGCAACTTCGAGAGGGAGTTTTTTTGCTATCTTGATTTGGTAGAGCACATCTGCCACAAAGCCTTTACCTATCTGTGTGATTCTGGCATAGATGTGGTGAAAGAATTGCTAAAATAGCATAATAGTTTCTATTATTGTGTTTAATTCCAATGAACACTAATATTTCTTCGCAACAAGAGTAGCCCGTCTAATAGAGAATATAGGGTTTTGCTCTTAAATGTGACATTTAAGTCCAGTAATTAAAGATATAGAAATAGGCTAGATCCAACAAAATACATGGAAAGGGTTCCTCAGTGGATTTCAGCTCTCTGAAACTTCTCTTTCAAGAAAAAAAATTACCACCCTACCCCTTGGGGACATGCTTCAAATCCAACATGGCCAACATGGATGTATGTCACATTGTAAATTGCCATTAAAACAGAACTAATCAAGCTAGAAATATATGTAATACATATATTGACATCAGCATTCAAAGATCTATCCATTAGAATCACTTTCAAAGGTCAAGGTCATCGAACTTCCAATATGGCTGCCATAAAATGCTGAAAAACTCAAATGATTGCCATAAAAATGGATGAAATAATGGCAACTGAAACAAAATTGATGGATACAGTTTCAAAGCGGTTCTCTACTCTTTGACCCCTCCTTTTGTCAGGAAAAACAGTTTATCACATATTGAGATAAACCCTAAAATTTATGAAGCTATCACCCATTTTGCCCTAAGTACCATCTTACAGGTCTTATGATATAAGAGCTGTAAGATGGTCCCCCATATTCTATTTGCTATATATATATATATATATATATATATATATATATATATATATAAGTTATTTCGCTGCCAGGGAATAATAAATACCGGTAATAACGATAATAATGTTGAAATACAGTGATAATAAATATGACACAGTAATAATAAATGATCATAACACAGACACATGAGTTTGGTGGGTTACTGACCTTGGGGCTATCAGCACCATACATGCCTTTATTAAAACAACTATAATAATTAGTTGACAAAAAGCATAGTCAGTAAAATGCATAATATAATAACAATAGTATAGTAATAACAATAGTAATAGCAATAGTAATAACAATAGTAAAAATTTAAAATTCCAGGGAACACCCAGCGTGGTGTTACCTGTACAGGTGAATACGAGCCAATTGACGGTTAGCTTGAACCCGCCCACTTTTATACCAGTGGGTTGTTGACCATGACGTCATACTATGACATCATAGATACCAATGCGCGCTGCAAGTAGTCCCTAACCGTTCGCGAATAATTATATAAATATACACGAGTGTATATAGTTCCATAAGTTATTTCGCTGCCAGGGAATAATAAATACCGGTAATAACGATAATAATGTTGAAATACAGTGATAATAAATATGACACAGTAATAATAAATGATCATAACACAGACACATGAGTTTGGTGGGTTACTGACCTTGGGGCTATCAGCACCATACATGCCAAAAACACATAAAAACACGCCAAACACATGTGAAAACACATACCAATCAACAATGCAATTGAGATTGGCAAAGTCTATCTAATCTTAAAAGTTCATTTTTATGATTATGCAAATATGTAAAAACAGAATTAGATTTCCAATTTACCTTTTTCTTAATGGAGTCTATACTGAGTCCAGCATCCTTTAACATAGTAGCACCCCCATGCCTCAGAGAGTGAGTGGAGACTGAACCTTTGATACCAGCACGTAGAGATAAAGATTTCAATCTCGAATTAATATATTGGTATTGTAGAGGAACACCATTAATTTTTAATAACAAATCCCTCGCACCTCTACCCGAGCACAATTTTTTCAAGTCTTTACAAGGACATAACAACGAGGTATCGTCTCTACATAAATATATATCAAAAGAATGGGTACCAAGCTGGTTCGTTTTAGAAGTTTTAATCCGTAGACTAGCATAACTTTTAAATATTTTAACATCACCTACCCTTAGTGTATGGGGAGAAGATACAACATGCCCTATCCTGAGGACACCTCTATAACATAAGAGAATAGCTAACCAGAATTTTAAGTCAGCCCTGTTGGAGAGATCCAAATACGATCTAATACATAACATTTCTTTTGGACTCAATGGGTGAGTAACCCTAGTAGGAACAGCATAATTTCTATTAATACCATCCAACACCTTTTTTAGCATGAAATTACTGCTATGGTCTAAGCCACCTCTAAGTTTTTGATGATACCAAATGGATGATAAGTAGTTCCTTACAGATGAAGGTTTCATATAACTAGATAAATATACTGCATAAGTAGCAGCTTGTGAGGGAGAACAAGGAAATTTAGGTAAATTAAATTTATCACAAAATTTTTTGTACCTTTTAAGTTGTTGTTTCCTTGTTCTCCTCGTATTCTCGACACACCCTTCGCTAAAAGACACTCTTTTCTTTTTTGTAACCTTCTCCATTCTGGAATTAAAGCAACACATATTATTTTCATGGAGAGAAGCTATACATCTACCAGGCATACCCTTATATGCAAGTCTCGACAGCTGGTTGGCCAGGATATTGTCCTCTGACCTAATATAAGTTGCATACACCTCAACATTATTGATGAAACAAAGCCAAAAAATTTCTCTAAGCCATTCCATACAAAGTTTATTTTTTGACCTACCGGTATTTATCATAGCTAGAACTTGCATATTATCAGTAATACAGTGTATTCTTTTATTTTTATAACTAGAAATCCAACGTTTCAAACCAACCATGACTGGATATAGCTCGTACACATTTATATTCCTATGATGATTTTGTAGAACATCCAGTATTGGAGGGGGGGAAAAATGACCTGAACCCAGGTTGAACTTATCATAAGATGTCCAGTCACCATACAAAAAATCATTCCCCATCCACGCTCCAAAGCCCTTAATAGACGAATCGGAGTACATAGGTGTATTAATAACATCATTTAGAATTAACCTTTTACAGTTAAAAACTCTACAAAATTCCAACCACCATTCAATGTCTTGACGAGTGCAAGCTGATACCCTAATATAACCACCGGGTCTGGCCCGAGCACAGAGATCGAAAATTCGCCTACTAAAAGTTCTACCACCCTTAACCACCTGTGAGCAGAAAGACATTAAACCACCTATTCTTTCCAAGTTCTTTTTAGAAATAAATTTCTTATTAACATTATCTAATAAGAGGTTTTTCATTTTTTCAACCTTTTCAATCGGCAAAGACAGTTCCAACTTAACTGAATCTATGTTAATGCCTAAGAATTTACAAAATTGAGATGGTTCGGTCACCTTTTCTCTGGATACTACAAAGCCCATGTGGGTCATACATTCCATCAATAAATTCCTCTGTCTAAGACACTCATCATAAGTATCAGCAATTACGATAAAGTCGTCTAGATAGTTTACAATTTTTTCTACACCGTAGAATTTAGCCACCTCCACAATAAAATCAGAGATTCTATTAAAAATATATGGGGCACATTTCAGGCCAAAGGTCAACCTGTTACTTACATAATAATCCTCACCATGTCCAAAATCCCATCTGAAACCCTGCATGGTCGTGTGAGGTGCATACACATTTATAGACCTATACGCTGACTTCAAATCTACCACACTCATGAAGTCGTTCTTATTCAATTGAGCAGTCACCGTGCCAATATTATTATAAGAAAAAGTTGAGCTAGTGGTGTCCATAAAATTATTAATAGAAATTTTATCAGGCATGCTGCAGTCAGTTATGGGTCTTAACTTGCCATTTGATTTCTCTACACCACCTAGAGCATGGATACAACGAGGTTTACTACCACTCTTTGAGACTAGACCAGCTTCCAACTCGTCTAACAATATGTCACACATTTCATTATAAAATTTTTCCCCGAGGATTGACTTATAATTTCTGCAATCATAAGAAGTATTGCAATCAGGGTCGACTATCCTGAACCCCTCAACAAAACCTTGCCATAAGAATAATGCCTCTTTATCATTTATATTAATAACACCTTCCTGGGTTAAAAATGGGGCAACTCTGCAAGGTAAAATTTGGGAACTTTTCCCATTGATATAATGAACACAATCGCACACACCATTTATACAGCTATCATACACTTCGATGCTAGGTAAATTTTCAATAGCGACAGTAAAAAATGGTTCAACCTTGCTCTGTACTGAGCTAAAATATGATGTATTAATATCATTCTCAACATTTAATTGTAGATTTGCTACAGATCCCACGTAAGGACTATAGGCACCTGAGCTCTCACTGATATCATTCAGAGAGACCAAATCTACCCCTCCAGCATTAACTGTACCAACAACCCGAGCTGGAGCAGCGGGTGGAGGCGAACTAGGGTCTACCAAACCTACTATACATGACTTTGACATCGACACACTGTCACACATAGGACCCTGCTCACCTGTAAAATCCTAATCAGACCTGTTTACTTGGCAGTCCACTTTACTGTGGCCTGGTTTGGTACATGAACTACAAACATGCCTATATTTACATGGGTCCCTAGAGCACCCTTCTGCCCTGTTAAAGGCATAACATGAACTCGTAGATACTTTAAATTTCCCAGAATTTTTTGACTTGGTTGAATAGGCCTTCTGGGCTTGAACTGTCCCGTCATAGGACAAATGACGGAGGATATCTGAATTTTCAATCATAGCAAAGGCATCTAAACCATCCATATTGGCTCTGTCCCTAACGGACTTGTCATATGCTACTAAAGCTTTTACAGTGAATATTTTCGTGTCAGACTTTTCAACCAACATCTGAAGGTGCCTGAGCATGCCCTCCACATCGTCCCCATCCTTGTAATAATCTATAATGAATTTGATATTGACCAATACAAGTTTCTCAATGCTGTCGACCTTGTCACGTTTTTTAATGAATTGTTCGTGGTCAAACTCACCAATTTTTTGCTTGGCGTGATGGTGATGAATTGACGAGTCTATTGACGACCCTCTTGACGAGCTGGGACTCCTGTGACGAGCAGTATAAGACGATTTCGATCTCGCTTGACGACCTCTACGTCCTGCTCTGATCCACTCGCCGCCATCTTGGTTGCTATGGACGCTGTCGTCGTCAACGTCCCGCTGTAGACCACGCCCCCGTCGCCTTGGTTTCGCGTCTCTCGAATCTTGTTTGTATACAGATGCACGTGCTCCCGCCGCCCCGCTGTCCGGTCCGCTCAAAGGATTCATCTCGTCTTTACGGGCCCCTTGGTTAGCAATAACGTCTTGTAGCATTTTCTTTATATCCAAAAGGTCCTCCTCCATCAAGTCCAGCCTCGTCTGGTCAGCAGTCTCACTCTCTCTAGCCTGTGGCGTATTAGGCTGTAAGGGCTCCAGACCCCCACATAGAGAAGTTAAACTGCTCGAAGATCCTAAATTGGCCGATTCCCGGTCCGTTTTAGCCGATTTAGCCGATTTTTTTGACGAACCCTTCTTCTTTGCACCTGCAGCAGTCTTCCTCCCCATGCTTGAGCCGATATCCAAGCAATAATCCAGAAAAACCTGCTTAAAACATTCAAATATTTGGCTGGGACTAGCTAGAGGACTGCATGATATAAGTCCTGTGTTGACTAATAAAGGCATTGACTTAATCCCCTAGAGGGGCAGTGTGAGATGTACAATTGAGCTGCAAATTATGTCACAAGGGATCTGAGATGAAGAAGAATGGAGGTGCGATGTTGGGAGATCTCCTTCTGATTCTATCAGACTATACACTGAATGCTAAATATCATAATGTTGATTAGGATATAACCTAAGAAAAGTAAACCATGGTACATTGTAATGTGATGTAGATTAGTAGTCATTCCTCATGATATTAAACCCCTCCAGGGCCACCTCTATGGGTCTCAACACAGGTCCTTGTGGGACCATGGTTTGAATGACTCAGGATGTCCCAGGGGCCTCAGGTCCCCAGGAAGGTATTTCTCAACATGATATGACTCAAAACAGCCTCTATTATTTGAAGCCCTCAAAGTTAGAGTGGCATGAGGATCCGACTGTGATTTGAAGGGGTCCAGTCATACCATCTTAGGAAATGTCTTCTTGATGTCCTAATCCACACCTGCCTATCAGACAGGCTTGTTTCCTCTCATGTGTGGGATGGTCTCAAGGTTTCATCAGGGTCATAGAGTTAGACACAATCCAAATGGCAACCATTTTATTAGTTGTTGGTGTTGTTGTTTTTGATCAGTGACTGGATTGGTTGTGTAACTTTGCAAATGGCCTAGTTTGAGTATTTTTACCATTGTTCTCTGGTAACATCCAGGTAATATTTTTTTCTGTCTGCTTACTATTGTAACATGCAACTGCTGCAGTGGTAGAACATTCAATTACCTTTCCAACATAAAAGCTTAGTGCCTTACACTGTAAAAAACAAAACAAAAAAACTTTTGACTCTACCTATTGTCCTCGTAAAACTGAACAGTGAACCACTGTAATCTTGCTGCAGTGAAGCAGTGAAATTCTACTATGGGTTCTATGTTGCTGTGCAGTGCTGCAAGGAATCTCCGTGAAACTTCATAATAATGATATTAGATTCCACAGATTCAGGTCATTGCAGTAATACACTGCTGTAGATATGGTAGGCGCAATGGTAATTCAGTACCCATAACATAATCATATATCTTATTAGAGATGAAGTATGATTATCATACCAGATTATTGGCTTTTTAAGCTAGTTTATCATCAAGTTGCCATTCTTCTAAAAGAAGTAAGTCAATGAGATTTTCAGTGATCACTTTCTATAACCCAATTTCTTTTATCTGCTGGGTCTAGTGAAATGACATTTAAACGTCATGAGTTTATTTCATATTCATGATTCTGTTCATATTCTGAATATCCTGCTAGCCTACAACAGGGAACTCTATGAACCATGCTTTCTATTTCTATAATATGGATGCCTTATTGGAATTCAGTGTAATATTACTCCAGTAACCTTAGAGGATGGACTGTTGCAATCTCCTCTAAAATAGCAGGCAGGGATAAGACATTGAATTCACTTGTAATGAACCTTATCCATGTAGAATATCCAATTACAGAAATTCCCCTTTGTATAATGATTTACATGGAGAATACCCCCATAGCGTAGATACATTATTTCTTACAGCACTCAATCATGGCTTTAATCCTTGAGTGCACAATGATGTAAACACAAAAACAATACTCTGATTAAAATGTAATCACATCTCAATGAAAAATGGAGTAGCATTCTTGACAAAATTATAAATCAATTTATCTACACCAGCAGCCTTAGTGGGTAGATAACAATGACTCAGATGATTGGATGAGGCACTGGGTTGATGTATATTCAAAGTGGCTGATAATTGGATAATTGAGCTCATCAGGGTTGATAGAGGGCCCATGATAGGAGAAGATAATTGGTGCAGTAACTTAGGGAAGGATTTAGAGAAGCTGGGAGCTATTCTATAGTCACCCATACTGTATGTCTTGGTAATATATGATTTTCATATAATGGTTCTGTTTATGATGCAAAGTTGTCAAAGAGATGCTATAATGATCATAGTTGCGGGATATGTAAATATAATCCAAAGGCTGTGAACGCAACTTGAATCTAAGCATCTTTTGATGGAGCCTGCAAAATATCTAAACCCAAAACTTTGCATGAAAGAGAAGACAGCACAATATTTTTCTTCCCTGTTTCTCATTTTTCAAGAAATGGAGTGTACTTTCCTAAAGGTGGAAATATGCAACTTCGAGAGGGAGTTTTTTTGCTATCTTGATTTGGTAGAGCACATCTGCCACAAAGCCTTTACCTATCTGTGTGATTCTGGCATAGATGTGGTGAAAGAATCGCTAAAATAGCATAATAGTTTCTATTATTGTGTTTAATTCCAATGAACACTAATATTTCTTCGCAACAAGAGTAGCCCGTATAATAGAGAATATAGGGTTTTGCTCTTAAATGTGACATTTAAGTCCAGTAATTAAAGATATAGAAATAGGCTAGATCCAACAAAATACATGGAAAGGGTTCCTCAGTGGATTTCAGCTCTCTGAAACTTCTCTTTCAAGAAAAAAAATTACCACCCTACCCCTTGGGGACATGCTTCAAATCCAACATGGCCAACATGGATGTATGTCACATTGTAAATTGCCATTAAAACAGAACTAATCAAGCTAGAAATATATGTAATACATATATTGACATCAGCATTCAAAGATCTATCCATTAGAATCACTTTCAAAGGTCAAGGTCATCGAACTTCCAATATGGCTGCCATAAAATGCTGAAAAACTCAAATGATTGCCATAAAAATGGATGAAATAATGGCAACTGAAACAAAATTGATGGATACGGTTTCAAAGCGGTTCTCTACTCTTTGACCCCTCCTTTTGTCAGGAAAAACAGTTTATCACATATTGAGATAAACCCTAAAATTTATGAAGCTATCACCCATTTTGCCCTAAGTACCATCTTACAGGTCTTATGATATAAGAGCTGTAAGATGGTCCCCCATATTCTATTTGCTATATATATATATATATATATATATATATATATATATATATATATATATATATATATATATACTACCACACACTTTGGAGAGAGTATTGTCTGTTATCATTTTTAGAAAAAGAATGAAAATCAAACATGTCTGCCACTAGCATAGGACATCTATTAGAATATTTAAATGATATAACCAGGTGAACCACAATCAAATTCCATACCCAACCTGCCATGCCCCCATATAATTGCATGCAGCACCATCAATCATTACAAATAAAAACACCAGACATTGGCTATAGCTGGCAAACTACCAAGAAGCAAGAATTGTCTTCAGGTATTCATTCCTGCAAAAATTGCAGAATTGAGTGACCTGCTCAATTACAAACAGTGATAGGCTGTACCACATGTTGCCTTCTGTTCCATTTACCACTTTTCTCCACCACTCAGTTCTATATAGGGCATTTTCCTTCTTGTGTTATTTCAATTGCTAGTAGGCTTTTTCTAGTTATATTAGCCATGGTGATGCTTTATATCACTCTATAGAGCAGGCTTGGGCCTCTGCATTTCCTATACCTTTTGCTTATGTAATATGGAAAAGATGTATTGTGCAGTTAAAAAAAATATACAGAAAATATACAGAATGATACTCACATATATCTGTCTGATGTGCAAAGCAGGCTACATGAAATTTATAAATACCCTATAGAATACAATCAGTGAATCTTCTCATGGGGCTGTTAAGCTAGATGGTGAGAAAACTGCGAGATACTGACAAAAATGTATAGGTTTGTTAGCATCTTGCAACCATCGCGCTAGATATTGACAAAACTGTGAGATACCGACAAAACATGTCCAGATGGTGAAAAAAGGGTTTTTGTCACCATCTCGCAAAACCATCAGGCTATGGTGACAAAACTGCCAAATAGTCACAAAACCCCTGTTTTTGTCTTTAAAACCTATGTTCTATGCATGAAACGGGATGGGCATCTCTTGAGAAGGTGAGGGGAGACTTATATCTGCGGCACAAAACTGTGAGATAGTGACAAAGGCCAATTTTGGGCAATTTTCATCTAGAAATTTGTGTAACAAAACTGCAAGACAGTGACAAAAACCACTTTTTAGCATGAAAAAAAAATGGTGGGATAGTGACAAAAAGAATTTTTAGCCAATTTTCATCTAAAATCTATGCTATAAAACTGCGAGATACTGACAAAAAACACTTTTTTACTATTTTCCCAATGAGCTTTGTGTGTAAAATATGTGAGATAGTGACAAAAGCTATTTTTGGCCAATTCAAAAGTAAAAATTTAGGTCAAAAAGATCTGAGATGGTGACAAAAACCTTTTTTTTATTATTAATTTGGTACTAAAATTTGTGTGAAAAAATGGTGAGATAGTGACAAAAACCATTTTTTTATCAATTTGCCCTAAATTGTGTATGACAAAAATGGTGAGTTATTGACAAAAACTATTTTTTATCAATATACCACTAAATTTTGTGTGAAAAAATGGTGAGTTAGTAACAAAAGCCATTTTTGTCCAATTCAATACTAAAAAATTAGGTCAGAAAGATAACGACAAAAACCTTCTTTTTTTTATTAATTTGCTACTAAAATTTGTGGGAAAAAAAATGGTGAGATGGTGACAATAACTAACTTTTGCCAATTTACAACTAAAAAGTTTTAGTAAGAAAACTGCCAGTCAGTCACAAAAACCATTTTCTTATGAATTAGCCACTATATTTTATGTGAAAAAATGGTGATATGGTGACAAAAGCCATATGTGGGCAAATTACAACTAAAAATTCATGTTAGAAAACTGTGAGATTTTTGCCCAATTAAAAACTTATCTGTGAAAGCTGTGAGAAAGTGACAAAACCCATTTTTTTTATCAATTTCCCACTAAGATGAGAGGGAAAAAAAGGTGAGATGGTAACAAAAGTCATTTTTGGGCAAAATAAAACTAAAATAGTGACAAAATAAAACTGAAATAGTGAAAAAAAAACACTTTTAGTGTATTGCCACTAAAATTTGTGTGAAAAAAAGAGTGAGATAGTCACAAAAGTAATTTTTGGGCAATTTTTATCGAAAAATTCATGTTACAAAACTTGTTTTTGTCAATTAACGCACCTATTTTTTCACACAAATCTCAGTGGAAAAATAACAAAAATTGGATTTTGTCACTATCATGCAGTTTTCTTACTAAAATTCTCAGTTGTAAATCGGCCAAGAATGGTTTTTGTCACTGTCTCGCAGTTTTCTTAATTGAATTTTTACTTTCAAATTTCCCAAAAATGGCTTTTGTCACTATCTCACCATATTTTCACTCAAAATTTAGTAGCAAATTCGAAGATAAAGGGTTTTTGTCGCTATCTCACAGTTTTCTAACATAAAGTTTTAGCTTTCAATTACCCAAAAATGGTTATGCCACAATCTTGCAGTTTTCTAACATAAATTTCTAGTTGTAATTTGCCTAAATTTGGCTTTTGAAACTATCTCCCCACTTTCTTCACACAAAATTTAGTGGCAAATTGAAAAAAAAGGTTTTTGTCACTATCTCGCAGTTTTCTTATAAAATGTTTTAGTTTTAAATTGCCCGAAAATGGCTTTTGTCAGTATCTCACCATTTTTTCACACATAACTTAGTAGCAAATTGATGAAAAACAAAAAAAGGTTTTGTCACTATCTCACAGTTTTCTTCATAAAATTTTCAGTTGTAAATTGGCCAAGAATGGTTTTTGTCACCATCTCATAGTTTCTAACATGAATTTTTAGTTGTAATTTGCCCGCAGTTATCTTATTATAAAATGGTTTTTGTCACCATCTCACCATTTTTTCACACAAAAGTTAGCGACAGATAGATAAAAAATGGTTTTTGTCACCATCTCGCAGTTTTCTTACTAAAATTTTTAGTTTTTAAATTGGCCAAAAATGGCTTTTGTCACTATCTCGCAGATATGTAACATGAATTTTTAGTTGCAATTTGCCCAGAAATGACTTTTCTCACTATATCACCATGTTTCCGCACAAAATTTAGTGGCAAATTGACAAAAACATTTTTTATCACTATCTCACCAATTTCTTACTAAAATTTTTAATTATGAATTGGACAAAAATGTTTTTTGTCACTATATCACCATTTATCCACACAAATTTTAGTGGGAAAACATTACGAATGGTTTTTGTCACTATTTTGCAGTTTTCTTACATAAGTTTTAGCTGTACATTGCCCAAAAATGGCTTTTGGTACCATCTCACCATTTTTTTCACACAAATTTTAGTGGCAAATTGATAAAAATAGGCCAAAAATGGTTTTTGTTACTATCCCGCAGTTATTTTACCAAAATTTTTAGTTGTCAATTGGCAAAAAAAGCTTTTGTCACTATCTCGCAGTTTTCTAACATAAATTTCTAGATGAAAATTGCCTTAATTTTTTTTTGTAACTATCTCACCATTTTCCACACATTTTTTTAGTGGGAAAACATTCAACATTGGTTTTTGTCACGATCGTGCAGCTTTCTAACATAAATTTTTAGATGTATATTGCCCAAAATTTGTTTTTGTCACTATCTCCCCCTTTTATCATACAAATTTTAATGGGAAAATGCCAAAAAGTGGCTTTTGTCACTATCTAGTAGTTTTGTGATATATATTTTTCTATGAAAATTGGCCAAAAATGGCTTTTGTCTCACCATTTCTTCACACAAAAGTTAGTGGCCAATAGAAAAAATATGGTTTTTGTCATTATCTCGCAGTTTTTTAACACAAATGCAAGGGGGGAAACATTAAAAAGTGGTTGCTGCCACTACCTTGTAGTTTTGTAACATAAATTTCTTAGATAAAAATTGCCGAAAAATGGTTTTCGTCACTATCTCACCTTTTTTCACACAAATTCTAGTGGGAAAATACCCGAAAGTGGCTTTTGTCACTGTTTGTCACCTTATTAAGAGATGTCCACCCATTCCATGCAAGGAATATAGCTTTTAAAGACAAAAACAGGGGTTTTGTGACTAATTGGCAGTTTTGTCACCATCTAGCCTGATGGTTTTGCGAGATGGTGACAAAAACCCTTTTTGTCACCATCTGGACATGTTTTGTCAGTATCTCTCGCTTTTGCTAGTATCTAGCCTGATGGTAACAAACCTATACATTTTTGTCAGTAGCTCGCAGTTTTGTCAGTATCTAGCTTAACATGGGGCTCTATTGATTTGAAAATGTGGTCTTGATATAGTTTTGTGCTGTGTGCTATTTCATAACACTGAGAAACATTTTTGCACTTTTGGAGAACAGCTGGGATGAAACTAACTGATCTTGGTCAATTCAAGGGCGATGAAATCAGAAATCACAATGAAATTGCTGAATTTCTTCTCATTTCTGAGCTATCACATAAAACCCTGTATTCCTGGAAGTGCTATATGCCTCACGAGGGGTCTGAAAGGGTCCATAAACTGCAGCTCGTATGCAGGGTTTTATGGTATTTTTAAAGAGGACTGCAAATGGCCTGTCTCGATTATCTGACTGAGACATCTGATTGGATCAGAGCATATCAAGTATGTTTGATTCGTCCTGACTCGACAGGGGCTTTCCTTAACTAATGATCCAATCAGATGTCTGAATCAGTCTGTTTGCGGTCAGCATAAGAGTGGCCATTTTTAATTTTGGAAACATGCCAAAGGGGAGGGTGGTAAATCTTTTTTTTCCTATAAGAGGAGGTATCAAAAAGTTTAGAATCACATACAATCTTTATCCATCAATTTTGTATTATCGTGACATTCTTCAATAATTTGAATTTTCAGCCTTTTGTGGCAGCCATATTGGTTTCTGTGTGACCTTGAAAGTTGGAAATGGTTCTAATAGCTGGGTCTTTTAGTAAAGCTATTGAATATGTTTCCAGCTTGATTGATTCAATTTTAAGATAGTTTACAATGTTCCCCTATTTCCATGGTAGCCATGTTGAATTTGAGGCATTTCCCCATAGCAAAAGGTGGTAAACTTTATTTCCTGACAAAAGGAGGGGCCAAGGAGTGGAGAACCATTGTGAAACCTTATCCATCAATTTAGTTTCAGTTTGGCATTTTCTCATCCATTTCTATTCATTTCAGTAAGAAGTGGTCCGACTCCGTCGACAGGCAGAGCCAGACTAACACCTTCCCCGGCCCCAGGTAGGAGCTGGAGCGAGGCGAACAGTGCTGCCACCACCCCGCAATGACCAGGGGTCGCAAGGACCTCTAGTGACTACCGGTGATGGGCGCACTGCTCGAAACGCCCTCTCGAGGAAGACGCTCACACTAAATCAAGATCTACATGTGTTTCTAGCTTGATTAGTTCTGCTTTTAATGGCAATTTACAACATTGACCTATATCCATGGTGGCCATGTTGGATTTGAGACATTTCCCCAAGGGTGGTAAACTTTATTTTGAAAGAGGAGGTATTAGAGAGATTAAATCCATTGAGAAACCTTTTCCAAGTATTTTGTTGAACTTGAGCCCTTTACAAACTGGATTATTTTAGGCCCAGAATCATATGATCAGTTAGACAAATTAATTCATGTATTTGTGGATCAACATGGTAAAAGGTACGCCCGCGCACCCCGTCGTGGGAGTACCTTTTACCGTGTTGATCCACATTTACACTGTAAAAAAGATGTTGTCAAAATAACAACAGAATCCTCATCCAAAAATTGCCAGAGATCTGTTGTTATTTTCAGAGAGAGACCTTGCAAAACAATACTGTCACCTGGGGCCTCTTGTTAAAACTACACTGGTTCACTGCTATATAATTACAGTGGTTCACTGGTTCAGTATTGCGAGGATCCATGGTAGATTCAACAGTTACATTTTTACAGTACACTGTGGTTTGAGGAACACTGGGTGGGAAAAGAGTTTGATACTGATCAGACAACAACTGAGTGTCTGAAAGGATCTATCAACTACAGACAATCTGTTGGTGATGCACAAAATGGTCCCCGAGGCCATTGCCATAGGGCCATCAGGTCTACCCAGCAGCTCTTCCTGCATTACTTCCTCTCTTTCCCAGAGGCAGGCTACTTCCCTTAGGACTTAGTACTAGGGGCTACGACTGGTAGTCTGGGCATGGGCCATTAGGTTTGGAAGTGAAGTCACAACATTTGGTGAATATCCTTGGTTCTGAGGTGAAATCAGTGGAGTCTTCTGAATGTAAAGGAATACTTTGCCAGACTTGAATCATGTCAAACATTCTGTCTGGCAAGTTTTCAGCAGGGTATTGGAAAATATCAAATCTGATATTTGCGGAACTAGAGGTATCCTAAAATGAGTTTTAAGAATTACAGCATTTTGTCTGAAGAGGGAATTTGAAGGGAGTATTCTCAGGCACATATGTCTAGTCTTGAAGGGAGAGTAAAATTGGGGTGATGATTACAACTTTCAATCTATTTGCCATTATGAATTACCATCCTGAGAGAGAAAAGGAGAGATAGAGAGAGAGGAAGAGAGAAATGGAGAAAGAGGGAATAAGCAGAGATTAAACCACACACACATTGATAAACAGAATGGAAAGAGGATAAAGATTCATTCTATTTTGGGCCAACCATGAAATTCAGCACTATAAAAGTTTGGAGGAATTATGAATACTTATGTTTCAAGAGAGGAATAAGAGATCTATTACCTTGTTCCTCTTTGACTATATCTTTGTAATAACTATTTCGGCAATTAAAACATTTTGAGATCTGACTTTCTAAACACAGGAGGATTATGCATGTAACATGACCACTGGCTATACACTCTCCATGATAGCTAACCGCATGCTACCAATCACTGGGAATATCTCCCACAAAGTGAGATAATAGTTCAAAGGAGAGGATAGCGTGCAAACAAAGATTCCACTTACTATTGTTGTTCCTTCTACCAGCCCTCGACCTATTATGCCATCACAGACAAATCCCAATGGACCTGCTGTCATCTCCTGTAGCATGTAAGCAGGCTTCTATTGGCTGGCCACTCTCTGGCAGGTTGCGTGTGCTCTGCACATTTGGATAGTGTCTTTATCATTTCAAAATGGCTGTCAGTAAATTAGAAAGAAGACAGCTATGAGACAGACAGGCAGTTGTAACTGTTAATGATTTGTTCTGAAAGCCATTCTCTCTTCCTTACTTTATATACCATTAGAGGTAAGATGGGCCATAGGGATACTCTTAAAAAAATGTCATTGAAATATCGAAAGGAAACCTCATCCAAACGTTGCCAGAGATCCGTAATTATTTTCACAGAGATTCCTTGTGCATTTGTGTACCAGCATACTGCCAACTGGGGCTTATTGTAAAACTACACAGGTTCCCTGCTGTACAATTACAGTGGCTCACTGTTCAGTTTTCCAAGGATCCCTGGTAGATATACAATTATTCTTTACAGTGTAGATGAACTCAATTATTGAGTTTCTGAAAAGTCCTGTTTTGTCAGAAAATCACCCTGGATCATCCCATCACATGGGTGACAGTAGCCATATTGGAAGTGCCCATTGGTCATGCAATACCGTAATGGCCCATATAATCACTTTGCTCTTGAATAAGCACCAGGCCATAGGGGTATTGAAAATAATCTTAAGCAATATATTTGATGATTCAGTATCAAAAATCAATCTCCTCCAAAATCTGCCAGGGTGTTTAAATATGCTATCATTATTTAACCTTGGACTTTTTATCCTTATTCTCATGGGCTTTACTTGTATCTTACTGCTTATTCCTTCCTGCCCATTGGCCATTAATTATCATTTTTAATGTGTAATTACCACAGTATTTGTAAGAGATCTAAGCATTTTTTCTAAAAATCCCATTTTTGGGTGTACTAATTTAAATAATGAAACCACTGGTAGTGTAACGGTCAGGATCCTCATGCCTGAGCCACGGGAATTTGCCAACTGCCAAATCTCATGATCCTACAAACTAGTCACACCAATCTAGGGACTTTTACAATTTTGTTTACAGGAACCAGGACAGGACTATGCAACAGAGGCTCTATATTGACTGGCAGAAGCATTTAGTTTTGATTCCATCCACCAGGGGAATGCCCTTTGATATACAAGTGAGCCACATTTAGCAGATTGCATCACAGGGGATTCAAAGTGGGGGAGATCTCCATGCAGAAGCTCAGTTTTCATGGGATTTGTGATGGCATTTGGTGGTTGGATCTCACTTGACAATAATATTTGTCAAACTATATGCAATGTATAGTGCAGTATATCTTGTTATTGGAAACAATGGCCTATAATGTCTAAGAAAATACTCTGAAGTGGTCAGATTTCAGATGGAATTTGTTTGAAGGGATATGGAAATAAAAAAATACAAATGCTTTCTTGTCAACTTTGTCAAGAGTTTTTGACAAGTGCTCAGCATTCATGGTATTCTTACAAGTTTTCACTACTACAGTTCCAAGCTCCATCATTATCTGCCTCCCTGAGCCCATTAACCATATCTGCTGTTGAAATGCAGCAGTCTGCACTGCTGTCCCTATGGGTACAAACACAGACCCCTGTGGGACCTCACCAGCCAGAGCCTTCTCCCTTATGGGGCACCAACATGCATCCTTGTGGGACCCCTTTGAGAATCGTTAGTTATGTCCCAGAGCCACGAATCCCAGATGTCCCAAACGTTACATGCCTCTTGGGTGATATGAGCTGGATGAGCCAGTTTGCAGGGTGAAGCACAGCTGCTTTTGAAACTTTATATTTGTCATATAGGTGAAAGCACCTCATTATTTGAGGTTTATTCTATATGATAGGGCCCTACCTCAGACCAGAGGTTTGGAACTCTAGAAAACATTATGTTTTCTCTGCTTCCTCAGGCAGTTCCCCCTCATTTTCCATATATGAGGAAACAAGGGCTTGCTGTGTATCTTGAGAGAGAAGTAAATTCTTCATATATGATCTAAACTTAGTCTCTGGAAGTCATTTCTCAAGATTCAAATTGTGGTGGGATCCCTCAGTCTTATGTTATTATGGCCCTACTTAGGACTAATGATTGCACTGGTATGATTGCCCTACCAAAACCCTATGTAAATATTCTAGTGCTGACCATACAGAGCAGTCCAATGGCATTCCCTATGATCACCAACTGAAAAAAAATGATGATGTTTTTTTAGTGTTTTGCTGAAAGTAAGTCAACTCTCTTTGGTATTTACACAAATAGCGAAAAAATAGTTCCCCCTTCCAGTAAAGTGGCCAGCCAATTTTACTCTCTCTTCAAATCCAGCAGCTCCCCTCTGCTGGATAATGATCTCTTTGTTCGAGCCAATTAGAGATAAATGTGAAAGTTTAACATAGGGTTTAAAGGGCCCCTTCATGATTGGTTCAGTGATATTCACGATATGGCATAATCACTTTTATTGGGGAATGAATATATATGATAATCATGAGGGTTTTTCTTTTTCTGGTTGTTTCAATGAAAGAATGTATCTTTCATAGAAATTTAAAAGAATATTCTTTCACTGAAATGATAAGATTGACAAGATAGTTTCATGCTGAGGATAATACTTTCATTGAAGCAAACATCTTACAGTGAAATCATTAACAATTTTCATGCTAAAATCAAAAGATGCATGCTGTGAATTGCATCAAAATGAGAAGGAGTAGGGGAAAGGGGAAGGCAGAGTGAGGGAACAGAGACCAAGGCAGCTACAAGAAGGACTAAAGAAAGAGATGAATTTAGACCAGGGTAAGATGAAACAAGCTTCTCAGTAATGAGGGATGGCAAACAGAGATATAGGGGCAGATGGAGGTTGTAGAGGTGTGGATATGAGGGAAGCCAGGGTGGGACTGCACTAGGGGTTGGTGGGGATGGTGCAATGGGAGCTGGATGGGTGGTAGCAGGAGACAGCTGGTTCAGAGTTTGTAATTGAAAATGTATTGCGCCTTCAGGGCTGGTATGGAGGCACTTTCTCTGCAGGACAGAGGCTGAGGCATAAGAACTACTCTCTAATTCAAATTCTTCTTTTGTCTCCAGAAAACCTCTCCTTATCTTGACTCAGACCAGACATTTTAGATCTGTATGGATTTCTCTGGGGCAGTGAAGTGGGTTGTCTTATAGTGCAATATGGTCAATGGCTCTCTGATCTTAGTAATGGAAAAACACTCAATACTAGTGATATTTTACACATCAGATGTCAATGTCTCCATTAATAGTTAACTAAATAGGAACTATGGTTTATATTGAAAGTTTATAGTTATGTTGTATACTGAAATCCTTTACTCAAACACCTTTACTTATCACTGAAAACCTTAACAATATTGTATCATCTTTACCGCTACTACATGTTACTACCTGTGTTATACTATAGTTACACATAATGACACTAGGGGTCAAGCCAATCATACTTTCTTTGTACATGCTTCTTTGTCCAGTCTTCAGGGAGACCAATATGTGTCGGTTACCATCAACACATTTATCTTAAGATTCTGTACAATTTGCTAGAACAAATACACCTTTACTTCTCACTGATATGAGATCTTGTCCTGTTGATCATGCATCTGTCTCATAGCTTACACAGACTATTAGAATATGACAGTAACCACAAGGATTGAAACATTTTGCACTTTTTTTTGTAAGTTACAGTTACATCATTTAAACCTACATACACCTCCTCCCTCCACAGAGAATTCTCACTCTGTGTGTATGTACTAGCTAGGGTCACACACTATTACTGCTGTACAGTGGGCTCATCTCAGAAATCTCGAAATGGCCCCAAGAACCTTTAGCATTACACATAACATAGTGTAATGCATGTGGTGCATCTTTACATGGTTACAAAATGTAGCAGAGCTACTGGAGTAGAAACCAAAGGTATACAGGTTATACTTTGATATTGTGAGGCTGCTTGGTGATTATGATGGACTAGAGGGTATAGCCTTTGCTGTATGATGTGCAGTTACTAGTGAAAAGTCATTTGTGAAAATAAAGACAGACAAGTATTCCTCCATGTGTAGTAACTAGAGGAAGTTCATTCACAAAGCTATGCTGCTGCTGTATGACACATTAATACAAGGAGTGTGCCAAATTGATGCAGATAAAAACCAACATTGACTTATTGTATACGATTTGAAAGACATCAACTGATATATAAAATATTATAGAGTTGAAAAAAAATGTAACATTCTGAGGACACTCACCTATTTGGCTGGGATAAGCCAGAGGACTGCATGAAATAGGCCCTGTGTTGACTGATAAAGGCATTTAGTATTGACCTAATACACCAGAGGGGCAGTGTGTGATGTACAATTGAGCTGCAAATTATGTCACAAGGGATCTGAGATGAAGAAGATCTCTGTTGTCAACAGTCTCTGACGCCCAACTGTATCAATAGTACAGTCTGGGGGTACTCATTGCAGGCACTTTAACCACTTGGGGGCACTGCTGTGCATTGCATTGGGTAGGAGGCAGTGGGAACTGTGTTTACCTTTTTTACAAGCTGGGGGTTCTCTCTACTGGGCATTTTTGAAAATTAGCTTATAGCAATGAACATTACACAAAGAGTTCACACCCCCTGTTTTGATCACTTTTAGACTAGAAATTATCTGAAGGTTTTGAAACCCCATTTTAACTAGCTATAGGCCCATTACACATGTACATTAGATATATCTTAGCACAATGTGATCTAATTACATCAAATATGGTAGATGTACTATTTAAGGTTTTTAAATATCACAACACAAAATCAATATTTGTAAAAAATATCAGGTTTATTAAGAGTTGGATAAGGAACATCCTGTAGCAGAAAACGAGGATCTATAATACAATAGGCTACCTAATTTTTAGTACCAAATAATTGCAATCCATTTTGTAACAATAGAATTCTGTTTTGAATAACATCTAAATGAATGTCCATTCACTGGTGGCTGCGTGTAGGTAATGGAAAACCTCCTTGGACCTGGAGGATTTCCCTCGGAGGTTTTGTGGCAAATCCTCCAGGTCCAAGAAGGTTTTCTGACTTATACTCCATCCACAGAAGTTTATATAACAGTAAAACCATGAATATAAGCATATTTCAACATAAACAGTAGACGCCTAGAAAAGGATTTGAATCTACTACAGTGGCTGTGATACAAAGCTAGGATAAATAAATGGTGTTCCACGCTACAACCACCAGCAGTCTCAATAGTATAATGGTTAGCACTGTTGACTTTGAATCACAGAATGTGGGTTCAAGACTGCATGGGGAAAAGGTTTTTAACATACACTTATAATGTAAAAGGGGTCTCTGTAAAGGGCCTTCCTGAAGCCCCTTTTATCTTGTTGGCATTCAAGGGGCATTCATTATAATACATTGTTTTTAGAATTTGTTGTAAAAATGACAGTGGCCAGCTGAGAATAAAAAATAAAATCACACCTGGGGTTTGAACATGTGTGGTCTAGGTTTCAAGTGCCAGGCCTTAACCACTACACTAGATTGACCAGTCAAACATTCATAGTGAAAGTGCCCTGTTTATCTGCAATCTATTACTCAGTCATAGTAGTAGCATACAACCATTCAGTAGATGTTCTAACACCCACAGTATCAGCTGAGAACTCACATAACCTCCTCCCAGACCTGACCCAATTCACAAAACCTCCTGCCAGAACTGACCTAATTCATAAAACCTCCTCCTGTCCCTCCCTACTGTAGAATGTGGAAATAAACCTACAGTAGGAACAATGGGGTTCAGAGCCAGGTGGAGTATAAGTTGTCACAATATCTTTGAGGCTACTGTTTGTGGAGAGTTGGTGCCATCGTGGTTTCTCCGGGATCCTGAAGATTGGCATAGTGGCTCCCCCAAGTGCTCTCAGTTCTAGATATGAGTCTGGCCAGACGCTCTCACACGCCTGCTGCCATGAGAGTCAACTGGCCCGCACGAGGCTGTGTTGTCAAGGGATATTGGAAGTGCCATGTTGGGAGATCTCCTTCTGATTTTATCAGACTATACACTTAATGCTGAATATCATAATGTTGATTAGGATATAACCTTAGAAAAGTAAACCATGGTACATTGTAATGTGATGTAGATTAGTAGTCATTCCTCATGATATTAAACCCCTCCAGGGCCACCTCTATGGGTCTCAACACAGGTCCTTGTGGGACCATGCTTTGAATGACTCAGGATATCCCAGGGGCCTCAGGTCCCCAGAAAGGTATTTCTCAACATGATATGACTCAATACAGCCTCTATGATTTGAAACCCTAAAAGTTCATAAATCACTACTAGGTACAGGGCTGTAATGGCAGTTAAGTGAGGAATACTACTGTGATTTGAAGGGGTCTTGTCATACCATTTTAGGAAATGCCTTCCTGATGTCCTGATCTACACATGCCTATTGGACAGGCTTATTTCATCTCATGTGTGTGGGATGGTCTCAGAGGTTTCATCAAGGCCATGGAGTAAAACACAATCCAATTATAAATGGCCTGGTTTGAGTATTTTTAGAGTTTGACTGTACTCTGTGAACATCTAGCTGATGATGCAAACAAGGTCGCTTTCTTTCTGCATATTATTGTAACATGCAAATACTGCAGGGGTAAAGCATTCAGTAAGCTTTTCAGCCTTACTGAAACGAGCAAACCAACCTAACTAGGTAGTGAATAATGACAATACAACTTATATTATGCCACAGATTCAGGTCATTTCGGTAATGCACCCCCATAGTTGCAATGATAATTCAGCATTCAAAACATCTTATTAGAGATAAAGTATGATTCGCACACCAGGTTATTGGATTAATCAGCTACTTTATTATCAATTTACCATTCTTCCAAAAGAAGTGAGTTAATGAGGGGGACTGATTCTCATTTGGTATTAGCCAATTTCTTTTATCAACCCGGGTCTAGTATCATAAATGCATCATGAGTTCGCTTTGTATTCATGATTCTGTTCATGTTCTGAATATCCTGCTAACTTATATCAGGGAACTCTATTTCCTATTTATATAATCTGGATACCTTATTGGACTCTACTAGTGTAATTACTCTAGTAACATGAGAAGGTGGACTGTTGGAGATTCCTCCAATGTAAGAAGGCAAACACATTAAATTCACTTGTACTGAACTAAAGCCTCTTCCATGTAGAATATCCAATTACAAAAATCTCCCCTTTCTATAATGATTTACATGGAGATTACCCCCATCTCATAAACACATTGTTTCGTACAGCATTCAATCATGACTTTAATCTTAAGTGTACAATAATGTAAACACAAAAACAATACTCTGATTTAAAAATATAATCATATCTCAATGAAAAATGATGAGTAGCATTCCTGACAAAATTATGAATAGATTTATCTACACCCACAGCCTCAGTGGGTAGATAACAATGACTTAGATGATTGGATGAGGCACTGGGCTGATGTATAGTCAAAGTGGCTGATAATTTGATAATTGAGCTCATCAGGGTTGATAAAGGACCCACGATAGGGGAAGATAATGGGTGCACTTACTTAGGGAAGGAATTAGGCGAGCTGGGACTTATTCTATAGTCGTTCATACTGTCTTTGTGATATGGTTAATTTTGATTTAATGGTTCTCTGGAATACAATGCTGTGGCAAAGAGATGCTATATACATGTTTATGTTCTCACAATATCCAAAATAATCCAAAGGCAACTTAAATCTAAGCATTTTGATGGAACCTGCAAATATCTGAACCTGAACATTTACACTAAATGTGTTCCTAGACACGCATCATCCATGTTTGGTAATATAAAAAGAAAAAGCAGCCTAATATTTCTCTTAACACTTGTTTACACTGTTATTCAAGAAACAGTGTGCGAATTGAACATCTGAGAAGGGTATTTTCTGGTATCTTGTCTTTTAGTGCGAAAATAGCACCTTACTTTCTTTCATTGTGTTTAATTCCAATGAATGTCAATGTTTCTTCAAAACGAGAGTAGCTGTCAGGTAGAGAATATGGAGTTTAACTCTTAAATAGGACATTTTATGCTCGAAATCATAAGATCAGTTTGACCATTTGATTCATGTATATACTGTGGTGTGAGGTACACTGCACGGGGAAAGAGACTGATATTACTCACACAAACACCTGGGTGTCTGAAGGGGTCCATCAACCAGGGACAGAATCTGGTGGACTTGCACAAAATGCTCCCTGAGGCTATTACCATAGGGCCATCATGCCTACCCAGCAGCTCCTCCTGCATTACTTCCTCTCTGCCCCAGAGGTACTTTCTTTAGGACTTAGTGTTAGGGGCTATTGCTATTACTCTGGGCAGGGGTGATCTAGGTCAGGAGGCCATTTCTCAATGTAGTACGACTGCACACAGCCACTACGATTTAAGAATGCCAAGAATAAGCCAGGCTATCGTAGGAACTGCCCTACGACTGCTCACTACGATTAGCAGCTATGCAGTAATTACATAAGGTTTAGTAGGGCAGTCGTACTGGTGCAGACATTAGGGACTACTAGTGCACGGTACTGTTATGGCCAAATTATTAGGTTTTCACTACGATTTAAAGGACAGCAGTCGTAGTGTGTTAAGAAATGGCCTCCTGAGGGTTAATTCAGAACTTTTGGTAAATATTCTTGATTCTTAGGTAAAATTACTGAATCCTCAGTCAGGTTTTTGAATGTAAAGATGTAAATACTTGTCAGACTTGAACCATGGCAAATATTCTGTCTGGTTTTCTAGAGGGTATAATGAAAATAGTAAGTTTGGTATCCTAGGATAGCTATGGGAGGTATCCAAAAATTGAAGTTTTATGAATTGCACCATTTGGTCTGAAGAGGGAAATTTGAAGGGAGTATTCTCAAGCACGCATATGTCTAGTCTTTTTGACATAGTGAATTACCCTCCTGCATCGAACCCCCAAGTGTGAGACTTACACCTTGGACATGCTTACGACTAAGAGGGCATAAACACACATGAGAAAAACAAAATGGATTGAGGATAAAGATTCATTCTTTTTCATAACCAACCATGAAATTAAACATTTTAGAGTTTTGGATGAAATATGAGCACTTATGCTTTAAAAGAGGACTAAGAGATCTATAATCTTGTTCCTCTTTGACCGCATCTTTGTTATAACTATTTCTGCAATTACAACATTGACAGTTTTATATCTGTCTTTCCAGACACAGTAGAATCATGCCTGTAAAATATCCACTGACTACTCCGCTATGTTTAGCTAACCTCATGCTGCCAATCACTGGGCACAAAACCCAAGGGCATTGCTGTCATCTGCCTGTAGCATGTAAGCAGGCTTCTCATTGGGTGGCCACTTTAGCAAAGGTTGTGTGTGTCCTGCATGTGATAGTGCTTTTATCATTTCAAAATGGCTTTTGGTGAATTAAAAAAAGACAGTTAGCAGACAGGCTGGTGGTTGGGACTGTTTATGATTTGTTCTGAAAGTAATTCTCTAAATTTCAGCTGTTCCTTAATTTATGTACCATTACGAGTAAGATTGACCATAGGGATAGGTGGTTCCAATTGTTGAGTTTCATTGATATTCTGTTTTGTCAGAAAGTCACCCTCGATCATCCAATCACAATGGTGAAGGGTGGCTATGTTTAATTGGGTCTTAATGGCCAGGATCCTTGTGTCTGAGCTACAGGCATTTGCCAACTGCCCATTGTAAAGTGGTCATACCAATCTAAGAACTTTTACTGTTTAGTTTACAGCGACCCAGGCAAACACTTCGACCTTTATATACAGCATTGAAGCAATGGCCTACATTTCCTAAGAAAATGCTGTGAATTGGTCATGTTACTGATTGAATATATTCGAAGGGATATGAAAATAAAAAGTACAAATGTTTTAGACAGTTTTTAGGCAGTCAAGACTTTTCAACAAGAACCAGTTTTTTTTCTGTTGGATAAGGTGTTAATGGCCCTCAACACAATAACTCCTTGTGTTTTCTTGGAACACCTCCTGTATTAATGTCATCGATATATACCGTATTGACTTGTATAAGTGCCCAGGTACTCATTGACTTCAAGTAGGCCATACCCCTGGGCGTTATTCAAGACCAGTGCTTATTTAAGGCTTAAATAATAATGTATTTTAAAATTTCAATACCACTGTCCCCTGATGCTTATTCAAGGCCGGCACTTATTCAAGACCTGGCGCCTATATAGGCCAATACAATAGTCAACACTGAATCCACCCATCCATTCATGTTATTCATACAGGTTTGAACTATCACAGGTCCAAGCCCACTCAACAAAAAAAAAAACGTTATTTAACGTCAAAAACAGTTTTTAATGTTTTAAAACGTTTTGCCATGATAAGGAGCCACAGGGAAACGTTCTGAAACATTTTGCAACGCTTTTTGTTGACTGGGAGCCCTGTCATTATCTGCCTCCCTGAGCCCTTTAACCATATCTGCTGTTGATATGCAGCAGTCTGCACTGCTGTCCCTATGGGTCCAAACACAGACCCCTGTGGGACCTCACCTATCCAGGGCCTTCTCCCTTATGGGGCCCAAACAGGCATCCTTGCGGGACCCCCTTCAGAATGGTTAGTTATGTCCCAGGGCCCGAATCCCAGATGTCCCAAATGTTACATGTCTCTTGGGTGAGCTGGATGAGCCTGTTTGCAGGGTGAGGCACAGCTGCTTCTGGAACTTAATAAATGTCATATAGGTGAACATGTCTTCCTTTGAGGTTTATTCTATATGACAAGGTCCTGTGTAAACATGAAATGTGCCCTAATCAGCAATTATAGGTTTAGACCATTTTCTAACATTCGATCAGGGTTCAGAGTACTGCACTGACCAGAATAGTATATCTAATGCTCTTATAATTGGTCCCCCTACACTGAAAACTTATAGCTGTAGAAACAAATCAGTGTAGATCACTTTAGGATGCTCAGTTTGACGCCGTCTGGGGGGAGCACCTTGTCATCATTTGGGTAATCATATGTGATTACAAAGGGTCATCATATTGATTACCTTTTACAATGTAGCTTACATGCTCATATTGATAGGTGCACAGCCAAATTGGGCATTTTGTCAGGTTTCAAATATGTTTATAATTACCTTCCCCCCTTCCTGGTACTGGTAGGTCTTTATCCTTGACACTCCTTAGCATCATGCTTGGTCACATAATATATATCAATATGTATAACAAGCAAGAATCAATTCCCCCAGTTGTTACTATCATTTCAGAGACAGGAGAGGTGTCTATGTGTAAAAAATTGCTAAATCATTTAATGTCATTGGAATTTTTGCCATTTTTTTCTTTCTTGAATCAATTGAGTCCCTATGAGATGGTTTTATGATAACTTTTCATTTATCAGACATTATTGTCTGGATTAATGCAACAATTGATTGATAGATTACCTTTAGATAGTTCCTATTCTGTATTTTTGTATAGTGGAGGCCCCTAGTGGCAGAAGTATGTCATCAAAATGATGACTCTGTGCCATCACTTTGATGAGATGGGGTCATCATTTTCAAATGATGAACAAAAGTCATATATGTATAAGTTGTCAGTGTAGTGCCCTCAAAAGGCATTAATGGTCAGTATTTCAGTCAGAAGAATAGATACTAGACCAAAGGAATTCCATTACCTCAGACCAGAGATTTAGAAATGTAGATAGCTTTATTCTTTCTATGCTTCCTCAGGCATTTGTCCTTCCCTTTTACGTATTCGAGAAAGCGCAAGGGCTGACAATATATCTTGAGAGTGTAGTAAATTCTTCAAATCTGAAGAAGTTGTATGTGTTGTGATATTGAGAGAATATATGGACTAATATCTCATCATATATATCCAGTGACAAACTGAATCTCTGGACATTTCATAGCAAATCTAAATGGATTTCAGTTAATAGCATTTGGTACTTATTTAAATAACTTTTTAAAAAACAATGGCATTCATCACATATGTATGTTTGTTGGTTAACATAAACCTAACTTTTGTAAAATGAAGTATGAATTTAAGTTCAGGATGATGAATTGCTTCAATATTGTAATTACAACAATGACAATGATCTCCCTCATGTCTCACTTTTTATTTCTTTTATAAAGACATTGATGCATGAGATGAGATGAGGTGACTACTGTGGCACAGTTCTTTAAATTGTGTAGGCTAAACAATGGTTTTACCTGCAAATTCTGACTTAATCACATTTTAGTTTACTACAAACTCTACCACATAACTACAGTCCGAATCCAACTTCATTAATCAAAGGCAACGACCGACACAGTTCTGTTGGAACAAACATGAACTCCCGCAAAACTCCACATATAAGACAGAGCGTATAGACCATTTCAGGGCCAGGGTATGGCTTATACTAGGGGTTTTGCATGTATAGACTAGGCTTCAGGTGTGGCTTATAGTGTTCTCCCAAATTCAGGGTGTAGCTTATAGCGAGGTTACAGGACCAGACTGGTTCCTGCAGTACCACTTGCATGCTGACATCAGCAATATCCGGACCTGATCTTGCAACCACATCTGTTCCTGGCAAGTTAGGCAGTTTGGAAGTATGGCACCCATCTGAATAACATGAGATATTCCGACATCACAACTATCATGGCCGCGCAGACAGATGAACATGAAACCTCGCTATATTTGGGTGCAGCTTACAGGCCTACACAGAGTTATACAGTATTTGTCATTAGAACAGACTCAAATAAAGAGATGTCAAGTTCTTATATCTTTATCAAATGTGTCAACACCCCCACTATACCAAGGTCTCAACTTAGCTAGCCCAAATTCATTTATCAGCATACACAGACAGAAGGCAAATTTCCAGAACCAGTAACAGCTTTGTTATCTTCCATATCTTAATGTACTTTTCTCACCAGCATATTCACACCTTGTCTCTAAAACACAACTAGGGTTCTGACCATCAAATCATTGCATTTATTGGTAGACACTTTCATGGCTCTCAATACAGAATAGCGGGGCTGTAAAACCGATATAAAATATATTTCTTGCAACGCTCAGCTGGTGGCATTGAGTACGTTGTAACACTAAATCAGGAAATAATGTCCCATTTCTATTGCTACTTCAAGAAAATGTCCAAGGGTGCTAATCATGCTGATAGAATCTGCATTGACTAAATGGAAAATGGAAATAGATAAGAGTGACTGATCTAATTAACCATCCGCCATCACAAAAGAACATGGCCTATTCAACAAACCCGATGAACCCGATGGGATATCCTGTGAGAGTAAGGGCCACTCTAGTGTCCCCTACTGAGAAACTCAGGCAACTGCAAATCCAGAACAGGAATCAGAGCCATTGATTTGATTTAGGAAAATGAATACTCCATTAATTCAATTTATTGCAGACATTATCATCTGCAGAATATATCTAACTGTGTTTAGAAAAAAACATTCTTTGATGAAGAAGCACTACCACTACCCAGCTTGATTTTGTGCAGAGAATCTCTGAAACTTATAAAATACACTGATGACTGCATGTTTCTTTTTCTGAGAAGCCATCGATAAAACTTTACTATTGTTTGGGAAAACTGCTGTATATCATTGAGGCCTATTAGATCATTCATTTTGAATTTAGAGGAGCTGTCATAGCATGAAAGAAATATATCTTTAATGAAAGTCTGGGATGGCATCAAGGTGTGGCCTCTAAGTATAATTTGAAAGGGTGCTGAACTGTGTTATTTTGAAATTGATTACTGTGTATAGCAACCAATTAGGATGTGTTATCAACCAAACAGATAATTCCCTCTATTTACTGCAAAGTTGTCTTTGGGTACATTATGTAACAAACAGTACCCATCATGCTGGTTCTTGTCAGTCAGGGGTGTAGGAAAGGGGGGGGGGCAGGGGGGCCTAGGCCCCCCCAATAATGAGGAGGTTCCCTATATAAGCCTATATAAAAATATAGCTGGCCCCCCCAACCGAGACCCCTGGGCCCCCCCCCAATAAAATTTTTTTCCTATTCCCTGCCAGTGCTTGTCTCACCACCTACCAGATCAAGCAATGGCCGACCCACTGTGCATCCATACTAAAGCCTATAGACTGACCGTTGGTTTCGAATGGCCATGTACAATTGTTGGAACTACTGCATGGATCAGTATAACCTGTAGTTGGAAGGTAGAGAATGTCAGGCCAGGGGAAGTAGCTCAGGGGTAGAGCTTCTGCTTCGAAGTTGGAACGTCCCGGGTTCGAGTCCCAGTTTCTCTATGATATTTTCCGCTGACCACTACATTGGTGGAGAAACCGAGCATCCTAACGCAATCACGGATTGAAGGTACGGGAACCCCGTATCTTAACGCAATCATGGATTGAGGACTCGGGAACTGGGCCGATATGATACAGATGACGCTTCGACCAATCCGGTACTTGTACCAGTACACCCACTGGGAAGTCAGGAGTGCCCCAACACTGCTTGATAAAGCCTCAACTCTCAGGTAACTGGATTGAGGGGGAATGCTGGGTGCTAGTGGATGGTGGTTGAAGCTGATGGGGAGGAGTGTAGGGGCAGTAATTCCCCGTACTTGGTGGAGATACCGAGTGGTCCCACCTTGTGAGGGGGATCTCTAGAGAGCTGGGTACCAGATAATCACTGCCCCCTAGTGTGTGTATCATACCGATCCAGGTGTAGTTGGAAGGTAGAGAATGTCAGGCCAGGGGAAGTAGCTCAGGGGTAGAGCTTCCGCTTCAAATTTGGAGGGTCCCGGGTTCGAGTCCCAGTTTCTCTATGATATTTTCCGCTGACCACTACATAAGCCTATATAAAAATATAGCTGGCCCCCCCAACCGAGACCCCTGGGCCCCCCCAATAAATTTTTTTTCCTATGCCCCTGCCAGTGCTTGTCTCACCACCTACCAGATCAAGCAATGGCCGACCCTCTGTGCATCCATACTAAAGCCTATAGACTGACTGTTGGTTTCGAATGGCCATGTACAATTGTTGGAACTACCCATGGACCACTGTCGGGATGGCTATTGTAGCTTTGTGGGCCTTAGCTGGGATTTTTACTGGCATTAATTGTTAAATTAGGATAGATAGCATATAATGGCAAGCAGTAGGTGCAGCCTATACTATTGTTCTCCCCAGGGGGTTTTGCTATCCCAGGGGGCACTGAATCTTTGATTGGTGGTGCCAACTACAGCCCCCCCCCCCGTTTTTGTTATTTCACAGTCCCCTAAAATAGATCTCTTTACAGCCCCTGCTTTTTTAAGTCTGTTAACAGGTTCTTTGATAATAGTATTCAGGAATTTCACCACCCTGGAGTGATAACATGTGGGTACCTTATTGGAATTCAGTGTAATTACTTAAAAGGGGAATGTTGGAATCTCCACCGAAATAAAGAGGAAGAGACGTTGAAGCCTCTTCCATGTAGAATATCCAATTACCAGGTAGGTGGTTGGGACTGTTTATGATTTGTTCTGAAAGTCACTCTCTCAATTTCCTGTCAGGCATTCTTTCTTTTAAAGATGTAATTTCAACTAAAACGACCTTTTGGAAAGTGATTAATGAATCAGTCTGTGATCAATATAACCTGTTCCCCTATTGAATAGTGCATATCATTTTGATATGAGTGTCCCCTGTATGTGGAGACAGAAGACACTTAGGGTCAAAATATGTCTATCCTATGGCAGGAAATATGAGTTCCATACCAGTCAAGAGCTACAATATAGGGAGCTCCACCAGCTTGTCCTCTATCACATAAGCTATGTGTAGATCAACATCCCAAAGGGGAACCCTATTAGACCTATCACAGAGGTTCCATTTACCTTGTTGATCCAAGGGCAAGCAGTGAGCTACCTGACCACAAGGTGCCACTATTGAGCCATGCAGAGACCCATACTATAGAGCTGGTCACTCATCCATGACAAACCAAAACAATGCTATATTATCCAGCTGTTTTAGTGTCGACCTACAGTAAAAATTCTGAGCTATAAAGCCCATATATCATGGGGAAATATAATGCATGTTGTCTCAAAACTCAGGGAGCATTTATAGGAAGGAAAGACAAAAATGGCTTCACCGAAAAATGACAAAATTTTAGCTGGGATAGCATCTTTAAGCACCATTGGAAGTAAGATGGACCATAGGGATAGGTGGTTTCAATTATTGAGTTTATGAAACATCCTGTTTTGTCAGAAAATCACCCTAGATCATCTTATCACAAGGGTGGCAGTGGCCATGTTGAAAGTGTGCAGGTGCTCAAAAGGGTTCATCAGCAGGGGAGTGCTCTTTGGTATAAAAGTGAGCCACATTTTGCAGAATGCATCACCCAGGGATTCAACTCGGGGAGATCGCCACACAGGAGCCCAATTGTCATGGGATTTGTAATGGTGTTTGGTGGTTGGATCTCAATGGACATAATATTTGTCAAATTATACTTTATAATTAATTATTGCATTATATCTTGTTATTGTACTTTTTTAAACAGTGGCCTTCAATGGCCTATGATGTCTGAGAAAATGCTGTTAAGTGTTCATGTTATGGATGGAATCTTTTTGAATGAAAATGAAAAATACAAATCCTTTTTTCTTGTCAAATTTGTCAAGATTTGAGTTTCCGACCAGAAGCACATTTTTTTTTTCTGCCAGACAAGGTATTTTTGTGCCTCAACACAGTAGCTCCTTTGGTCTTCTGCATTCATTCCATGGCGTATACCGTCTATAAACACTCATTCATTAACTTAAACCAGGCCATACCCTGGCTCTTCATCAAGACTAGTGCTTTTTCAGGGCTTAAATTATAGTATATTTTAAAATTTCAATACCACTGCCTCGTGGTGCTTATTCAGACCAGTGCTTATTAAAGACACAGAGCTGATTCAGGCCAATATGATAGTCCACAGTGAACCTATTTCCCCTATACAGTTGGCATTTCTCCTTCCATTTTTGAGGAAGCAAGTGCTAACTGTATATCCTGAGAGTGAAGTAAATACCTCATACGATCCAAACTCTGAATGTGTTGTACGTATTGTGATATTGGGAGAATATATGGACTAGTATATGTGGTGAAAAAATGAATCTCTGGACATTCAATGGCAAATCTAAATCGATTTCATTCAATAGCATATGGAACTTATTGCAGTAACCTGAATCAAACAACAGCATTCGTCACATGTATGTTTTATGTATAACCTAAACTTAGTCTTATGTAAAAGTAACGTATTTATTTAAGTTCAAGATGATGAAAAATGTGCAAAATTATGTGCAGAATGATTGAAATATTTTGTGTCCAACTGAACATCCTGTGTCACCAGAACCCACTCTGCAAAAAAACCTGTGGAATCTAACAGGTGAGTTAGGGGGATTTCGGGGAGATGAAAGTATGATTGATATAAAAGATTGACGGTCGGCAAGTCTAAATAGCTAGTCTGAGAATGGTAGGAGGTTGGGGTCTTCCATGGTAACTGATCAGAGTAAGGATACAAGCTTATAGGATGAGTAAGTGTCTACTGAAACCATCTCCAGATGATAGACGTTACATCCTTATAAAGTTCAATAACTGATCATGGCGTGAGTATTGTCTGAGGAGTGCAACTGTAGACACGAGTGTTTATGGGAAGTCCAGGATGAATGTGGTCTGATATGTCCCTATAGAGTACCAAGTGTCCTCGGGCTGTGCTGGCTCGCAAGTGGCCATGGTAGACTTTGTCCACGTCAGTCCGGGGTTCACGATGATAGAGGTCGTGGCCGTGGGGATTAGACCCTATAGGATAGTGGTTGTATTCCTTTCAAACAGATCCTTTAGAGTCACGCCAGGGTGAAAGTCCAAATGGTGTCCGGTGATGGAAAGTCAAAACCACCTGTAGCCAGGAGGTATATAAACGCTGTGCTGGAGGAGGAGAGCGTGAACTGTGCTTGAATCTACAGGGATCCACAGTTTGACCTGGAATCACAGGGGAAGATATCTATATTTGGCAGCTTACAAGTAGGAATGGATTGAAATTCCAAAAAAGTACCTATTCTGGCGGTGGGTCACTTATTGGGTGCCTTTCTGGTGTTCCCACTTTAATTTTCAAGGCCATAGTGCTCTATTAAGGATCTGATCATGTCATAGGGAGGAATCAGCTTCTTGGAAGAATATTGACAGTTCTCTCTCTATTTGGCTCTCACTACCTAACTCATATGGAATATTTACCAGACACTGTATTCAAAGGAGTTGTTCATTGACTGGAATTTAAAATATTTGTCAAAATCGGTCATATTGGTTATGTACATCTTTGGAGATATTTCTTGTTAACACGTTAACACGTCCAGTTAATTGGAGTCATCGTATTATGCAAGAAATTTGGTGGAGTTGTGGATAAAACATTTGTTGTATTCGAAAAATAGAGACGTGTACCTGGATCATTTGGTGGAAACATTGTTATTACTGGATCCGACTAAATTGGGATTATACGCTTGTCATCTTGCGATACTTGAAGATCATCATGCGTGATTGTGTGGCATAGGTATTATTATTGAATCTCATTGATGTGCACGAAACTAATGCGAATGTTGATTGTTGAACAATTATTAATGAGTTTGGAACACTTAATGAAAAAAAAAAACCTGGAGATGAATTACCCATTCGGGTCTTCTTTACCAAATGGGCAGTGAGACTTAGACATGGTTTTACCACTTGACACTAGCCAACAGATTCCCCAATATAACTGATTTGAACTTGAGTGGAGATTGGAGAAAGACTAGTAATGAAACTGGTGGAAAAACCGAGTACTGACTATAATTTATACTACTAAAAGATCACACTTTAGCACATAAAACCCCTCTTTCCCCTCCGCCTGTAATAGCCCACAGGGATCCTCATAAAACTGAACAGTGAACCATCATGATTATATAGCAGTGACTCAGTGTATTTTAGTTGCAGTACAGTGGTACAAGGAATCTCTCAAAAAATAACAATGGCTTTCTGGCAACTTTGGGATGAGGATTCCATTGTTATTGTGATGACTCCTTTTTTACAGTGCAGATCATGAGATATTGTCACATCCTTTTTTCCTCAAGATTTGCCCTAAGCCACAGCTGCCCTAGATCTTTGCAGCACTCAATCATGGCTCTAATCCCACACTGTATTATCAGCCTCATAACAACATTACCACAAAGACAATGCCCTGATTTAAATCTATCTCTGTGAAAAATGGTGTGGCAAGACTTAACAAAGTAATAAATTGATTTACCTACACTCATCGTCTCAACCTCCAGATAACAATGGCCACCATGATTAGATGGGGCTGTAGAAGGAGGGGTACAGGAAGTGGCTGATAATTTGATAATTGGGCTTATTAGGGATAGATACTATTTTAAGAATGTGCAAGGGGGAGGAGAATTCCACCCAGACATGAGAAAAATATTTTGAAGAGTCAAATTTGTTTTGGCCCTATAGGGCAAATAATCATTTATGTGAGCACCGTCTTAATGGTGATGTGTTTCTTTTGTGTTTTGCTGAAAGGAAGGCTAATCTCTTTGATATTTACATACATAGTAAAGTAACTAGCCATTTTTACTCTGTCTTCAAATCCTGCCGCTCCCTGCTGCTGGATAATGATCTCTCCGTTTGAGCCAATAAGAGATAAACGTGCAAGTTTTGCATGGGATTTAAAGGGCTCCTTTATTCAAATCTGTTTAATGTTTGCTTGTTTTCTGTAAAGACTTTGATGTATTGAATGAGATGATCGTAAGCCAAATGGTCATCAGGTATAAATTGTTGGGAACAAAAAGAAACTATGACTGGATCAATGCCATTCACAATATGGAGTATTACCATGGAAGTTTTTTGTTTCAAATGAAAGAATGAAATTATCATGTCAGCCTGGTAATCTAGTGGGCACTAATGATTGCACTGGTACAACTGCACTACTAAATCCTATGTAATTACTACATTAAGTGTTGACCATACAGAGCACATGGTGCATTACCTACTCTAATTATGAGGGTCTCAAATCGTAGGGGCTATGACTAGTTGTTCTATGTTGAGCAATGCCTACCAGGGGAATGGGAAACAAGCTTCTCAGTAATGAGGGATGGCAAACAGAGATAAATGCAGATGGAGGTTGTAGAGGTGTGGAGATCAGGAAAGCCAGGCTGGGACTGCACTAGGGGTTAGATGCTTGGTGGGGATGGTGCAATGGGAACTTGCTGGGTGGGCGGGCCTCCCTAGCCCACTTAAAAGGGTCTATTTCTCCTCTTTCCTATCCCCTCAGGATGTGTGTGGTGCACATATATATGCATGGGCACTGACACATTCCTCTCTGAAATTGTGTAGTGCAGTTCTCGCCATGAATATGACCTTAGCTGTCGAAATGGCGTTAAACATCTATTACTCACTCACTCACTCACTGGATGGGTGGTAGCAGGAGACAGCTGGTTCAGAGTTTGTAATTGAAGATGTATTGCGCCTTCAGGGCTGGTGTGGAGGCACTTTCTTTGAGGGTGAGGGAGTAAAACTCCTCTCTAATTTAAACTCTTCTTTTGTGTCCACAAAAACCTTTGTGCTATTTACTGCTACCAGACATTTTACATCTGTATAGATTTCTCTTGGATAGCGCGATTGGTTGTCCTATAGTGCAATATGCTCAATGGCTCTCTGATCTTAGTAAGGGAAAAACTCAATACTAGGGATATTTTACACATCAGATGTCTCCATTGATGGTGAAATGAATAAGAACTATGGTTCATATTGAATGTTCTAAAGGGCCCCGAAGATGTAGTAATCACAAGGATTGAAACATTTGGCACCCTTCCTTTTGTATGGTATTTAAAAGGATAGTTGTAAAAATAACAATAATCCTTGTCCAAATGTTGGCAGAGATTTGTCGCTATTCTCATAGAGATTCTTTGCACCACCATACTGCAACCTTGGGTTTCTTGTAAAAGCTACACTGGTTCACTGCAAAGCAATTACAGTGGTCCACTGTGCAGTTTTACAAGGATCCCTGGCAGATTCAACAGTCATCTTTTTACAGTGCAGTTGCATAAGTATACACTTACATAGACCTCTTCCTTCCACTTGCCCTGATCATTTTAAGCAAACTCAAATTTCTCTGTTGTATAGAGGATTTTCACCATTTGTTTAGTAACTAGCTAGGATTACACAGCATTATGGGTACTGCAGTATAGTGGGCTCATCTCAGAAATCTCAAAATGGCCTGACAGATCCTTAGACAGTACATTTTGGAAGTTGAGCCTGGAATGATAGATGGATGGCAAACCGCTATTTCATGGAAAATACGGAGGAGTAAGCAGAGCTACTGGAGTACAAACCATTAAAGTATAGAGGTTATATTCTCACACCGTAAGGCTCTGCTGCTTTATGATTATGATGGACTAGAGGGTGCAGCCTTTGATGTATGATGTGCAGTAACTGAAGGAAAGTCATTCACACATTCACGAAGGTTGCTGGTGCATGACATATTCTTACAAGGATGCAATCTGTCAAGGTGTTGCAGATATAAAGCAACACTGGTACAATGTACATGATTTAAAAGACATGAATTGATACAGACAACATTATAGAGTGAAAAAAAGCAATGAAACATTCTGAGGACACTCACCTATTTGACTGCATGATACTGCATGATATAGGTCCTGTGTTGACTGATAAAGGCATTTAGTATTGACTTAATCCACCAGGGGGGCTGTGTGTGGTGTACAATTAAGCTGCAAGTTATGTCAAGGGGTCTGAGATGATGGAGATCTTTTAGCAGTAGTTCTGTTGTCAAGGGATGTTGGATGCATGGTGTTGGGAGATCTTCTTCTGCTTTTATCAGACTATACATTGGATATTGAATATCATAATGTTGATTAGATAGAAATGTGACTTTGAGTGAAAAGTTATAGGAATCACATTTTGTGTGCATCTAATGTCTTTATTGACAGGATTGATTGGAATTCAGTGTAATCATACTTCAGTAATCTTAGAAGAGGACTGTTGGAATATCTTCCAAAATAAGCAGGCAGACACATTACGAGAACCCCCCTGTAATGATTTACATGGAGATTATCACCATAGCATAGATGAATTATTTCTTACAGCACTCAATCATGGCTTTAATCCTTGAGTGCACAATGATGTAAACACAAAAACAATGCTCTGATTAAAATATAATCATGTCTCGATGTAAAATGGAGTAGCATTCTTGACAAAATTATAAATCAATTCATCTACACCCACAGCCTCAGTGGGTAGATAAGAATGACTTAGATGATTGGATGAGGCGCTGGGCTGATGTATAGTCAAAGTGGCTGATAAATTTGATAATTGAGCTCACCAGGGTTGATAAAGAGCCCAGAGAGGGGAAGATAATGGGTGCACTTACTTAGGGAAGGATTTAAAGGAGCTAGAAGTTATTCAGTAGTCATTCATACTGCCTTTGTAATATGAATGATTTTGATTTAACGGTTCTGTGAATGATGCTGTGGCAATGTTGTCAAAGAGATGCTATATACACGATATCACACGATATCCAAAATAATCCAAAGGCAACATGAATCTAAGCATTTTGATGGAATCTGCACATATCCAAACCTGAACAATCCACTATATATGTCTTCCTTGACTCACAATATCTAAAATGATCCAAAGGCACACACCATCCAACCATCCTAAAATTCTCTTAAGGTTGCATGCTTTCCATCATTCAAGAGACGGTGTGTACTTTCTCAAAGGAGGAAATGTGAAAATTTGAGAAGGGGATGTTCTGAAAGGTTATTCACAGAGTGAAAATTCATGAAGAGTGTAAAAATTGTATTCTCACCAAATTTTATCACTCACAAGACATGCGTGGCTCATAATACTCCTTTGGAATTCTCTCTTCAGTTATTATAGTGTAATTCATAAAACAGACTCCTTTGTGTATCCTTAAATGTCAAATCAACTTTTTTAATATACATTGTAGAAAATCTTCAATCTCTTCATGAATATTCACTTTTTTTGACATTGTAAATTACCTGCATCAAACCGTAAGAGTTAGACTTACACGCATGAACATGTGTGCGATCAAGAAGGCTTGGGGAAAAAAATGAGAAAAAACAGAATGGAAAGAGGATTTATAAAGATTCATTCTATTTCCGAGTCAACCATGCAATTCAACATTTTAGAGGTTTGGAAGAATTATGAATACTTATGCTTTAAAAGAAGACTAAGATATCTATAATCCTGTTTCTCTTTGACCACATATTAGTAACATTTCCGCATTTGCGGCATTGACAGTTTTAGATCTGACTTTCTAGACACAGCAGGATTATGCCTGTAGGATGACACTGACTAGACCACTGGTAAGTTAACCTCACGCTTCCAATCACTGGGGATATCTGTTCCTTCCACCAGCCCTCGACCTATTATATCGTCACAGACAAATCCCAATGGCCCAGCTGTCATCTCCCTGTAGTATGTTAGCAGGCTTCTCATTGGCTGGCCACTTCAGAGCATGTTGTGTGTGCTCTGCATGTTGTGATAGTGCCTCTATTATTTCAAAACGGCTGTCAGTAAATTAGAAAATGACAGCTATCAGACAGGCAGGCATTTAAGACTGTTTATGATTTGTTCTGAAAGTCCTTCTTTCAATTTCCTATCAACCATTCCTTACTTTATGTACCGTTAGAGGTAAAATGGGCCACAGGGATAGGCAGTCTCTATTACTTGGTTTCTGAAATGTTTCTGTTTTGTCAGAAAATCACCCCAGATCATCCTGTCAGATTGGTGACAGTATCCATCAATTATACACAGTTATCCCTACCGGTTCCATTTTTATAGCTGTGTGATAACAATTTGTCACTTTTTATGTCCATCCGGCAGATTTAATCAGTGATATGATTTTGTTACCAATATATACACCACAGAAACTAATTTTGTTTACCAGCTCTTACAGTATACAAGTTTAGTAAGCTCATGAATAAACATCACTGTTCAAATTTTTTTTGAGATATAGGCTGATGAAATTCAGCCATCCTGTGAAAAAATGAAAATTCTTGTCAAAAACGTTATTTTCCCTCTAGTTCTCTAGAAAATGCTCAAATACTCATTAAAATCAATCTACATTAAGTTCAGCATGCCTACTCTAAGAAATAATGATCATCATAACCTAATAGACGACCAACTCAGCACAGCATTAGCTTAAAATGACCCTAAAAGTCATACTTTATCTGTCGGATGGACACTTTTTTTCATATTACAGTGTACAAAACACACTTATGGGGAGAGATAGTACAAATGGTATTTAATAGTGTTCAAGGGATGGCTGTGCTTGATTTAAAACATTAAGGATGCATTCAAATGCATTACTTTGAGATTAAGAAATTTGTCCTTCTGACAGCAAAAGTACAAAATGTCCATTCAAGAGAAAAATGTGTATACTGATGCACTCATTGGTATAAGAGGAAGACTTCAGGCTTCCAAAATGTTTCCAAAGTGATATTCACATTCAGGTTTAAAAATATTTGCCTTTTCCGTATCTCAACTGTGAAATATGGAAAGTATGAATGTCCTGGATTTTAAAACTAGCTTTATATATTTTCTAAGTTGAGGCAAAGTCTATTAAAAGTGTGATACAGAAAGTGTCAGGTGTAGCCCTCAGTGCAGTGCCCTTCAGTGTGGATACTATTAGGACCATGAGACCTGCTGAGTGAGTAGGGTGTAGACATGTATATATCCCCAGGTGTCACCAGTAGGGTAGCCCTTAAGCCCTTAAGTTTCCATATCAGTATGCTAGAAATAATATAAGATACAGAAAACCTGGAGAGGATGCCTGGTTTGTGTCACCCTCATGATCAGATGTGGATTACAATATGGTGCCAATTATTGTGTCCCCTCAGGACTTGTTTGTGTGGTTAAGTGTTTACATCACAGTTGGTTAGAGATGCAATAAGAGAACGCAGTGGGGTTTGTGAGGTATAGACTGTCTGTGTCTATTATTAATGCCTAATGCCACTGTTATGGCGTAAATGGGGCTGTATGCAAAGAGACGACCCATGGATGGGACAGGATCCATTGGTCGTCGAGTTGCGTACAGCCCCATTTTCGCCATAATTGTGGTATGAGGGCTTTATTATACCTAGCCCTACCTTCTATTTTTTTTTTTAAAATCCATCTTTCCCCGTGTGTTGTTGTTGTCTGCTTGCGACCAAGTCGAGGGCAGTTATTTTTGTCTGACTCTATATTGGGAGCGCCGCTGTTCATATGCACAGACATGGACACATGTCCTCATTTGTGACAGTGATGTCTAATCATATTTTCTCGCAATGAATATTCACTCTAATAATATCCACAATTCCTATCATGGATTCTCGTTAAACTGAACAATGAACCACTGTTGTTGCATTATAGTGAATCAGTGTAGTTTCTACAACGAAGCAGTAGAGTACACACTGTGGTACAAGGAATCTCTGGACTTTTCTAACCCACTTAAAAGGATCTATTTTCTCCTTTTTTCTATTCTCTCAGGTGTGCCTCTGTGAAATTGTGTAATGTCGTTCTCATCATGAATATGACTGTAGCTGTCAAAATGGCGTTAAACACCTATTACTCACTCACTCACAAGGAATCTGTGTGAAAATGACGATGGTTCTGTGGCAATGTTGGGACAAGGATTTTACCCTTTTTTTTTTATAATTTCACCTACCTTACACAACTTTAAAATTTAGTCACCCACATTTAATTTTAAAGATTTAGAGAATTTAAACTATACAAATGTCATAAAGACATGTTCAGAAATTTTCTCACCAACCAAAGAGCTGATAGAGCCAGTGTATCAGCGTCAAGTCGAAAGCACGATATTATCTGTGGACATACAAGGAGCTGGGTCCTGCATGCAACAACTGTGGTTATAGTGAAAATAAGTTTGAAAATATCTTCAAAAACACACTTCACATCGGTACCCGTACATTAATGTTGTTCCCATTTTTACTGTGAAGTCGAGATGTGGCACACTGCTGATGTGAAGGCTTGACTTTTGTGTTTATAAGAAGTCAGTCAAAAAAAAGATTTTTGGTGACCATGTGAAATTGTGTAATGTCGTTCTCGCCATGAATATGTGAGTCAGCAAGCAGAAATGGGGGTTTCTGTGGGATTTAGTACCTGTTTTAGCCACCAGGGGGCATCACCATGGGCTAGAATAGGAAAGATATGCCTAAAACAATTATAGGGTACCTTTCTATGGAGAATTCAATGATTTTTGATAGAATGTTATATTTTGGGTGAAAAGGTTCCAAATTAGGTTGTAAAAAGAACGTTTTTGGGCCTAAATAGGCATTTTTGTTGATTTCTGTTACCATGGAAACATGATTTCCATTCTAAATAGGAAAATCAATGATCTCATTAGAAGGAATTTTTCACCAGGTTTACTATGGTAAAAACAGAACGAAAATACCATTTCTAGATCAAAAGTTATAGGCAAAAGAATAAGAAAATTATGCTAATTTAGATAATTAGCATAGTCACCCACTTTTAATTTTAAAGATTTAGAGAATTTAAATGATACAAAAGTCATAAAGACACGTTCAAAAATTTTCTCACCTACCAAAAAACTGATAGAGCCAGTGTATCAGCGTCAAGTCGAAAGCACAATATTATCTGTGGACATACAAGGAGCTGGGTCCTGCATGCAACGACTGTGGTTATAATGAAAATAAGTTTGAAAATATCTTCGAGAACACACTCCACATCGGTACCCGCACAGTAATGTTGTTCCCATTTTTACTGTGAAGTCCAGACGTGGCACACAGCCGATGTGAAGGATTGAATTTTGTGTGTATAAGAAGTTAGTAAAAAAAAACAACGTTTGGTGGCCATTTTTTGGAAAAAGGGGTGAAATGATATCCAGAGGTAGAGGAAGAAATCAACACAACCTCTGATATCCAGAGGTATAGGCAAAAATCAACACAACTTCTTTACCACTCATCCACCAGCAGTTGTCTTTAATATTAGCTGTATGATCTAGTATCACGTACAAGCATGTTTTTTAACAGTTTAGTACTACTCTAAAGTACAAAATCCTCATGTATAAGACACACCGCTCACTTTGGTGGCTTGCAAAAAACACAGCAGTGCTCTATCCTAAAATATATGGTTTATACGTGAACCCGCCCAAGAGGCACTAATATTAAAATAACTTAATACTTTGGGCGCCCCCAACCCGGCGGGTGAAAATCAAACAAACAGACACCCTACCAAGGAAAATCTCTGTGACTATGGGATAAGACCCTTTAAGTCTTTTATCTTTTCCCTCTGGGACCAACCACACTTAATGATCTAAGGGATCCATGCCTACAGCAAACAGTAGGTGAAAATCAAAAACAAACAGATACCCTACCAAGCAAGGGTCTCTGTGAAAATCGGATTAAATCTCTTTTAAGTCTTTGATCTATTTAAAACCATAGTTAAGAGACTTATCTTTGTTCCCTCACACTTTCTCTGCCACCTTCATCATGGAAACACCAACTGCTCTACAGACTATCAACTCTGAGAACCCAAAAACTACTACAGCATCATATAATTTTTTTTTATTTATATTTGCATAATTTTTTTATTTATATTTGCATAATTAGCCCCGCCCCATTGTTTACAAATAAGGGACCACATGGCTAGGCCACATGGCTAAGCCATGTGTTGTTTACAAACAAGGGGTCACATGATCACACTAATCTCCTTATAAGGTCATGTTATCATGGTAACCAGAATGCCATCCTCTGATTGGCTGAGAGGTGGTCACTAATCCCTAATTAGGTCAAGGGGGCCTGGTCTCATTAGCATAAAGGGGCATAGCCTATTATGTAAATGAGGGTCACGTGACCGAATGGAGGGCTCTGATTGGCTAAGGGGGCATGGCCTATTATGCAAATGAGGTGCACCACGGGGGTCCAGTGACGTCACAGGTCACGTGACCAAATGGAGGCCTCTGATTGGCCAGTGAGTAATATCCTTAGATTAGCTATAGTCCCATTCCGATACATACTATACTACTGACCTAAGTAAATATCAAAATAAAAGTAGTCTGAAATGAACCATAGAGTGTTTCACAACCCTTTTTCTGCCCTCTCCACCACTGACCTTGGCTTTGTAAAAAGTATATTCTGACTGTGAATGAATGTAAGGGCTAAGAAGCATTCTCAGTGTTGGCTATCCTACCATTCTAAGTCTGGGAACTACAGACAAAGTGTCAATAATCCCTAGTATATTGATAGGTGCTATGACTCCATCCATCAGTCAGGGGATTGAGGCCCTTATCAGTGGTTGTCCACCAGCTCCCCCTCTTCCTCATTCTCATCCTCTGAATCAGAGTCTTGGTTGTGTTTTCTATACCAGTGTTTAAAAATATTAGTGTTATCAGATAACTGAACTTTTGGTTTTAACCTATTCCATAGTTACACACCCCTATATATTGGGCTCTTTTTAAACCTTTCCGGTCTTGGGTGGCGTAACATAAATTTAATTTTGTGGTCTGCTCTTGTTCTTGGGTTGTCCACTGGTCTCAAATTTAATGCCTTTGACCTCTTAAACATGATTAATTGGAGCTGCTCATTTCTCCTCTCAGCAAGTACGTTGACTCTACATTCAGCATGAAGCTCATCTATGACCATTCTGTTATAGTTCCCCTTACATATCTTGAGTCCCCTATTCTGCAGTCTCTGTAGCTTATTGACCAGCGAGACACTGGCACCATGTACTGTGAAACCACAATACTCAAAATAAGGAACTATTGTCTACTTATAAATCTGTAGGGCTGTACCCTTGTCCAATAAATATCTCAATATGGGAGAGTACATTGTACACCCCTGACTTCTATTTCCTGGTAGCCATGCTCACAAGCAGAATTAGAAATAGGACCATTCTAGCCTACAATCAATTGAAAGAGTATGGGAAAAGAATGGGTGACAAAGCAATACTGCCCATGTTTTACACTCTGATAAGAGCCTTTGGTCAGGGTATGCCCTGGGGTATTTTCTACTACCAGGTAATTTCTGATGTTTTAAATACTTTCTTGGTAGATTACCAAGGGCATTTGCCCATTGCATAACCCAACAAAATAATCACACCAATCTAAGTACTTTTACCATTTTATTTACAGGAACCAAGACAGGACTACACAATAGAGCCTCTTATTGACTGCCAGAATCTTTTAGTATTGATTTCATCCACCAGGGGAATGCCCTTTGATATACAAGTGAGCCACATTTAGCCACAAATATATCTGATGATTCAGTCTCAAAAATCAATCTCCTCTAAAATCTGCCCGACTTAATAAATATTCCATTATTAATCAGCCTTTGACTTTTATCACCTTTCTTCTCATTGCTTTTACTTGTATCCTACTGTTATTGCTAGATTTAAGCATAAGATGCACATTTTGACAGGCACAAATGAAGTTGCATCCATTAGAAATACAGTAAATGAAGCCTTTAACTGGATAACAATAGTTCCCCATATCTGAACCCTTACTGCTCATTGGCCATAAATAATAATTTCAATATGTAAATATCACAGTATTTATAACAGATTCAAGCATTTTCCCCAAAAAAATCCAATTTTTTGATGTACTAACTTTTAAAAATGATGAGACCACTTTAATGGCCAGGATCTGTGTGCCTGATCCATAGACATTTGCCAACTGCCCGTTTCATGATCCAACAAAATAGTCACTGCAAAATAAAAACTTCTACCATTTTGTTCAAAGGGGCCAAGACAGGACTACAGAACAGAGGCTATATATTGACTGTCAGAAGCATTTAGTATTGATTTCATCCACCAGGGGAATGCCCTTTGATAAACAAGTGAGCCACATTTAGCAGAATGATTCACCTGGGATTCAACACAGGGGAGATCTCCACACAGAAGCTGTGTTGTCATGGGATTTGTGATGGCGTCTGGTGGTTGAATCTCACTGGACATAATATGTGGGAAACTATATACAATCTATATTGCACTTTATCTTGTTACTGGACTTTTATATACAGCATGAAAATAAAAGGTCTATGATGCCTATGAAAATGCTGTGAATTGGCCATACTACTGATGGAATTTATTGGAAGGGATACGAAAATGAAAAAAAAAACTAATTATTCTCATTCCTGGCAACTTTGACAAGAAGCAGATTTTTTCTCTGCCCAACAAGGTGTTATTATGCCTTCTATTAATGTCATAGTGTATCCCGCATTGGCCTGTATAAGCACTCTACATTCATTAACTTCAACCAGGCCATATCCTGGCCCTTATCCTAGAACGGTACTTATTCAAGGCTTAAATTATAGTGTATTTCAAAATTCAAATACCACTGCCCCTGATGGTAATTTAAGGCCAGCTCTTATTAAATACAGGCCAATACAATAGTCCACACTGAACCCATATGCCCATTCATGGTATTCACACAGGTTTGCACTACCACAGACCAAGGCCTGTCATTATCTTGCTCCCTGAGCCCATCTAACCCTATCTGCTGTTGATATGCAGCAGTCTGCACTGCTGTCCCTCTGGATCCAAGCACAGACCCCTGTGGGACCTCACCTATCCAGGGCCTTCTCCCTTATGGGGCCCAAACAGGCATCCTTGCGGGACCCCCTTCAGAATGGTTAGTTATGTCCCAGAGCCCAGAATCCCAGATGTTCCAAACGTTACATGCCTCTTGGGTGAGCTTGATGAGCCTGTTTGCACATAGCCGCATTTTGAACTTTATATATGTCATTATAGGTGAAAACTTTTCAATATTCAAGGTTTATTTCATATTGTAGGGGTCTCTGTAGACATATGGGTCCTTCCATTAATTTTCAGCCCAATCATAGACTATTTTCTTATGACCAAGACCAAAAGTACAGAGTAGTTAGTCTCTCTTAAGTCCTCAAAAGGCATGAATAGTCATTACTTTCAGCTGGATCAGATGGAGATAGATGCTAAACCATAGAAATTACATTACCTCAGACCGGAGGTTTGAAACAAGCTCTATGTAAAATGAAGTATACATTTAAGTTTAAAGTGATGAATTACTTCATTATTGTAATTACAACAACAAATTTAACCTCCCCCATGTTTCACTTTTCCTGAAGCACCTTGATGGCCTCAGCTGATTATTGTGCAGAATGATTGAAATCATTTGTGACCAACTTAACATCTTGTACCACCAGGAGGGCATCTCTGAACATGGTACAACTGCACACATCCACTAAGATTTTAAAACTACATAATCTGAGTCAGTGTTTGTAGGTGATGCACTATGACAGCTCTCTATGATCAGCACTAAATCTAGTAAATTACATAGGGTTTGGTAAGGCAGTCATACCAGTGCAATCATTAGTGACGACTAGATGCAGGGCTGTAATGGCATTACAGTAAGGAATTCTTTTATGAGCTGAAGGGGTCTAGTCATACCATCTTGAGAAATGCCTGCCTGAAGCAAGATCGTGAGATATTTCCACATCCTTTCTTTCTTAAGATTCGCCCCAAGCTAGAGATGCCCTAGATCTTTACACCACTCAATCATGGCTCTAATCTCACACTGTGTATCAACCCCATAACAATATTACCACAAAGACAATGCCCTGATTTAAAGATAACGGTATCTCATTGTCAAATGGAGTGGCAAGACTTAACAAAGTAACAATTTGATTTACCTACACTCGTGGCTTCCAGATAACAATGGCGGCCTTGATTAGATGAGGCTGTAGAAGGAGGGTACAGGAAGTGGCTGATAATTTGATAATTGAGCGTATTAGGGATAGATAGTATTTTAACAATGAACAGGGGAGGAGAATTCCAACTAGACATGAGAAAAATAGTTTAAATTTGTCCCCCATTCAAAAGGGCTAACAAAACACTCACGTGAGCGCCCTTAATGATTTTTTTTTTTTTTTTGGCTGGAAGCAAGTAAACTCTCTATGATATTTACACACAGTATTGTGTAAATATAGTCCCCCTCGCAGTAAAGTGACCACCCATTTCCATATTTTCACTCTGTCTTCAAATCCAGCAGCTCCCTGCTGCTGAGAGATAAGCATGCAAGTTGATATTGGGTTTGCATATTACGGATGGGATTTAAAGGGGCCCTTCAGTTTTGTTTAATGGCCCTTGTTTATTCTATGAAGACTTTGATGCATGAGGTGAGATGAGGTGGCTATTGTAGCACAGCCATTTAAATTGTGCATTCAAGTTCTGACTTAATTCCAGTTTAGTCACTCTACCATATAACTAATCCAACTTGATTAATCAAAGGCAACAACCAACATCTCCCTATACAGGTCTGTTAGAACCAACCTGAATTTGCGTAAAACACCACATATAATGTTACTAATACGAGGGGTTTTGTATGTATAGACCAGGCTTCAGGTGCAGCTTATGAAACTTTCCAAAACTCAGGGTGCGGCTTATATTTGGGTGCAGCTTACAGGCCTACAAGGATTTTACAGTACTTGTTATTAGGACAGACTCAAATCAAGAGATATCCAAGTCTCATATCTTTATGAAATGTGTCAATACCCCCACTATATCAAAATCTCCACTAGCCTGTCAAACCTCATTGATATCATTTATTACCATCTGCAGTCAGAACCAGTAACAGCTTTGTTATCTTCTATATCTTAACTCTTTAAGGGCCGCTGATGCATCAATGCATCATGTCCATTGTTTGTCATAATCTGCACCATTGAAGTGCTGGCGAGACTGCTCGCCAGCACTTCATTAGATCATCATGCCCACCCTCCCGTAGGGTTGGCATGATGGTTCAATCAAGTGCTGGCAAGCCGTCTCACCAACACTTTATTGGTGCATCATGACAACCTATGGGCATGATGCGTTAATGCATCAGTGGCCTTTAAAGGGTTAATGTACCTTTCTCACCAGCATGCTCACACCTTATCTCTAAAACAACACAACTAGGGTTCTGACCATCAAATCATTGCAAGAATAATTGGTAGACATGTTCATGGCTCACAATAGAGAATAGTAGGCTATAAAACCAACATAAAGTAGATTTCTTGCAACTTTCCGTTGGTGGCATCAAGTGTGTTGTAACACTAAATCAGGAAACAATGTCCCCTTCCTATTGGCACTTTAAGGATATGTCCAGCGGTGCTAATCATCCTGTATCGACTAAATGGAAAATGGAAATAGATAAGAGAGACTGATCTAATTAACCATCCACCATCACAAAAGGACCAATTTGACAAAGTTGACAAACCCGATTGGATATCCTGTGAGGGTAAGGGCCACTCTTGTGTCCCCTACTGAAGAACTCTTGTGTCCCCTACTGAAAAACTCAGGCAAGTGCAAATCCAGAACAGGAATCAGAGCCACTGAGTTGATTTAGGAAAAAGAATATCCCTTTTATTAAATTTATTGCAGACATTATTATCTGCAGAATATATCTAACCGTGTTTAGAATAATCATTCTTTCAGGAGAAAGCACTATACCACTACCCATCTTGTTTTTCAGCTGAGGATCTCTGAAGCTTATAAAAGCACTAATGACGGGATGTTTTTATTTCCTGAAAAGCTCTCAATGAAACTGTGCAATTGCTAGGGAAGATAAAAAAAAAACTGTTGTGTATCATTGAATTAGATCAGTCATTTTGGGTTTGGATGAGTTGTCACAGTGGTGAACGTAATATCATATAATTAATATAAGGTGGTTTGGCCTCCAAGTATAATTGAAAAGGGTGCTGACATGTAGTATTTTGAAATTACCTCACGCCTATAGCAACTGAGCAGGATGAGTCCCCTCTTGCTGACCGTACAGGATCAATAAACCCCTAAATGTTGTTTCCCAAGATGCAAACCAATTGGCTGTGATTAGAGAGTGCCCTCCCCAGTGTTTCCCAAGAGCGGACGCTAATTAAATTCCACCCCTCAGTCAATGCAAATAGCTGATGGCTATTGTAGCTTTGTGGGCCTTATCTGGGATTTGTCCTGGCATTAATTGTTAGATTAAGATAGATAACATATAAAGTAAACCAGTGGGTGTAGCCTCAACTATTGTTCTCCCAAAGGGGTTTCGCTACCAATGCAGTTAGCTCATTTTGATAAATATGTATACCGAAGAGTTCAAAGGTAGGGCACTTTGTATCCCTAACTTTCAGTTTTGGTAAAGCCCCAAGAGGTATTGCACTTTATGATTTAGTTATCCATACAAAAATCCATAGACATTAAAAAGAAGGCCAGTCAGCTGCACACATTTTACGCTTCGTACATAGCTGTTGGTGTATAAGGGCTTAATGAAGGGGTGCATCATGCCCATTCGTTGTCATGATGCACCAATGAAGTTCTGGCGAGTGGATTTGCCGGTAATTCATTGGAGCATCATGCAGACCCTCTGAGAGTGTATCAACCCTGTAGGGTCTGAATATTGCTTGAATGCAGCCCTGGCGAGTTACTCACAAGGACTACATTCATGCATCTTGAACACTTGACATGATCCATTAATGCATTTGCAGCCTTTAAGGCGTTAAAGGGCACTAAGAGTATTATACCCTGTAGCTGTAATGATACGTGAATACAACCTTTGTGAGTAACTTGCCAGAGCTGCATTTCTGCATTCTTGCAGCGTGCCGGCCGTACAGGATCAATAAACCCCAAAAGGGTTGACATGTTGCACCAAGTCACAAAAACATAGTTGCTAGGGTCTTCAAATTGAGCAGCAGAAAATACACTTCATCTTAATTCTAAACAACCCAGGGAGATGGCCCTAAATGATAACCCTTGAATGACAGTGGTGGTATCAACAGAGGCACACACATTGTCAACATGAAGCGAGTGAGTGAGTAATAAATGTTTAATGCCATTTCGACAGCTAAGGTCATATTCATGGCAAAAACTACATTACACAATTTCACAGGGGAATGTGTCAGTGCCTGTGCATATGTGCACCACACACATCGTGAGAGTATAGGAAAGAGGAGAAATAGACCCTTTTAAGTGGGCTAGGGAAGCCCGTCAACATGAAGAGTCTGAGCCAGGCTTGACGGTAAGATTTGAGAGGTTTTGGCTTGTTCATTTATGCTGCTCAATTTGAGATTTTATTTTCAGTGAATACTGTGCTGGCAACTAAACTAGAATCAATTGATCTCCATGCAGAGTCTCAGTGATGTACTTCTACACTCTCCATGGGTAGTGTCCTCCTTCTCCAACCATTACTTTCCCACATCATCACATAAAACATCAGGTCAGGTAATGACATTTTAGAGCAAGCAGAGATAATTCAACTAGTCACTGATTTTATTTGACATTTATTTCAGTGTAATCAAGTAGACATACTTAACAAGGACAACAACATGGAAGGTTTGCGTGTTTTGCAGTTTTGAAATGATCAAATAAGTGATTTCAGTAAAGTCTATGAAATTAGGATTTAATCAAATTTACTGAAGACTTGGCTTTATAAGTTGACTGCATTATAATGTGATGAGTGCACAGCCATATGTCGGGTTGATCCACAAGGAAGACATTTCTCAAGATGTTAAGAATAGACCCCTTTAAATCGTAGTCGGAGCCCTCTAACGCCATTATAGCCCTGCATCTAGTGGTCACTAATTATAGAACTGGTATGAATGCCATACCAACCCCTATGTAATTACTACATTCAGTTCTGATCATACAGAGCAGTCATAGCGAACTACCTACAATCACCCACTCTGTCTTTTTCAGTGTTTCAAAACGTAGTGGCTGTACCTAGTTGTACCATCTTGAGAAATGCCCTTCTGAGGCCGAAACATACCTCTAGTTGAACAACTTTAATTAACAGGTATATAATATTAAATCACTAAATTATGTTGTACATTAGTTCACAAATTAATGCATTAATATGAATAAGTAGCTAAAGAAACACAAGGTATAATTCACAGCCCTATTCACAGTAAAGTTTAAAGAAAGAGAATGTTTTTCATGGGGCCAGGTCCTACACAATAATTATGAGACACTATCAGTCAGATAAAAGTGGAAAAAGAAAAGGACAGATCAACTGTAGTATCTTTTCAAAATTAGCTTCTGGTCCAACAAAACAAGATGAGCTTCCCCGATGAAATTAATATTCGATCGTCAATATTACTGAGGTATTTCAGACCAAATACAATATATTTTTGATGAAATATAATATTGTGCTTACATAAGTGTTATCAGTACTTGTTATACCCATTACACCTTTCCAATAAAAGCATCCATCAACATTCAATTGTTTTTGTTAATGCATAAATTCATGAATCAGTTACTTTCTCTCACCAGGTTTGATTAGATAATGTTTATTTGCATTGGACATCACATGGTCTCTACTCCTATGAGGTGGAAAACATTGCTACGTATATCAAGAACATCAATAGATTCCAAGATAAGCACAACAGAACTGCCTAATGAGTACAATACAATCTTCATATATGAGAAAACATAGCATTTCACGTTTTTCTTGCCACAAAAGTTCCCAGCTGCGAAACTAGATCATACAAATTGAACAATATTTTCAATAATGCTTGCACTCAATTGTCTTTCACAAGTATGCAGCTTTTTAAAGTAATCATTATGGCAAAAGTATTCTTTATGACTTATGATAACATAAGGCTAATTTAAGAAAACTCTCTATGGAGGTTTCATTTGTTTCTGAGATATTATGTAAATGGGAGAAATGTTGTCTTATTTTCATAAAACATGATTATCACCACTTTCAAATGATACATGTGCTGTATCGCGGTTGACAATCTTTGCGATATTTCTTTATGTATGGTTTCTTTTTGTTATGTGTCCCACAGGTGCAGGTTAAACACAGAGTTTCTGTCTCTAAGCATAACAATAGGGGCTGTCATACAGCACATAGACAGAATTGCATGGCAAAGTGTCAACACACCCAGTTTCTCCACGCGCGGGGTTGTGACTTTTCCAAACTCAACCTCTCGCCTCATTTGGAACAGCCACAACTGCACAGGTGACAAAACTGGGAGTGGAGACACTTTTAAGAGCTACTCTTAATCTATTTCATGTTATCCCATTAAAACAGACCTCTAATTTACTTTTTGACAATGGGTCTGAGGGTGTTTTGAAGATGCAATATATATAAGAGGTGTGAAATCCTTGGTTTTATGTTTCCATTGTGCTATAAACAGAGTTATCCTAAAACTTCTTTGAGCTCTTGGACAAACATGATATATTGACAAGAATGGTGTGGATGCATGTAGAAGTTTTCCTGATTCAAACACATCTCAGTGTATTCTGTATTCTGAGGAAAGCACTTCAGCTTGGAACACATCCCAATACAACATCCTGTTAGTTTGTTATCCACTTGAGATTCCAACCATTCCTTATGATAAGGACTGAATATATATCCACAGAGCAATAATCCCATAGTTACTGTCACTCACTTACTGAAGACGACATATTTCAGGCATTAAGGAATATGATAATACCTCAAGCCTAAACAACCAAAGCAGCATATACAAGCATAACCTTATGTATTACCTAAATATACTTCACACTAGGTGACTTCTATAATGAAGTTGTAATGATTAAGTTCATCAATAGGTTACAATTATCACTATTGATAATTTGGTGTTTGCTCGTCGTTATTCGCTGATCGTATAAACCACATTTTATCATAAAGGGTGTCATTCAAGGTATATCCACAAATTGTTTATCAAGTATCCAACATATGAATATACTAACTATATAGCCTGCCGTTAGGGTTGAGGGAATGGTTCTTGTGAAATATTTCATTTTCAGAAAACCTTTTCCTTTGAATGAGTATCACACTTATTATAAGGCGGACGGAATTGTTCCGAAGTCGATTGACGAATCACAGAGAGGGTCTCTTTCAACATAGGCAGGACGTGCTGTCGTCACATCCGTAACCAGAGAGTCCATAAAACAAGCACTATGATTGGCCAATGGAGGTCACGTGTAAGGGGTGAGGCCAAGGCTCCAGATGAGTGGTCCATTTTAGAACGTGCTGGCTCGTCTTTTAGTCGTACAGACTCAGATGGTCTCTTAGCTGAAAATAAGATGGCACTTCTGAGTTGTAGCAGACTCTTCTGTACACAACTTTTATACACCGGTACTTTTTACTTGAATCAGAATCTTGTTTTCACTGTTCATGAAGAAGAGAATCCTAACATCTCTTTTTTTTCAAAGAGGACTGGTACAGAACTTGAAGCAATAAAATGCCTTTTTTTTCTACAGTGCTTAGAAATTTTAATTAAGCAAAACTATGTGTATTGCTGCAAATCCCAGTTCAAATATAATATTCCTTCAGCATGCCATTCCCAAATGGCAGATTATTAGTTCATAAATAAATCCACAATATTTCTTCACTTATATTTTTGTGCTATTTTCCTAGTTTATAAATCTTGTTCAACAAACTCATAACTTATTATTGTATATGGGGTTTTGTACTCACAGCGTATTTGTCGGAAGGAGAGCCAGAACCCTGCGTCAGGGGTTGACTGGTGCTGCCCCTTTGCAGAGAAATATTTGACCTTGACCGGGTCGGAGGTCAAGTTGTAAACAAAGCGAGGCTGTGGAGTCTCCAACTTGCTGGCACACAGCTTCTCGACAAGACGAGTCGACTCGTAAACCTCAATACGGTCCATGCATGCACCCCTAGAAAGGAGAAGTAGTAATATGCAGTGAGCATAGGGCAAAGTTATAAAGTGCTAAAATAGCTCGGTGGTTTCAACCTCAGAGAGGTGGCCTACGAAAACCTCGCAAAGAATGGAGATATAGTGAGGGGAAATTAGTTCTAATAAAAAACAAAAACCCTGTGACTACTGTCCTTAGCACATTTAAGTGCTGGTCTCAAATAAAGATCAGGGTATACGCCTGTCTTGTATCATGAGTGCCTGGGGTAGAGTGGGATTGAAATCTATGAGTGCCCAGGTGCTTAGAGGTGTCACTACGGAAGTCATACATCAAAGAGAGAGGCAGAATGATGGCTAATGATCACCCCTTGAAGGCAGTGGACAAGAGGAAATACACAAAGGGTGTAACACCAACTATTAAGGCCAAGAAAAATAAAAGGTATGTTTCCAGTAACATAGCTCAAAGAGCTAGGGTCGGTAGGTCGGGTGTTTTTTTTTTTGTTTTTTTTTCTAATCTTTTGTTTTACATTTATATAGGAAATGTTAGGGCACATATCAATGGATGTATCAAATTCTTTGATTTCATTGTAAAATAATGATGGGAAAATGACAATGTGAGACAGGGGAAGAACACGAAAAGGATACAGGAAAAATCCTCAAAAAGACTTTGCCCCTGTTTTGCTAGGGTCGGTCGGGCTACTGGAAACAAACCTTTTTTTTTTATATGCCCTAAGCAACATTTTATAACAACACTTACCCGTGCGGCAAGAAAGGTTGACTTTTTCATGAGTAAAGTTGTGTTGAGGGTAGTTTTGGTGAAAAGCTCGTAACTTTGAAAGTATTGTTCATGTATGTAAACAACTTACATCAGCTGATTGATAAGACAATTACCTTTCAAACAGTGTGCATTACATGGCAGGCCTGTCAATGAAAATTTGCATACTCAATAGGTTAACCAAAAAAAAGTCCAACAAGAAAAATGTGACAAGGACCATGGATAGGAGTTGCCACGGATGATGTCACTGATGACGTCACAGTGGCTGCATGACGTCACTAGTAATGTTATAGGCAAACCGAAAACATAATGGAGTTGCACAGTCACCACGCTCCCAGCCGCTTATGTGGCTTGCAACTCCAAAAAAACATCACCGACAATTTCTCTCAAAAGTCACCCTTTCTTGCAATATTGTGATCTATAGTATGATTAAAGGACTTACTGTAAACCGTAAATAGTGAGTATAATCTCTAGATAGAATCCTGCATGGACAGCAAAGTTGTATGTACACACTGTGTTACGGGGCAGCCAATGGTCAGGTGATGAGACCGACCCCTCACTGGCATTAAACAACCAGTCACACCACGTATTGGTACTCTTATGGCCATCCTGGTGCCACTCTGAGGGAAGGAGAGAAAAAAAATCAAACATGGCATATAAATATAAAGTGAGAATTGTCGGCTTGTTACATTACATAGATTGATGTATCACTACACTGCTACTTGACAAACATCTTATATTACAGACCGGGCAATCTAACATCACAGAGCAGGAAATATAATAATTTAGATAATTTTATCTTTGATGCAATATGAGATAACAACTCATCATATCTTAAAATACTACCTTTGCCCTAAGGTGACATTGATAACCTGAGATAGCAGACTAGTGAGAGCCTTGCCAATATTGGATAGGAGCCGGGGGTGGTCGGAACAAAGGCGGGGGGGGGAGGGGGCCAATACCAGACATAGGAGACAGAACATTTTTTGGCCACCCCAAAATGTGGAAACCAATATACACAAGTTTACATAGTAAACTTGGTCGTTTACTCACAAATTAACCAAGGTAGCAGGATGTATGTCTAAAGTTTATAATGCTTAAAATATTTATTGTGGCCTGCTCAAGGCGCATTGGCTTCTCCAAATTTAAAGGAGCATTGTTGATTTTATGATGAGAATAACAGTTCACTGTCATGTCATCAAATAGCCTCAAACCTTTCTATCAAAAAGTGGTTTTTATTCTCAGATAACAGAGATAAATACATAAATGCACTTAAAAGTGTCTCCACACTTGTGGAGCTGTTGTTCCAAACTTGGCCTTTGGCCTCATTGGGAACAACAACCCCACGCATGAAGAAACTTGTCATGCCAACACTTTACCAAGCAACCTTTTCTATTTCTGACACTCCTGAACACCCCTGCAGATAGAGAAGCAGTCAGAGACCAACCTTTGGTGAGTCTAATGGCTGTGCCATGGAAGCCATTAAAATTGTAGGGTGGTTTGTCCCTACTGGAGTAGAATGAAATGTAGAAGTGACCAGTGGATGAGGTTATGTCTGGTATCTGCCGCCCACAGAACCGCCCGATGAACGGACTCATGGTAGAGTTACCATCGTGTATCTCTAAGTAGTCATCCTCACAGTCATCTCTGAAAGTACAATAGGATTGATTAGAATAGGTAACCTTTAACCACTTAAGGACCGCTGATGCATGGCCCATTGGTCGTCATGATGCACCAACGAAGTGCTGGCAAGGATCTAGTCACCGCATCTTCAAGAATGCCTTCCAGATGGGGAGGAGGTGTTCATCCTTTACCCAATAAAGACCGAGGCAGTACCCCAAGGTGTTTAGGGGACCTACTGGGGAAATGATGTACACTCCCTCCCCTTTCGAGTGACCTTATTCCTGTTATAACACTAACACCCACTATATGCATGGCCAGAAAACAAAAAATGTCACTCTCCAATCACCTCTTCCATTACTGTTTCCCTACAGTGAAAAGCAATATAATACTTGGATTCCTGATAGAAGAATGCAAAGCGGCCGTGCTATAAACTAATCGCAATGGTATGGCTGCAACCAGACAGCTATAGCAAAGGAAAGGAGAGGGAATCAATGTAACCACCCCAGTGCTTTATTTCAATTTCTTTTCATAATAGAATAGTACAACTGTGTCAGGTACACCGATGCTGCATTGATGCATCACGCTTATTCTGCAGCTTTGTTGAAGACACCATTGTAACACTATCAATCTAAAAACATATTCAGCAACAGTTTCTCCTGCCAAAAATTGAACATAGAGCGTTGAGTCATCTGTTTGTTTTTTATAAGGTTGGTATTTTCATAATGCTATAACATAAGGAATAGAGATGTTATGTGATGCGGTCTCACAAGAACTGTAAAAAGGATTCTTGGATTCTTGTGGTTTTATTAGGTTAAATCTATCTCCTGTTCCTCCAATGCAATGGCAAACACAAGAAAAAACTGACAGGCACAAAGGCACGAGACCTATAGGGCCATCTTCCAGAACACCTTCAAGTCACAGCAGCCGCTAAAAGATTTAGGAATCCTCTGACTTAGCTGTAGGCAGCAGAAAAGAAAGGGATGCATCTACACTCACATCCCTTTTTGCCTTAACCCTTTAATGGTCACTGATGCATTAATGCATCATGCCCATTGGTCGTCATGATGCATCAATGCATCATGCCCATTGGTCGTCATGATGCATCAATGCAGCCCTGGTGAATAAGTCACCAGGGCTGCATTCAAGCATCATACCGACCCTACAGAGTCGACACACAACCTCCCAGAGGTCCATCATGATGCTCCAATGAAGTGCTGGCAGGCAGTCTTGTCAGCACTTCATTGGTGCATCATGACGACCAATGGGCATGATGCACTAATGCATCCGCGGCCCTTAAAGGAATACACTCTGTAGCTCGTTACTCCAACTGCCTTTACATGATTGGAAAGCCCCATTGTAAAGATTAAGAGATTAGCCTGGATTATGCACATGTTGACTACATACCGGCACGGCGTAGTAAATTAGATTAATGGCAGCACTGAGACTTCTAGGTCTATGGGAGCAGGAGGTCTCCTTGTTCTTTTTTGATTGCCTCCCCTACAAGAGGGTTCACCATAGCTTAATTTTGTTAAGATGCTGGATCATGCATCTATATTTATTTTCCTTTGTTGTATTGAGGCATCTATGAATAAATGGTGAGTAACTCGCCACTGTCAGAAAATGCAGGATGCTCAAATAATTTAAATACGCCTACCTCTAGAAGCCTCATCCTCATTTGCGACAGGCATTTACTGGAATACTGTTTTTTTTTCAGTGCTTAAGATTGGTTTCAATACCGAGGTTCCAGATTATCCAGTGGAGACACCATTGCTTAATCTGGTGCCTAGTGAGATAAGCACTGATAACAATCAGGATGATGTAATGCCCCCTAAAAGGTCAGCAGTAAATTTATGGAATTTTTTCATTGATTGTTTATGCATCCTGCTACCTCCTTATACCCCTTACCCCCGGTGCTTATTTAAGACTACCGTTTGAACGAGTCGAGACAGTATGCCTTGTGGAGGTAGATAACAAGCTGAGACTGCCTCACTGAGTTCAGCTGCACTACTGCTATTGGTTCCCATGGGATTTCACCCTTCAAGGGTGGCTGACGCAGGAGTGCATCATGCCCGTAGGTCGGCATGATGCACAAATGAAGCGCTGGTGAGTCTGCTCTTCAGCACTTCATTTGAGCATCATGATGACCCTCTGGGACCCATATAGGGTCAGCATGATACATTAATGTAGTACCTCGCCAGGGCTGCATTCATGCATCATGACGACCAATGGGCATGATGCATTATATTGCATCAGCGGCCCTTAAAGGGTTTAAACAGCTTATATACTTGCAGGCTGTCCCAGCCTTTGTGCAACAGATTAAAGATACTTTCTGTCAGTGCAGGAGATTCCCATCCCCTGTTTGCTTCCTCTGGGAGGGGGGCAAAGGGAGGACTTCTAGGAGCAAACAGAAGTGATGCTAGTACATTTATAAAAATGCTACAGGTCATTTGCCTTGTTCCTGCCTCTTTTATGGTGTCGGTGAGCATCGAAACATTTAAATATAAACCTAATATAAGGACTCAGAGTTGCAGTCATAATGATAACAAAAAAGGACAACCCGAAAGATTATCTGGAATTTAGAAAGTTTCTGAATATTTTTGAATTTTAGGTGAAGTCAGTGAATGTCCAGGCAGTTTTTAACAATGTGATTACTGCCCTGTATCACCAAACGACCAACATGTCAGCTTCAGCTGTGACATGATCACTTAACTCCTCTATGTCAATGAGTTGACATAAATAAGGCTGCACTGTAAAACAGTGTTTAGGGATTAAACACTAGTGTTTAGAACTTAAACACTTGTTTAAACACTTATTTGTCCCACTTTTCTAAACGCTTCTTTAGTGCTAAACGCGTTCAATTTTAAACACGTTTAACCATGAAGTGTCTAACCAAGTGTTTAAATGCTAAACATTTAAACACTTCAGTGTTTAGGTGTTTGAGAGACAAGTGTTTAAAAGCTAAACACCTAAACACTTCAAGTGTTTAGGTGTTTAAATGCTGGTGTTGAGAACATTTGGTGTGTATTTTCAAACACCTTTTTTGCAGTGTGTAACTGACCATGGCAAGCACTAACCATATTATGGAGCAGTACCCAGACCTCGGTTTACAACTGAGGTGTTAATGTCTGAACAGTGTCTGTAGCTCTGCCCCCCAGTCCCAACTTCATACTTTTATGAACACACTTGCCAACCCAGCCTGACACTATAAAAAGCAGTGGCCCAACGTTATTGAAAAGCACTAAACCCGTGTAATTTTCACAAGAAGGCCCAGGTGACAGTACAGTGTTACACAGATCTACAGGGAATCTTTGTGAAAGTAACAACAGATCTGTGAACAGTTACTTTGTGCCTTAGCTGCTCACCATAGCTTCAAGAAAAGACATTTCCCTGTCTAAACTGTTGACAAATATATACAGCCAAGGTCACCAATGTAAAAGGTCATCAATTATAGTAGATATTTGATGAATTGATAAATCAGGACCTCATTTCCATCAGTAGTTGAAAAAAAAATCTGCAGCTATGTGCTTCTTACTTGAACCAAATGTTTGACATCCATCATTTGATGTTTTACACCACACAACAAATAGAAAGGCTAAATACACAGAAATGCTATTTGCACCTCAAACAATTGCTACACAAAATCCCTACTCTAAATAGGTTGCACTATGCCTAGAAACATCAATCTATTGCATTTACCACTAGAGTCTAAAGTGGCCATATCTCAGAAGTTGCTGTCATGTATCGACAAACTTACGAGCGACCATTGAAGGTACCCGTGTAGTTATACAAGCCTCACATAGTAGACGCCATGGCATGCACTACTTTCTTATGTTTTATCACCCCAGGAAGGCATTGCTCAAGATGGTATGACTAGATCCTGTTATGCCGTGGTAGGACCCCTCACTTTAATGCTATTACAGCCTTGCATCTACTGGGCACTAATGATTGCACTTGTACGACTGGCATAAAAAAATCTATATAATTATTACATTAAGTTCTGACCGCACACAGTAGTCGTAGTGCATTATCTACTATCACCCACTCTGATTTAGAAACTTTCAAATTGTAGTGGCTAGGCCCAGTCATACCATGTTGAGAAATGACATCCTGTCCTACATCGTTTTGTGGTGGTAGACATAGGGCTGCTTTCGAGATGCTAGGCTTCTTGACCAAATTATGGGTTCTGTCTGCGTTTGTTGTTTCATTTGATATCTATCCTTTTTGTCACCATCGATAATGCCAGTGGCATTTTCTGTTTGTTTTTTTTTAAATTTTACAATGATGATATGCTGTTCATTATGTTCAAATTGAACTACTATAAGAAATCAAATCAAATGTGTTAATATTTTAACACTTTCTTGTAACATTTTAGGCTAAGCACTTAACACCTTCGTCAAATTGTTTTGAAAATAAAAAGTGTTTGGATAATGATATGTAATAGAAACTTATATTGAACTCATTTTAAACTCTTTCTGAGCCCAAATCCTTTATTCTCAGAAGCATTTGAAGAAGCCCTGAATCTGCTTTGTCTGCCACAGTTCGAATATTGCTGGATGTAGATCCTCAATTTAGTGCGCCTTTAAATCTTGGCAAAAAGCTTTTTGCCCAATACCGTTTTTCACAAACGAAAGTATTCAACAATTAAACGTAGTTTTGGTGTGTATCTCCATTGAGAAGGATTTCCACACGTCTGTGCACAACCCTACAAGGCATGGAGAAATAACTAAGGTCCATTTGGAAGGAATTCCTCCCCATGGCAAGAAAAGAGAAATGATGAAAAAAGCTTAGAATAGTTTGTGATATTCTAAGGCGCAGCATTGTCGTCACAACAACCAGCCCAGCCGTTATCAGCCTTATTTTCCTGAAGATAAGAGTCCTCCAGAAGGGTTAAATTAAATAGATAATGTATCATAAAAATGGCGCTAAAAGATCTGGACCTCATAGAGCAAAAACCATTCAGAATTTGGAACGCACTGTGTCACATATGTGATGCAATCTAGATTTTTATCCTAATACGAGAGGTAGCAGGATCCATTACTAACCATTCACTACAGGCATTTAGGAGGCATTATGTAACAGCTGGTCCCCATCAAGCTGGTTGTAATCGGTGCCTATCTCACAGCTTTAAAGTACCAGATCAACCAATGGTGGACCCATTGGAAGGCCTTAAAACTCGGTATAAAAAGTCGACTTTTTAAAGCAATTGTGACTGACTTATAAAAAACACCAAAAAGGAACCTATATCCCTAGCCCCTGAGATCCTGGTCCCGATTTGCAGAGATATAATATGATGAATAATACAGAATACTTACGAGCCCCGTATGGAGAATTCCCTTGGTTTGGGCGCAGCGCCTTGGAAGGTGAGTTGTAGCGTGGAGCTATCATCCAGTGAGTAGACATGGTAATGGCACTCCATGTTAGGTGGGTATATACCAGGGTAACCGGGCGACAAAATGTCACAGAATCCGTTACAGTCCTCTGTCACAACCGTCCAATCACACACTGAAAATACAGAATTGATAGATTATTTGTAACCTGAATAAACAAAGCACAATAAATTCTGCAGACAAGATCTGTACAACATAAGAATAGAGATCTTGTATTACCCCATTGCCTGTAACCCTTCAAGTGCCGCTGATGCATTGATGCATCATGCCCATTGGTCGGCATGATGCTCCAATGAAGTAGAAATCTAGGTGCCGTAATATCCTTTCTAACATTTGAATACACCATTCAAATCTTTATTTTTGCCGGCTATCACTTATCAAACCCGGCAAGGGGTGCATTATGACCCAATTTAAACAGACAGGCTTGCATAGATCTACCAGAGAGAAGCCCCAGCCTTCCTTTCAACATTTTCACGAAAATTATGGCTTTCTTATGGTATAAAAAGTCATTACGATTGGTTAGGAAATGGGCAATAATGACCTGCATGATTTTATTTCACATTATGAATTTGGGTTGATTTATGTGGGAATGTACCTTTAATTCATAGCATTTCAGTCTCATTAGATTCCAATCACATCTCCTCTCTCTCCTATAACTTCCTCAATCTTTCAGTATACTGTCAACAGCAATGAATCCTGATATGCTCTACACAAGTTTATAGATAATCAAATTCCGCAGTTGTTGAGATGATTTTTTTTTCCACAAAGAGTACCCCCGAAAACGTATCTTTAGCTTTGTGAGTTTCTTTTAGGATTTATTGACTGACCTGTTCTGTCAACTCTATATATATATCACCTACATAGGAACTGCTTATAAATATCCCAAGCTTTCAGATTCTGTTTATGAACGCTGCCGAGGGTATGTCAAGGTAAAGTATATGAGGTTAAGAGTCTGTTACAAAGTTCAAGGTCGCCCATACACTTCTGAAGGTCACAAAAGGTCAGAGGTCACCTATGATGTCATTACTTGGATATATCATACGGTAGTGCCCCTTGATAAATCTGTCGATATTGTAATTCGCTAGTCAGGCAGCAGGTGGCAGTGCGCCGTCTATTTATGTTCCATGACCTTGGTCGTGACCTTGTCATGTGGTGCAAAGTGTACTGGGAAGGCTGTGGGAGAGTGGCGCCACCTGCAGGCAGCCTTTGAAACTGTTCGTGATGAATGAGAGAAAAGATCAGTTCACTAATGAGCATTGAGCAAGCTGAGAACCACTCACTGGGCTGTGCCTAACCTTGAAGGATCCCAGCATATATACCGACCTAGCGGGATGCACTATCAACCAATGAGATTACTCCCTTCATTCATACAATACAGTATCAGTTGAATATCTTACATAAAAATATCGATATACCTGTGTACACTTGTCATCTCTTATAAATTCATCCATTTTTATGGGGAAAAAGGCATCATAACATGACCAAACAGTTAATGACCAGGTCGTCATTTAAAAAATGTTGTCTGTTCTGGCCATATAAATGAATTACTTAATGACTATTCTATAGGAACAACAGTGGCACTACATTTACTTTAAATACAAAATAATAATATTCCACTCCCTAACCCTAAACTTTTTTAAAGTACATCAAATAATGATCGAGTCTGCACCAGGCATGAGGAGCATGTTAAGATTCACATATCTTACATTAAAGTAGATTATGTAGCAAGAGCTAGTCATATAGTATCGATTAAGGCCTTTTTTGAGGCTGATTTGAATGCATCCATATCTCTCAGGTTTCTCATATATATATCTAGGTTATTCCAAGTTTGGGTGCATAAGCATTCTGGTGATTTGGCATAGGATATACAATTTACCTTCTCGTATTTTCACACAGGTGCATTAGAAAATCTAGTTGTTATTACAGTAGGCATGATATACTCTGCCATTCAGGACCTTTTAAAGGCTAGCATTTTTACATGATAGAGTCTTCTGGGTTCTAACATAGGTACCTCTGTGTTTTTATGCACTAAGGTAGTCAGAGTTAACGGATGAACACCTAGGCAGGTTTTAAGACACCTATTTTGTAACCTTTACAGTTCTAACAGTAGGTCTGCCTTCCCTCCATTATACAAAATATCACAATAGTCTATAATAGGAATAATATGCATTTTATACATCCTAATTCTAGCCTCTATTGACAAGTATTTTCTACAGGATTAATGATTTAAAGGGTACACTCTTGATAACATTTCTTAAATACATATTAAAATTCAGCTCTGGGTCCAGTGTCACGCCTAGGTATTTGTATGATGAGACGTTCATAAGTTGCTTACCATTCAGTACTATTGTTGGCTTTTGCAGTTTTTTTAACTTGATTTCTGAGGCAAAGGTCATAATTTTAGTTTTGGATTCATCCATTGTTAATTTATTTCTGGAGGTCCAAAGAGAAAAAGTATTTAAAGCAGTGGTAAGCTCAGTAGTTAGTGTGTCAATGTTTTTTCCTGAGACATAAAGCACTGAATCGTCAGCATATGTGACATGCACTGTGAAAGGGGGCCTTATTGCACCCTGCACTAAGACCCCTTTTCACAGATTGTGTCACATATAGTAAAGTTTTATGGACATCATTTTTTGAGATACAGCCATTAATATATAATAAAAAGAACAGAGGACCCAAACTTGAACCTTGTGGGACCCCACATGTCAGGTTAGCTTTTCCTGAGCGAATATGGTTTGCTATAGAACATTGCTGTCTCTGTGATAAATAGTTTTTAATAAGAGAAAGATTTCTATTTCTAATACCATATTGTTCTAATTTACTCAACAATTTTAAGTGATTAACAGAATCGAATGCTTTTTTATGTCAATAAAAGCAGCCAGTGTTATATTACCATTATTTCTATTCTTTAGTACATCGTCAACCAAAACTGATATGGAGTCTAGTGTAGATTTGGACTTCTGATAGCCTCCCTGATTTTTCGATAAAATATTGTAAGCCTCTAGGTGAGAGCTCAACTTGTTATGAATAAGCCTCTCCATACCTTACCAGGAACAGGTAACACACTTATTGGCCTAAGATTCGAAACGCTGGAGGGATCCCCTCCTTTAGGTAATGGAGTCACAGTAGCCACTTTCCAACAATCAGGTATTATTCCTGTGTCAGTTATTAAATTAATAATTTTAATAAATCTGTGAGGGAACCTTAACATAACTTTTTTAAAGATGTTAGTGGATAGGTAATCTATAGCTAAGGATTTGGATACATCAATATTCTGGAGGCATTCAATAATTTCTTCATCAGTAAAATTCATATCTGGCATATCTGTCTCACAGCAAGTACCATTAAAGTTGAAAGCAGTGGTATGTTGTTCTGCCAACCGTGGCCCTATCTCAGCAAAAAAATTATCAATATAGGTAGAGGTATCATCCATTGAGATTACTTGGCCATTATCATTTATTAACATAATTGCTTCATTTGCAGTCTTACTTGATAGGAAAATTTCCTTCATTCTACTCCGAAAAAATTCTCGAGTCCTTTTTGAACACTTGTGATAAATTAGAATAATAAATTTCTTTGGCATGTTCAATCTCTTGGTTTACAGCGTTACGACATACCCTTGCTCTGTGTCATGAGATTATATCCATACGTTGTCTTGCAATCTTTAATAACATGTTTTTATCATTAATTCTTTCCAATAGTTCATTTGTCATCCATGGACTGGGTTCGTTGACAACTCTAAAATTCTTTACAGGGCATTGCAAGTCCAGCCTGCGTTTAATCATATTTTCTAGTATATTCCAACACATAGATGGGTCATTATTTTGGTCAAAAAAATCCCAATTACAGTTTTCTAGGTCCATAAGAAATCGTTCTGAATCAAAGTTATTATATGATCTACCCAAGAAAGGTTTATAATCCTTTTTTACATGTGTTTGAAACCTCTGTATATATACAGGTAGGTGGTCAGACAAGTGAATGTCGAGAGGTCCGCTAGAAATGACATTATCACAGTTGGAAAATATAAAGTCTATACATGTATTAGTACCAGATGTAGTTGTGACTTCATTTACAAGTTGAACAAAATGAAAATGATCGAATGTTTTAATGAGGAGATTTTTTACAGGTGCATGGATAATATATTAACGTTGAAATTCCCTAGAATAAATACATCATAGCTATCCAAATTATCAACTTGCAAAAATAAAGCATGTATGGTATTGCAAAATTCCACTAGATTACCAGAGGGTGGCCTATAAATGTTACAAATAATACATTTCTTGCTAGTACCTTTGGCAGATTGTAACCATTGTATCTCAATATTTTCATTTATTCTATTAAGTTGCTTGAACTTGTCAATTGAACATGATAAACCTTCATCCACATAGTCCTCCTCCTCTGAAAATACTCATTCTGTCTTGGCGAAAAAAGTTGTATCTAGGGAAACTATAGAGATTGCTACAATTGGTTTGATTTAACCATGTTTCAGAGAACAATATGATATCTATGTGGTTATTATTTAATTCTTCTTTAATTTTTGTAAATTTATTTCTAACACTTCTAGTATTCATATGCACTACCATAAAACCTTTTTTGATTTTTTCTTTCAATGACATATTAGATATAAAGAGACATTGATTAATGGGACTTTAACATCGATGTAGTTCCTATAATATTATATCTCCAAGCTCCTTCCATGTGCCAACTCGCTTATATGTACAACCATAGACCCCATATCAGAAAGATAGAAAAAAAATGTTCCCCCCTCCCACCACGGGTTGACAGCTCTTATGGCTACCCATGTAGGCAAACATTTAGGTTTTACAGTTAAGTTTTAGAAGGTATTTTGCACATTCATTTCTTTAATATATATATAAGGAACCATTTTCACTGTATTATTAAAGGTTGACAATCCCATACAATCCATACATTTATATGAAATATATACAATATACTAAAGATATATCAGTACAAACTTGCCATAGAGTCTATGCTTTGAGGCTATTCTTCCTCTGGATTTGGCATTGCTTCATTGGGTGTGTTCAGGTCTGGCTCATTGATCAACTGTGTGCGAATTCTCTGTAAAATCTGGCCCATGAGGTTTTCCCCCTTGATGTTACCTGCTTTGCATTGGTTGGACTGTCCAAAGTGCATCTTTACACCCCACACAGGGTGGAAACTGGCTTCATACAGATTCTTACTCTGCGTAGAGACTAGATAATCCGTCATAAAATCCAAGGAGGACCTTTTCTTGATGATTTCCTGCATAACTGACTCAGCCTGCTTATTCCATTCCGGTGTTGGGCGATTTTTTTTGGCTTCTTGCATAATTTCTACTGGATCTTCAAGTTTCATCAGTGCTGCTACTAAGTCCTTATATCCACATGCTTGGGCTTTTGCAACTTGATAGGCTTGTTCGGAGCTGTTGTACTCAAACCCTCGATACGACATCTGGCAATAATAGAGATTAGACAACTTGTGGTGCTGGGACTTAAACATTAGTCCATCAGGGGTTTCTGCTTCATTTGCTTTTTGCATGGTAGGGTAGTTGATGAAGCTGGTTGTGTCCAAACGGTTTTTTCTCTATTATAATCCATTGTTGTCTCAACTGTGTATTGTACCCCTGTGTCTTTGCCAAATAGTGCATCGCTCTGAGATCATTGAATTCTCGCTGCTCTACTTCTCCAAGTTCATCCCCAACAGATATGTGTTTACCTTTAAGATTTTTAAGTAATTTCATCAATTTGGCCTTTGTGTACACATTAATAAACACAAGTTTGATAGGCCAGAAAGTCTTTTTGTCGTTCGCATGGGTGCTGCCATCTTGGTTTCTTATTTTGATCATACCGTCGCGATTGCAACTTTCGATACACTCAGTACCAAAGTCCGCGCGCACATCTCTGAAAAATTGGCTTATTTTTGCCAATAAATTCTCATTATCAGCTCCTTCAAGACCCTTGATGATAACAATTTTTCTCTTAATGTCTTCATCAAATTTTTCAAACCTAATTGTGTGTTTGAGCAATAAATCAGTTTGCGCTTTGAGGTTCAGGGTATGGACTGTCATGGCTTCCCCGGTATTTTTGACAGTACTTGACACCGTTTCAAGCGTCCCTTCTGTGGAGGTGAGTCTGGTCTTAATTCCATTCAAATTTGTATTAATGGTAGTGGTGGTATTGTTCAAGGTATTAATAGAGTCTGTGAATCCGTCGATGCTTTGTTTCATGTCGAGTTGGAGTTCTTCCATCGTCTTGACTCTCTTATCAATCATGTTGACAGCAGCTATAACATTTTTAAGTGTGGCTTCTGGCGGTACCATCTCTTTTGCCTTTCTTCTGGTCTGAGATCCTTCTCTAGTGTTTGACATAATGTCAATTTGTACTTGATATCTTTATAGTTGCTGTATGTCCAGTTTAAGCAGGTTCCTATGTGTATAACTCAATAAAATTACCAATATTGTGCAGCCCCTTCGTCTCACCGCTGAACCCTGTGCCGCTATTGTTCAAAATCAAATAATGTGGTGTAATCGATACCAATTGTACAGGTATTCCATAGTCACTACAACTTCATGGGTATTGGCAATAAGTTGTTCGTTATCTTTCATTATTGTTATTCAAAATTAGTAGATGAGAAAACGGATAGAAGAATAATCATCAGCAATCAAACATATCCTTATTGTATATGTTCTGATAGGTTGGCATTAGGTCTGTTATTTTATTTTGATACACATATACAGCATTTGGCTGAAGGCCAAATTTTATGACAAAGTTACTTTAATAACATGTCTGGAAAACCCAAGAAATGAGTGGATGAACTAAAGACAAGTTTGGGGAGTAAGCTGGTTCCTGTTTGTTTCTGCGCATGCTCAGTGAGTAATGGCCGCTGGAAAGTGGCCACGTGATCAAATATGGTGGCTTGGAACAGGTGTCATGAACTAAGGAGGGGGTTATTTATATAGGGGAATAGACTTCCTTCTGAAAGCGGCAGGGGGATTAATGAATGGAATATATGGGGCAAGACTCTTGTTTTCAACTCGCAATCATCTCTTACTATAGAATAAGTCATGACCATTGGACTTTTTTTCTTTGTCCAGTCTAGCTATATGGGTAAATGGGAAGTCAGACTTTGTAAATTGGCAATAGTGCTGAGTTAGTTCTGGAAGGCATTCCTCAGCATGGTATGACTAGACACAGCCTTTACCATTTGAAATCTCAAAAATTAGAGTGTGTGATCATAGGTGATGCGCTACGACTGGTCTGTAAGATTAGCACTTAACGCAGTAAATACATAGGATTCGGTAGGGTAATTGTACTGATGCAATAGTGAGTGGTTATGGAATGGCATTAGAGTCAGGGATCCCATCACGATTTGAAATGTCTAGCTGCACCATCTTGAAAAGGCCTTCCAGTTGTCTAAATGTTATGTCATGTGTTCTATGCTATTATGAACTGAAATTAAATTGGTGGGACGACCTTTATAAAAAAAAGTATTCAAATTATGGAAAAAGGGGTACTGAAATAGCTGTAAATACATTAGGCTTAACATCACAGGTGACCCCAATGCTTAGTCAGACTCCCATCAATATGCATTTTCTGGTGGAGATTTCTTATGGTGATTTGTTGCCTGGATAAACTCAATTGGATTCTGTCTGCATATTGGCACGATTTATGGTTTGCCCGAAATTCAGTTATGGTATGCTAGGAGAAAATTATGCATCAAATATTAAGATAAAAGCTACGCTAACCCCTGAGATCCCAAAAGAGGCCAAGAATGCATAGAAACATGAAAAGGGGTTAAAGGAACCTGATATGTGTATATTGTATAAATGAATATCAAAATGTCCCAGTAGCAGGGTCTATGGAGGGAAGGCTCCTATTCCAAAGTACTGGGTAGGACCTTCCATACAAGTGTAGGGGCTCGTAGATCGTGATATAGTGTGAGCGTCTCCCCCGAGAGGGCGTTTCGAGCGGTGCGCCCATCACCGGTAGTCACCAGAGGTCTCTTCGACCACTGGTCCCTGCAGGGTGGTGGCAGCACTGTCCGCCTCGCTCCAGCCCCTACCTGGGGCCGAGGGAGGCGTTAGTCTGGCTCTGCCTGCCAACGGAGTCGGACCACCCTTACCTGAGCTTATGCCTAGCTAAGCAGTACTCTTCGAGGTGGATGTAATACCTACACCGAAATAAACACGTGCCAGTTGCACTAACCCGAGATACCTCGTCTGGTTTTCACTTCGAACTAGTCGAAACCATAATTCGAACCATTACACTGGTGCCATGACCAATACTTGGTGTTAGTGCGCGGCCCTGGAGGCCGAACACGAGCACGAAGGATCTCGAGATGAAACATCAAACATCTCGGGATCCACACCGAATGACACTGCTCATGCTAATGACTTGGATAGAATACAGATGAGAGGATATACCTCCATAACTGGACCCAACGTGGAGAGGGTAGTTCGAAACCCCGGATCAGGAGAAATGTCCACCCCAGCCGCGAACTATACCTACAAATTAAACACTGAGACCACAGAGACACCACCGCCGATTATGATGATGACCCTCGATGCTCAACGAACAGCCTCAGCTCGAGCGGAAACGAAAACAATAAGTCCTCGCCGATCCCTAGACGATGTAGACGTCTCAGTATTCGACATAGGAGGCTCGAAGAGAGTTACTGAGTCGGCAGCAGAGTATTTGCGCGAGCAGGCCAAGCTGAGTTTCGACGCCATGAACAAAATTCGCCTACGTCAAGGTTTACCAAAGCTAGAAGACTCCGGACAGAAAGTTCTGAGGCTTAGGAACCTGGAGAAACAATGCTCCCAGTACCAAACCGAGAAAGAACGAATGTTGAATGACATGAAGGAACTCGAGAAAAAAACCGAACTGAAGGAGAAAGTGAAACGCGACCTCGAATACCAGGCATATGTCATGGAAAGGAATATAGAACTCGCCAAGGCAGAGTGGGAAAACGAGAAACTAAGAAGAGAAGTTGACCTGGAGGAACAGGAAGCTAGCTCCACCATCAGGAACCTCGAACTAAAGAAAGAGGCCGAGCAATTAAAGGCCGAAATGGAACAATACAAGTATGAAGCAAACAAGTTGCTAGAGATTCGAGATCAATGTATATTGAATAACGAGGATGTGATGGAATCCATCAAAGATAGCAACCAAGATTTATTCCTGAAGCAACAAGAGCTTTGCCTCGAAATAGCCAACCTGACGAAGAAAAAAATGACCCTCAAAACATGTGTGTCGGGAATAGAGAGTGATGGTCAGATTAATGAAGCAGACCTAGAGACGGGGAAAGACTCATCTTTCGAGACAGACACTAGTGCTTCTGTAACCCAGTTAGATACACTCTACCAGCAGAGACCTTCTAAAAGCGATGCCACATTCGTGAAAGGACCTTCACCTGTGGCAACATCAACACCGGCCGAAGCTTTAAAAAAACCAGATCGATACGACCCGTTCGTAAACAAAAATGCGGATCTTCATGTCCGTAAGGACAGTGTCTACGACCCTAGTCATGAATCAAGGACAACAGAACCCGAAAAACGTAGAATACGATTTAGTGTCACGACTGGCAGAAACGACGAAACTGAATACAGGAATAATGATGAACAAGACGGCCACTTCGAGTTGTCTTATGATGACAACTCTGTGGATGAGTCAGAACCTTTAGGCACCGGGAACCAAGGTGCGTCAGGGGGTAGTGCTTCGGGTACTACCCAAGGTCCGACTGCCCCACCCGCAGGGGCTGGGGGCGCTACAGGTGGACCTCCGAGGCGCCGGTCCCGAAGTAGCGTGTTAGAAGACATGCTGAATCAATCAGCTAATACCTCGAACGCAGCACATAGTGAGGAGACCATCCGAGAATGGAGTGTCAACCAATGCCAAAAGTTGGTACGCTCGAATAATGCGGCTAGGCGTCAGGCCATTTTACCCAAGCTATACGAGGGTGTAAAGACTTGGAAAGAATGGTTCTCGAACTTCACTGATGACATGAGGTGTAACGCATGGACCCCTGAAGAGGCTCTGCCTCATCTAATCAGATGCCTGAAATATGGCCCCGGCCGAATAGCTGTCGAAAAGTGGAACGAAGTGTACTTCGAACGAGGCACTTTTCAAGAGCTAGTCGAGATTGCTAGTATTTTACTGTATAACCTGGTAAGTGAAGACCCTTTCATGCTTTTCAAGAAACGGACACAGAAGCCACAAGAATCATTTCGAGCCTATGGGTATGAGTTGCAATCCCTGCTGCAGAGGGCACGGCCAGGAACCAATCCTTCTGATAAGTTTTTCCTGAACGATTTGCTACCACAATTCGTGAGCGGACTTCGAGACGAGGAACAACAACAAGCAGCTTTGGATGCTTGGAAAGGACGAAATCCAACATTGACTGACCTGTTCGAGGGAATTGAATGCTGGACAGTAAAGAAGACCCTCATGGCGGGGAAGGTAGAATTGAAATCCTCTAATACCAAGGTTTGTGCGAGTACTAACACAAGTACAGCTTCTGTGTCGGGGATACACCAACCGACATACACTGAATTGACTGACAACGACTTCGAGATCATAGAGATCGAGGAGGAGGACGGCAGTATCTCTGCAGTACAGGTAAAAAAAGACGTTAAAAGAAAATATATCCCTCGGCGGATGTATAACCGACGTGCCAATGAACCCCGGGTGGAGCAGAAATCCAATTCGGACAGCCATGTACGAGAAATGGCTGTGGTTCGAACACCAGTAATGCCTCCACCAAGAACTACTGTTACACCCGAACCTCTGGATATGAAGAAAATGATGGAGGACTTCATGAAAACCTTCTCTGAGACAATGCTTACCAGACCCACGCGTCGGAGAGTTGACCGTAGTAAACTACGATGCTACCGTTGCCAAGAAATGGGGCACTATGCTCACGAATGTACAGCACCAAAACCTGTACTATCCCGAGTCAATTACGTAGAGGAGACGAAAGATGAGGAAAACTAAAGAGGATCGCATCCATGGCAAAGGATGTGGTCCGTGATTCGATAATCTGCCAAAAAGCCACCGCTGGCGAACCCGAGCTAGTACAGGAATCAATACCCTCCGGGGGACTGGTACGTGAGAAGGATCCTCTCACCCCAGCCCGGGCCGGGGGCTTCGACGGGGAAGGGGCAGTCATATGCCAGGACCAGAGGGAGCAATCCCACGTCGAAGATGAGGGAGGTTGGGTTGAAGAGTTGACGCGAGTGAGTGCGGCACACCTCCCCCCGAACCATCCGTGTGTAACCTTCTTGAAGGGCTTCGGATGGGAGATCGGTGATTCCAAGGAACAACTCCGATTCGCCCAGAACTCCTCACCTTTGGGGGGAAAACGATGGTACATTGCTGTATCGGTGAAGGGGCGGACTGGGGAATTTTTGATTGACACAGGTGCCAGCCATTCGTGTGTCTCGAGAAAATTCTTCAATCTGGTGTCCGGCAACCATGAAACGCTACCAGTTGGTGTTAATGCTTGCACGGCCGACGGTAGCCAGATGCAGACTTTTGGCAAGACTTTCATACGGATCGGGATGGGGGGCTATGAATATGTAATGAGCCCTACTATAGCCGAGATAAGTGACTACGGGATAATTGGCCTGGACTTTGCAAGCTTGTACGGTGCTGTGTTGGATCCCCGATTCGGGATATTGAAGATAAGGCAACCATACAACTGCGAGATCCCGTGCTTATTGAGACATGTGTCCACGGTAGCCACCGTAGTACAGACGGTGAAAATTCCACCAGGAACGGCTTGTGATGTTTTGTGTTCTTCGAACCATGCATTTCGAGGTTCGAATGCCATCTTCGAACCCAACTACGAAGCATTATCTAGCTTACACCTAGATTCGGTCGACACTTTAGTGGGAAGTGGATCGTGGACAGTAGTCCCAATCATGAACAGGGGTCTGAAACCTGTGTACCTTAAAAAGAACGAGAAAATCGGTGATATGTCCCTAATAGAACACATTTCGGAATCTAGATTTCGAAACGAGTTACCTGCGGGGATGGAACGGGGATTATCAGATGACCTACTGAAGTTAGTAAACGACTCCTCCTTGAGAAAGAAATCAAAAAAGGAAGGACTTCGAACCCTGCTTGCCACTTACAAAGATGCCTTCGGGAAACCGGGGGGCGCGGTAGGTCGCACCAGCAGGGTACTACATACGATTGACACGGGCGACTCAAAGCCTTTCAAAATACCTTATAGGAGGTTACCACTGAAAAAGAAGGTGGAGGCTGAGAAGCAAATTCTCGAACAGCTAGAAAAAAGGGTCATAGTGCCGAGCACAAGCCCTTGGTCTAGCCCTGTGTGCATGACCACAAAGAAGGATGGGTCTATTCGATTTTGTATCGATTATAGAAAGCTGAACGGCTTGACAAAGAAAAACTCCTATCCCTTACCAAGGATAGACGAGACCTTAGACTCATTGGGGGGGAACAAATACTTTTGTACCCTCGACCTCCAATCGGGGTACTGGCAGATTGGGATGGCCCCTAAGGACATGGAGAAGACAGCCTTCTCGAGCCACATGGGCCTATTTCAGTACAACGTTCTACCTTTTGGGCTGTGCAATGCACCGGCCACTTTCGAAGCTATGATGGAGGAAATGCTAAGCGATCTTCTTTGGAAGAATTGTTTGGTGTACCTCGACGATGTCATAGTATTTGGAAAGACTTTCGAAGATTGTAAGAACAACCTCGAACTAGTCTTGAAGAGAATTCTAGCAAATGGGCTAAAATTAAAAACAAAGAAATGTAATCTATTTAAATCTTCTATTACATATCTCGGTCGAATAATAACTCCAGACGGCGTAAAAGCCGACCCCGAGAAGCTCAAGACAGTGTCCGAATGGCAGAAACCCATATGTGCGAAGGAAGTAAGGTCCTTCCTGGGCTTCTGTTCATACTATCGAGACTTGCTGCCAAATTACTCCAAAGTAAGCTACCCCTTACAGATATTGGCACATTGGACCCCAGGTCGTGCAAAGGAACACTTCCCATGGGGAGACGAACAAGATGTAGCCTTCGAGCAAATAAAACACTTATTTGCTAACACGCCAGTACTGAAATACCCAACTGCGGACGATCATTTCATTCTGGACACTGACGCTAGCAATGATAGTATCGGTGCAGCCCTGTCACAGGTCCAGGACGGGGTCGAAGTACCAATCGCCTTTGCTAGTAACACTCTGAATAAGGCACAACGAAACTATTGCACCACCAAACGTGAGTTGCTGGCTGTGGTGGTGTACACTAAAAAGTTTCGTCACTTCCTATGGGGCACTGATTTCACCCTCCGAACCGACCACTCATCCCTGAGGTGGCTCCTCAATTTTAAGGACGCCGAGGGTATGATTGGCCGTTGGCTGGCACATTTGTCAGAGTTTGGGTTGGAGCATAGCCAGATCCAACATAGACCGGGTTCGAAGCATATCAATGCGGACGCCCTCTCCCGGAGGCCTATCAGAAAGTGCCAGAAAATCGATTGTGATGATTGCGGGGCTCATAACGCAGTGGTCGCAACGGTTCGAACTAGACAGTCGTCGCCGTTGCCCAGCGTCAGCATGGAGAATGTTATAGATTGGCCAGAAGAGACCATCCTACATTTCCAACAAAATGATCCCGCTATCAAGAGAGTGATTTGCTACCTGAACAAGAATGCCAAGCCCGAACGACCGGCATTGTCCCTCGAGGATAGGGAGACCCGCAAATTTCTAGCCCAATGGACCGAGCTAGAAATTCGAGATGGCCTCCTGTGTCGATGGAAAACCTGTCCCACCAAGGACAAGGTTTTACAGATAGTGATTCCTATGTCACTAAGACGAGACATCATGTTTTATTGCCATGGGCATAAAACAAGTGGACACTTCGGGAAGAAGAGGACCCTAGAACGCCTAGCCAGGAGGTACTACTGGCCAGGAATGCATAATGACATCATAAGATGGGTTATGACTTGTCCCGAATGCGGCAGGAACAAACCTGGCCCCGGAATGGGAAAGATGCCCCTGGCACAAGAACTGTTTGGAGTTCGATTCGCCAGAGTAGCTGTCGATATCATTAGCGGAATCGAGCCAACACCCCGAGGCAATACCTGCATGATGGTAGTAACCGACTACTATACCAAGTACACTCGAGTATACCCTCTACCCGACCACAAGGCAGCCACTTGCGCTATTGCCTTTGTGAAGGGATGGGTGTTACATCTCGGCGCACCATTAATGATGCATAGCGATCAGGGACGAGAATTCGAGTCCAACTTGTGGCAAGAAATGTGTCATTGTTTGGCCATTTGCAAAACTCGAACCAATCCATACAGGCCCCAATCTGATGGCCAGGTAGAAAGATTCAATCGAACATTGATACAAGTCCTTAAACCCCTGGTAAACTCTTGCCAGGACGACTGGGACGAGCAATGTGACTTTGTAGTGCATGCTTACAATAGCACTGTGCATGCCGCTACGAACTGCTCCCCTAACTTATTAGTATTTGGGGAGGACATTATAATGCCTGCTGATCTCGTATATGGTGTTATGGGAGTAAGCCCCGAAGCCCCCTGTACTGTGATGTTTGTGGAATCTCTGCGAGACCAATTTAAAAGAGCCTATGAAGTAGTTCGAAACGAGCTACTAAAGAACGCGAACTGGCAGAAAACTGGGTATGACACCCACCTAAAGCCACGACAATTCAGCGTGGGCGACCGAGTGTTCAGGTTACATGAACCTTTAAGGTGCAAGAAATTGATTTCGAGTTGGGACGGACCCCACGTGGTTACTCGAGTTATATCCGAGAGCACCGTTATGCTTATGAGTCTGGCTACGGGCCGCATGCATAAGTCTAACGTGTGTAGGTTGAGGAGATGGAGGGGACGAGATGCCGCCAACTCTGAGTGCGATGATATCTCCAAACAAATGACTAAGGAGAAGGACGAGATCCTGATGAAGACCAACAAATTGTCGGGTAAAATGAAGGTTACGGCCCCTAAGAGGAGAAGAGGTCGACCGGCTAGAAAGGCAAATAACAAAAAGACGATGGGAGGACGACCCTCTAGGGTCGAAAGCGACACGAATTTAAAACCCAATCGTGAGAAAATTGTCTCGGCGGAACGGAGAACTCGAGGTAGGGGGAAATTGTTGGCACGTTCTACCAAACCTTCTCGAGAATCTCAGTTGAAGAACACGGAAAGAGAGGTGAGACGCAGTCCCAGAATTGCCGGACGGACTGCCGTTACTTAATGTTCCGAAATCACAACGAGTGTATCGTCCTGTTTATGTGTCTTGTTATATGTTTGGAGGTTGAGATACCTCGAATACGATTCGAAGTACGACCACGCCGGACATTACCACCCTACTCATGGTTCCTGTGGGTGGCAGACAGCTTAGCTGACGTGTACGCATGATGCTACCCGTTATTCTGCCGAACTCCTGCCGATATGAGTAGTGGAGGGGGTAAGTCCACCAACGGCCTACCGAGAACACCAACCCCGACCCCTGGTTATCCGGGGTAGTACGGACGCTTGCCACGAGCGGGAAGGGGGGCGCTGAGGAGCGGAATGTCGGAGCGGCGCAGCGCGGTGGCGCATGCGCAATGGTCCCGCTTCGCTTGTTGTGCCCCTAATATCGCTCACAGCACGCGAACCGTCTTACCGAGGTAAGACGTGCCGCTGTTCTTCCTGCCACTTTTAGTGCCAGAGCTTCCTTCATTCCGATTGCAACCGACTCCTTTTGTTCCCTGAACGAAGGAGAACAACCCCCTGAGCCGTCTGAGCCCGAAATATGGCTCAGTCGGAGGTGATGGCGACCGTAACGGCCAACCCCGATGGACACCCGACTCCACTTCGAGCCCAGGATGAGGCACCCCGAAGTCCAATAGTGGAACTAATGGACACCACCGAAATGGAGTCATCTATCCCCGAAACGACTCCCGATACCCTGAGCATCCCAAGAGGTGCAGAACTCGTCGCCCCGGGAACTCCCCGCCCGAGTACGACTGAAGGAACCAAACCTTCAGTCATCATCGAAGTCCCCGTGACTTTCACCGACCGACCACCAGCTGTCGGGTACGTGAACGTGACGAAAGGATTTATCCGAACGGCCACGGGCAAGAATCGGTATTGTCCACCGAAATACCTGGGCCTCAAAGGCGAACCTCCACAGATGATACCCCACGATCTGCAGAAGAGAATTTGCCGAGGATGCATCGACACCGGGGTCGCTGACGTCTCGGACATTTGGTTCGAGAACTACTTCGGACTTGCCGAAGCAATGTGCATCAGCGACGGCCTAGTTGCCGTTGTTGACGCCATCTGCGAGGACGACCGAATTAGGTCACAGACAGCGTACCCCCTGCTGTATGGCCTGATCGGGTTCGAGGAACGCCTTCCCAGCATCCACTCCCGCGAAGTCCTTCTACCACAAGGACCACCCCGAGAACGCACCTACGCGTTCATGTCTAGTTCACAGATGAACTCCCCTGTCCGTGAGGAAGAGGACGCTCTTTTGGCGGACCCCGAGCTCGAACGCGAAGAGCGGAGAATGACAAATGAGACCGCTCGCGACGGAGACGTGGCCAGCCTGATTCCCGAAGCTGCCTCGAGCCTAGAGGGTGGAGCTTGCTACTCCACCAAGGTAAATACCGCCCGAGAAATGAGCCTCGAGGAGCTTGATGCCCACCAAGAGGCCATTGAGCGCGAGCGCAAAGACCTCATGAAGCGGAAATCGAAGCTCAAGAAAGACGTGGAAAAAGCCCGGAAGGAATCAACAGACAAACCCGAGGCTAAGTCCAAGTCGAGCCGCCGCAAGAAAAAGGTGGTAGAAGAGAAGGCGGACGAAAGCGACGACTCCGCAGCCTCGACTTCGTCTCGAAGCTCGCGGAGTCGAACCCGAAGTGGAAAGACCACAAGGGAGGATGATACCTCACCCCCCTCGAGGTCTACCCGAACGAGACCCTCACGGAGAACGACCCCTCTGGCCCCGGAGCCGGTCACCAGCACCGCAGCCGAGGAGGAGGAAATTCAGGACGAGGGAAATGGAGACCGCGACAAGCAGGTCGCCGAAATGAGCCGGCACCTGCTGGAAAACATCGACTCATTAGAGGAGCCCCTGGGAGACGCCCCTGACGAGTCCTGCTTGAACAAGTGGGTCAATGCCCGAACCGGATTCCCAGACTACACCCCGAAGTGCTTTATGGACTGTCAGCGTCACACTGACAGCTACTCGATTCCTCCCGCCACTAACCGCGACGGCGATAGTGACGACGAGGAATGGATGAAAATCCTGAAGAAGGACGCTGGCCCCACGAAGTTCTATCGCGTGTGGGTGGCTTCTCTCGGAGACACCAGTAAGACACCTAAGTCTTACTATGGCTTCGAGCATCGAACGAAGCTGCAATACGCGGCTTCAGCATGGACATCCTCGAACCCCACCTGTCCCTTCGAGATCTGCGTCAACGCTGCAGAGACTGAGAGAGTCTGGCCTTCAAAAGACTCGTTCTTTAGACACCTCGTGGAGTATCACATGCACCACGGGCCTGTGTACCGATGTTCTAATGAAAAGAACGAAAACAAGAAGTGCCAAGGGCTGAGAACCACGAGGCGGGGACGCATGGCCGAGCATTTAGCTCAGGTCCATGGTCTAAAAGCCAGCGACGCTCGTTTGAAGGCCCTGAAACTCCACGAGCGACTTATGTCGAAGTGGGATCAAATGACCTCTGAGGAGAGACTAAAGATCACCATGAGAACTGACCACCTGTGCCACACGGTCGAGGGGAAGCAGGACGCCTACTTCCTCAAGAACGTGCGCTCCCACCGATTTGACATGTCAGCAGAAATGCACTGGCGTGTCAAAGTCCAGAGGAGGGATCCCGACGCGGTCGACCGCTATGGAAGACCCCGACCACATCCGGGTAGTGATCCCCGACGGGACGCTAAACGACCGAGATCGGAGTCTCAGTCCCCAGCCCCAGCTCCGGAACACAAAAAGAGGTCCCCCGATCCGAGCACAATCGCGGGGGCCACATCCCGAGACCCCTCGAGCCTGGAGCAGGTCTCGCCCCTGAACTCGAGCTCCTATCGACCCGCAGCAGGGACTTCGACAGGTAACCACCAGACCTGGTTTGAGGGACGGAACACCCTATCACACTCTGACTGGTTTGCAGGTCACACCGAGTCCGCCACTCGGCACCGAGGCAAGCCAGATACCGAGGCAGACGAGTTCCCCACTCTGTCTGAAACCCAGACACCCGGCCCCGAGTCCCAAACCCTATTGCCTTCGGGGAAACCGAAGCCAATGGGTCCCCCGGCCAACCCTGCTGACACCTCTTCACGAGGACGGGTCCGACCGGTGGACCCGAAACGACCCGGACACGAAGTCACTCTGAAAGACCCCAGCCAACCCCTCCCCGATGTCGGCAGAGGCCGAGGCCTCACCATAGATGCGAGTGGAGCTGTAGTCGGGTCGTCTCGACGAACCAACACAGCTACCCCATCCCCGAGTGCCACAGCCACATCGAGCTCTGCTTATGAGAGCGGCTCCGATACCCACACGCCCCCTGTGCCGACCCCCCCAACACGAAACATAAGGACCACCAACGTGTTACACTTGGTGAAATCTAACCTCGAGTTGGAGGATCCCGATGACTATATCAGGAACCGGACACAGGAAACCTGTGATATTCAGGCCGACGTCTTCCAGGCGTGGCAAGAAAGACATATCAGCCAGGCCACCGGGTACCTCCGGGGCGTTACCGAAGGCGTGTTTGAATGTCTGCACGAGATCCAACGACGAGAAATCGCCCGAATCTCGCAGGACATGCAGGGACAAGCGAGGGATCAGCTTCGAGCCTCGCTCCAACGTGAAAACGAGGCCAAGGCCATGAAGCTGAAGTACGAGTCACAGCTGCAGGAGCTGAGAAGCCAATATGACCATCAGGACGTTAGATTCATGGCAGTGTTCGGCTGCTTCATGAAAGACTGGGATGGCACAGCTGAAAGTGCCTTCGAAAAGCTCCAGGCCAAGTTGCAGGAGAACAGACAACTCGAGGCAGACATTGAATCCTTCGGATTCGCTAGTATGCCTACCCCGAGAGCCTCCGCCAGTGCTGGCGCACCTCCAACAGGACCCGAGAGGGAGCTCGAAGGCGCCACCGCTGCTGCAACTGCCACCCCGACCAGACAGGCTGACGCGGCAGTCACTACCCCAGAAACAACCACGGTTGTTGCAGACCCTGCCCGAACACCCGTGGTCGACAACTTGATCAGTCTGGACTCCGATCCGGAAACCCATCCTGGGGAAACAGTGATGGAGACAGACTTGTAATGACAGCCGACGACCCTACCCTACGGGACCCCCGACTACTGATACTGTGCCCCGAACCTGACGGATGCCCGGACGGATGCAGACCCACGGAGCCAAATGGACGAATCTACATCTTCCCATCTTGATCAGGGCACACCACACAGCGACGCGGCTTGCCACCGCCAAGTCCGTCACCCGCCGAATGGATCTGCAGACAAGCAGTGAACGACCTTGAAGATGCCCCGAAGTTAATTTTTATTGTACGGCAGACCCACTACGCTGGTGGGCTGCTATAGAAACATATTATATATAATTTAAATTAACCACTAGTCCTCTTACCCTACGCATAAAAATATTATTCCTGTTTTAATAACTTCGATCATAACGTCGTCCACTACGATCGAACTCATGAAACACAATAATTGGTGCTATATACCTACATGATCTGTTACCTTAAAGCTATTTAATATTTCTCAGGTACACACCCATTGTGTTCATATCTCGGGGATAGTAGTGGTATAGAGGTGTATATGTATATTATTATAGTTATAAAAACCCACAGTTATTGTAAACTGTGTTAAAAAAAGTAATATATAGTGTTCATACGTGAACAACAAAAATTTTTCTTTTCGGGTCACGCAACTTAAAATCATATGGTATATCGTTATTTAACATACAAATTAATACTCTATGTACGGTCTCGAACATGTTCTTCCGAACTTGTTTCGACCCATATCTCTCCTTAATCCTATTCCATAGTGTATATGTATGTTTACTTTATTTAAAATATTTATATGTGGTCGACTCCTGTTATTAAGACGTCACACAAATAACATATCACGTTCTACTTCGAACTCGTGTCTTTAACTTCGAGCCCTAATTTTCTTAGAATAACGAAATAGTACTCTGTTATTTTTGCACACCCCTTTCCTTATTCTGGTGGGGGTAGTGTAGGGGCTCGTAGATCGTGATATAGTGTGAGCGTCTCCCCCGAGAGGGCGTTTCGAGCGGTGCGCCCATCACCGGTAGTCACCAGAGGTCTCTTCGACCACTGGTCCCTGCAGGGTGGTGGCAGCACTGTCCGCCTCGCTCCAGCCCCTACCTGGGGCCGAGGGAGGCGTTAGTCTGGCTCTGCCTGCCAACGGAGTCGGACCACCCTTACCTGAGCTTATGCCTAGCTAAGCAGTACTCTTCGAGGTGGATGTAATACCTACACCGAAATAAACACGTGCCAGTTGCACTAACTCGAGATACCTCGTCTGGTTTTCACTTCGAACTAGTCGAAACCATAATTCGAACCATTACACAAGTGTATGGAAGGTACATGTTTAGCATAGGTTCTGACCTTCCAATCAATTCAGAATGTTCTTGACTCAACCAACATCTAGGCCTCCTATTTAAAGGGGAAGGGAGGGTAAAAATACGACGGAACAGCCTGTGAACCCACAGGGGGTCTCATATATGGTGGGGTAAAGAGCTCTGGTCAAATATTTCAATCTGTCCTGAATATCTATGTCTTTAGTGTATACTAATTTCTCTAAGATGCATAGCATGTCTGGGATTACCTAATTGGAAGATACAGCTAAAATCAACTACTTTTGATAAATAAAACACTCAGAAAATGGGTTTCTTATTTTCCCCAAGGGTCAACCTTTTGAAATCTGGCTGTTCCATCAACATATACCCACCCCCTGTTGTCTGGTCAGTGGTCATTCTATGGAGCAGCTCCAGCCACCACCCCCAACCCTAAAAACTCCAGACAGACCAAACTTCAAACAGGACCCCTGCAGGGCATCTCTGTGTGGAGGTGGCATAAGACCTGCTGGGAGGGCACAGCAGGACTCCAGGTCGTAGGTACACTAACGAAAATGTCCCCTTTAAGTTGATTAACCCACAGTGAGTAACTATACAGGGCTCCTATCATGGTAGTACAGAATTTTTGCATCAAGCACAAACCCCAACATACAGGACTTCCGGTCGGCAAATTGCCTATTCCTTTTTATTACAGGGGTGCCAAAGTGACTTATATTCAAATTGCAGCCTACATTCTTGATAACCATCCGGTGGGGTTTATCAATACAAATCTATATGTGTGCTTAGTGTGGTTAGTCAATATGACCAGTGTGGTTGGTCAATTTGACCAATATTAAGACTTTCAAAGCAATATAGGTAAACCTTCCCATAACAATGTATTATGTAATACCCCGCAAAACTCTGGTGTGATATCAATGAACTAGTTGTTGAATCGTGTGTATTCTACATGGATAGTGGTGTATACTACTTACATAGACAGGACCAGGGGATAAAGCCACTTTCTGGATACTACTTATTACATAGACAGGACCAGGGGAGAATGCCACTTTCTCTATACTACTTACATAGACAGGACCAGGAGAGAAAGCCACTTTCTCTATACTACCTATCACACAGACAGGACCAGGGGAGAATGCCACTTTCTCTATACTAATTATCACACAGAGAGGACCAGGGGAGAATGCCACTTTCTCTATACTAATTATCACACAGAGAGGACCAGGGGAGAAAGCCACTTTCTGTATACTACTTATTACATAGACAGGACCTGGGGAGAATGCCACTTTCTCTATACTACCTATCACACAGACAGGACCAGGGGATAAAGCCACTTTCTGTATACTACTTATCACACAGACATGACCAGGGGAGGATGCCACTTTCTCTATACTACCTATCACACAGACAGGACCAGGGGATAAAGCCACTTTCTCTATACTACTTATCACACAGACATGACCAGGGGAGAATGCCACTTTCTCTATACTACTTATCACACAGACAGGACCAGGGGAGAATGCCACTCTCTCTATACTACTTACATTACTGACCCGTATAAGTGCTGGGCACTCATTCATTTCAAGTGCTTATACGAGGTGCTTATTAATTTTGAATATAGTGCAAAGATTAGTTTCAATACCCTTCTACCCCGGCACTTATTCGAGATTAGCATTTATTTTAGACCATGGAGCCGGTTAAGAGCCGCTGATGCAGGAGTGCATCATGCCCATTGGTTGTCATGATGCACCAATAAAGTGCTAGTGAGTCTGCTCGCCAGCACTTCATTTGTGCATCATGCCAACCCTCCAGGTGTGTATCGATCCTGTAGGGTCGGCATGACCAATGGGCATGATGCATTAATGCATCAATAGCCCTTAAAGGAGGGCCATTACGGTATGAATGATGTTAATGCAAAATGCTGTACCTGAGCTGCTGGTAAGCTTCATATGGTGCAGGATCTGTCGTGGGTAGTCGTCCGCCTCTTGCTCTGTTACGATAAAGGGACAGTAGAGATTAGAAACTCTGAATAAAATTCTCTTTAGGATTCACTGATATCCTAACGCATTTACCTGAATATTGTCATCTATAATCAGGTAATGCAACTTAAGGAAACGGTTACTTGAAGAAGCTGTGAGGCAATGGATAAAAGAGAAAAGAAATGAATGAAAAAACAATGGGGAGGGGTTCTTTCAGCAAGTAGGGCATAATAATATCATGATTTCACTTTTTTAACGTAAAGTCACATCTACCCTTCAGATATTTAGAACAATGGACATGAGCCTTCCTAAAATTGAAGGCCCATAATAAGGTAATCAAACTTGTCACACAATCAAAAATACTTCTCATTTAAACTAGGCCGTAATTTACTCTTATATGGTGGACAAATGACTAAGTATTGATATGAGAAATTTATGAAGTGGAATACTTTAAAACCTAAAAGTAGCTTTTTGACTTTGTCATGTTATTGATTTTCTTTTTCACGCTAAATTTAAAAACAAGCCACATTATTTTACATGAAATGATATATATTGTGTCAGAATAAGAAAGCTACCGTTCCCTATGTAAACCCCGTAAATAATAAAAACACTTCCTCTAGTAAACCCATGCCGAAGAATGATGCCCATGTACCTACAAGCTTACATTCACACAAAATAGAAACATATACATATGAATTTTCAAGGCCATATACATACTATTTCCAACAGGGCTACATTCATTGACCTGGGATCTCTTATCTTCTATTTTCTTTTGGCAAATGTACTTCTACACTGTAAAAAATAAGTTAAATCTACCAAGGATCCTTGTAAAACTGAACAGTGGACCAGCGTAATGAAAAAAAAGGCAATGCATCATTGTAGTTTTTACAAGAAGACCTAGGTGGCAGTATGGTGGTCAAAAATGTACAGTGGTACACAAATGTACAAGGAATCTCTGTGAAAATAACAATGGATCTCTGGCAACTTTTGGATGAGGAATGCGCTGTTATTTTGAAAACATTTTTTTAAGTGTAATTCAAGGACGACAATTTACAATGACAGTAACCATTCCCTCAACCTAGGCATTCTTGTTTCTGATGCCTACCAGCTTTCCCTTCCCTAATTATCCTGTGTGGTTCTAAATTCAAAAGGCTGAGGACAGGAAAACTTATAAAAGATAAGAGGTACTTCAGCGAAAAAGCTTCAGTTCGCTCCTATCTCAATATATGACAACTTACCAAGTAGGCTATCACATCCTACCCCCCCCCCCCACACACACACACTGTTATACTGCTTCCCCAGACCCCACATCAGAAATATGGCCCTGAGAGACAACAATAGTGTAATATGTCAGCTCTGTGACATACAGGATAGGGTGGGCAGTGAGTGGGTGGGTGGGTGGGTGGGGGATGGGTAGAGGGATGGCAGGGTTATGGCAGCATGGATGGTCTGATAAGGGCTAGACAGGTCCAGTAGAACAGCACGCAGGCTATTTGGTGTTTCAAATCAGGGGGTGCATTATTGTCCTTAACCCTTTAAAGCCTGCTGGTGCATTGATGCATTATTCCCATTGGTGCATCATGCCGACCCTCCGGGAGTATACATGTATCAAACCCAGTAAGGGCAGCATGACGCTCCAATGAAGTGCTGGCGAGCAGTCTCACCAGCACTTCATTGGTGCATCATTACAACCATTACATTATGTGCATTAGAGGTGGATGGCAGCAATTCACTAGTGTTTCTAAAGTTATCCTAGCCAGCCAGCCCTAACCAGCTCATGGACAGAGATGGAGAATAGAAACATTTTTGACTTCACTAATAGCTTCACACTTCCTGTCTATGTAATAAGTAGTATACAGAAAGTGACATTTTCCCCTGGTCCTGTCTATGAAATAATTAGTATACAGAAAGTGGCATTTTACTCTGGTCCTGTCTATGAAATAAGTATTATACAGAAAGTGGCATTTTATGAAATGAATGAGTGCCCAGCACTTCTACAGGTCAGTAATGTAAGAAGTATACAGAAAGTGGCATTCTCCCCTGGTCCTGTCTGTGTGATAAGTAGTATACAGAAAATGGCTTTGTCCCCTGGTCCTGTCTATGTAATAAGTAGTATACAGAAAGTGGCATTCTCCCCTGAAACTTTAAATCAGGATTTCCTGTAACTTTATTAGGACTGATTTTCTTTCTAAAATAGGTGTAATACTTATTTGGCCTATATAGATATAGGTGCACGCCACTCGATTTCTGAAGCTGTGGGCCGGGATGGTCAATGGCTACGTTAGTGTCTACCCCTGATGATGGTAACATACTCCAATATGGTTGGTTGCTTAAGGTAACCAGCTACAGCCCTATACCACCTGACACACTCTGAATGGCCCATGTCAGCCCAGTAAGGGTTGCTTCCCACAACTCCCACAGGAGAGCGCTCCGGTAGTGGTGGTGGTGCCCTCTGTTAGGGTCAAAGGTCACTTCCAGCTGAGTCTGTGCAGTCTCATGCTCACACGACTTCCGGATTTGTTGAGCTTTGGGGAGAGGTTGGTAATGGCTGGGGCTGGTAGAGGCTGTCGGGGTGGGTGAGGGGGAGGGGGAGGTGGTCAGGGGTAACCCTTAAAAGGCCGCTAATGCAGGAGTGCATCATGCCCATTGGTCGGCATGATGCACCAATGAAGTGCTGGCAAGACTGATTGCCAGCACTTCATTGGAGCATCATGCCGACCCTATGGGGTTGATACGTAAACTCCTGGAGGGTAAACATGATGCTCTAATGAAGTGCTGGCGAGCGGTCTCATGACAACCAATGGGCATGATGCATTAATGCATTAGCGGCCCTTAAGGGGTTAGGAGAGGATGAGCATAACAAGGAGTAACAGTGATGTTATGCCAAGGGGAATAGCCTGGGCAGCTCTACAAGTTTGAACATGTCAGCCTGGCAAGATCTACTCGGTGCTTAAATAGTGTACAGACACCTTGGAATTCTTAAGTTGTTATTATTCAGATGTCTTATATACAAAAGTAGCACTGATTGATTTAATGTGCGCGAGGATCAGAATACAGCATTTTACCTAATCTTCAATTAAAATTCCTAATGGGTGGGATTTACTGGATAAACAGTTAATTGAGCATGTAAAACTGCAGGCCATCTTAGTTACTTTGCTGGCACTAAACTTTTCAGCACACTTCATAAACATAAAGAATTCAGGTATCATCAATATTTAATCCTTTAAGAGCCGCTAATGCATTAACGCATCTTTCCCATTGGTGGCCGTGGTGCATGAATGCCGACACTAGATGGTTGATACAGTCATCGAGGGTCGGCATGATGCCCCAATGAAGTGCTGGCAAGCAGTCTTCATTGATGCTTCACGATGGCCAATAGGCATGATGCACTCCTGCATCAGCAGCCCTTAAAGGGTTAATTCTCAATGCTTGATATCACAATGCTGTCCCTCACAAAGACTGGGACAGTTCACCAGGCTATAAAAGAAGGCTATTTAGGCTGGCAGTGGTTTGAAATAGCGGCTTTATGAGGCTTTAGCTGGCTATATGATGGTTACAGTAGGCCGAATGATGACTCCACTGGGGCATCCCTTATGACACCCTCCCAAAGCCTCTCCCTTCCCCTGGGGGTCACTTCCCAAATTCTGGATACCATGTGAGAACATAATTTCAAAGGGAAGGGGCTATATTTTGGGCCCTTTAAAGGGTATTTTTAGGCAATTTTTAAGGGAAAAGGGCTACATTTCCTTAGACCAAAAGTGTAAATTTTTCTCTCAGACCATCGACTTCCCCCCACAACTGGATATTTCCGGGTAGTTTTTACAGCCTTAATATGTGAATGTAGGTAAGGGGGTGTTTTCGGTAGATTAGAGTATGCCCTCTAGCTTTGCCACTTGAAAAATGTCCTAAATCTACAGTGTTGGGCGCCTTGATGAGGGTAGGAATTCTGGAGGGTTGTTATCACAAAGAAACTATAGAAAAGAAAAGATAGAGAGCGCCCCCCGGGCCCCTATCCTATGCACATCCCACCCCATTCCCACCGCCATCTCCCCTACTCATAGCACTGTAAGTTGTCATCCTCCATAGCTCTACAAATCCATTGGTGGTATGATGCTCAGCCTGCTCATACACTGGCTTTGATTAACCTACTGCAGCCCTCAGCTTTAGACAATGGTTCGGATCGACCACTGAGATTTTTTTCCCGAGGACATGAAATTGTAATGGAGATATTTGTGCCGGCACTCTCAGCCCCGATTGTAAATGGGCTATACAGACCGCCATAGTCCACACAGCAGGACCCACATCGGGTCATTGGTTTTGTACTAACAGCAGCTACCACTGTATTCTAGAAATAGAAGCACTCTGCTGTAAAACCCTTGTTGGGGTCTGACAGTGTGTATGAATTCATCAATGGGAAGTATATCCACTCACAAAAAATCTAAATGTGGCACATCTATTCTAACATTGCAAACTTTTCTAAATAATGTTAATTTACTTCATAAATGCCCTCCAGGTCCACCGCTGCTCTGTTTTACTGAAACCCCAGGAAAAGCGCACTGGTGGATAAATGGGTGGCCAAAATGTGAAAACAAGCCTTTATTAATAAAAGCCGGGGCAAGTAGCAAAAAGGTAGCATCATTATTTATATTATAGCGTATGCGTTATACAGTAACTAAAAGTTTTACATTACTTTTAGCATCAATTACATTATATTATTACAGAGTGCACTGTAAAAAAAAGTCATCAAAATAACGATGGAATCCTCGTTTTGATGGATCTGTGCTTATTTTCACAGAGATTCCTTGTACATTTGTGTACCACTGTAGTGCCAACTGGGTTTCTTGTAAAACTACACTGGTTCACTGCAAAAACAATTATGGTGGTTTACTTATCAGTTTTATGAGGATCCCTGGTAGAATCAACTGTCACCTTTTACAGTGTGAACTTTAGACAATGTCAACTATAGTGTAACATGCACCGTGCCGCACAGTAAAAACTGAATGTGAATGTTTCTTGAGCATAAACTTTGGCAATCGCTTTTTTCAATTTATACCTAAGGGAGTGGTCATTTTTTAACAATAAAGGGGGGGGTTGGTGGGTTTGGGGGGGACAAAAAAATTTCAGACCCCTCTAAGGGGCGGGCAAAAAAAGTTTTGCCCCTTTTGAGCGAAAAAGCCAGCGCGCGACTTTAGAATAAAAGTGGGGGACGGAAAAATTACAGACCCCTTGGAGGGGGGCACGGAAAACTTTTCGCCATGCGCGTGGAATTTCACCAACCCCCCTGTTGTTAAAAAATGACCACTCCCTATTATTTTGCAGGAGCACAGCTATCTTGGCACTTTTTATTACTCCATCACAAGATTACTATCCCATCAAAACAAAGAAGAAATATGAGGAATTGAAATGACACTTTGCAAGATGCTGTGAATGCAGCTGAATAGCAGTCTAGATTTTGTAGTCAGTAATCTCTGCACTACAACAGCAGGTCTACCAAATTCTTTATCATGTTACATACTGATCATTGGATTGTTAAGATACATGTTGCAATTTGGGTGTGAATAATACTGTATCAAAAACGTCAGTCTTCGGACGGTTAAAGTCAACCACCTTCACTTTTTGTGTTAGCTTTGGCCTAACCCGGCATTAAATAACATATTCAAAAGTTCCTTGCTATAATTATGTGCGAAAACATGGAATATGACCTACTTCCTGTTTTCAGCACCTCCTCCTCTCCACCAACACTGATTTACATGACCAGGCTTAACTCTAAGAAATAACTGTTGAATAAGGGACCCTCATAAACTGAACATAAAAAGAACTTTTACACTCGTTGAAAATAACCTTTCTAGAAGACAACAATGCACCGTTGCAAACCATTAGAGGTCCAGCTTCCTTCCATTGACCTATGGAGTCCCTCAGGGCTCAATTTTGGGTCCAATATTTTTTTCTTTTATACATTAATGACTGTATATCTGTAAATGTTTTGCATAGTACCATGTTTTATGCCGATGACTCTGTTTTATATGTCCATGGTAAGAGTGTTGAAGGTATCTCAACTGTACTAAACACTGCGCTTAATAATTTCTTGAACTGGTCTTCTATTAATAAGTTAACTGTTAATGAAAGTAAAACTAAAGTTACGGTGTTTGCATCATCAAAAATGTTAAAAGGGTTACCAAAACCCGAGATTTACTTGAACAATGTTTTGTTGAAAACTGTAATTTCTTACAACTCTTTAGGAGTGATTCTATATCAAGAATTAAATTTTAACATGTATTTGAGAAGTGTTATTAATATTCGTTCGTTATAAATCCTATCTGTTGTATACAACTAGAAAATATATGTCACAGGCAGCTAGACTTAGGATTTATAAATCACATATTCTTCCCATAATTGATTATTGTGATATATTGTGTAGGGGCAGTAATTCCCCGTACCCGGTGGCAGACCCCCAGGGGTGGGTCTCTGGGTAATCACTGCCCCCTAGTGTGTATCATATCGATCCAGGTGTGGTTGGAAGGTGAGAACGTCAGGCCAGGGGAAGTAGCTCAGAGGTGGAGCAGCCGCTTCGAAGTTGGAGGGCCCTGGGTTCGAGTCCCGGTTTCTCCAGAACGTTTTTACCAACCTCTATATATAGGGTCGAAATATGATTACTTATTGGAATTACAAAGATTGCAGAATAAGTGTTTAAAGACATGTTTTTCATATCATTTATTGACCTCTACTCATAGACTCCATGCTGAAGCTAACTTGCCATATTTGTCAGAGAGAAGATTCCACCATTTGCGAGTCTTTGCTTGTAAAAGGAGAGACATAAGAGGTTATGTAAAGAAATATTGTCAGGCAAACTAGATACAACGTTGTACCTGTCCTAGAGTATCCAATCCCAAAATACAGGTCATTTGAATATAGTCCTCTTGTCCTCTCGGCCCAGGCTTGGAATAATTTATCAGTTGAGGATAGGCTTATAAAAGAGCATGATACATTTAAAGAGAAATCCAAAAAAATAATGTCGGACACTGTCCCCCAAGATATAAGATATATATTTGTAGTATGAAACTGGTTTGTATCTTAAATCTTAGTGTGTCTTTTGTATGTTGTGATAATTTTTCAAGAGGAGAATTATGTATTATGTTGGGACCAGGGTGTGGGAGGGGGGATAGGGGGGAAGGGAGTTGATTTAATACAGAAGTTATCATTATAAGTCGCTACATTTGACACATAGTGAATAACTTATTTTCTAACCCTCAAACTGTCTGAGGAATGTCTTGATGGTGTCGTCAAAACAACATATATATGAAGGTGACATCATGAGCTTGCTGGTCCGTATCATTTTGATATATTTTTTTTTTTTTTGGACTAGCTCATTGCGTTAATGAACTGTCAGGTTCATTTATGTAACGCTATAGAGCCGACCATTTTTATTTATATTTCAAACAGATACCAAACAGTTGAAGTAAATATAGACTCCACATAATCAAACATATGTCATTATGTACAATAACAGTAAGGAAGCAGGCAAGTGTATCAAATCAATCACATAGTATTTGTTGAGATATATATCGATATGACACAAGAAACACAAAATACAATCAAATGATCATCAATGATATAATATTATATGATGATGAAAATATGCTGATCACATAAATAATATTTGGAGCGGCGCGGTGACTACACCGTCTCCATCAACCTTTGTTCCTTAGTTATATCCAACCTTTAGCCTTGATCTGAGATTTTTTAACTTTTTAACCTCATTCTTAAATTTAACTTTTGTGGTAGCCCTCTGAACCTCCTCAGATAGTAGGTCCCAGAGGACTACACCCCTGTACCATGGCGATCTTTTGTAATGGCGAGATATACTTCTTGGCAATTTAAAACATATCTTATTTTGCGATCTTGTATTATATGCATGACCATGATTTATCTGATCTTTGGATTTCTTATACATCAAACTTAAAAGTAACATATCAAATCTTTGTTCTAATTTTTCCACTTTACAGATGACATGTAACTCATTAACACTATATTTAACAATATTACATCTAAAGCAAATTCTCAAAGCTCTATTCTGTAAACGTTGTAATGCCTTTAAACCTTCCTCATTACAACTAGTACTTATAAAAGAGCAATATTCAATAATCGGCCGGATGGTACAACAATATATTTTTATGCTTTCTTCTTGTGTGAGATATTTCCTTAATTTAGCAAATCTAAATAATTTATTAAAAATGTTTCTTTTAATAAGCTTAATTTGTTTGTCAAAACTTAACTTACTGTCTACTGTAACTCCTAGGTAGGGGAAAAAACTTACAGTTTCTACTCTGGTACCATTTATTACAATATCTGTATCTGGACAATTTTTCAATTTGTGAGCACTACAAAACCACATAAATTTTGTTTTCTTTGGATTAACAGTCAACCTGTTGTGAGATACCCATGTCTTAAAGCGTTCAAGATCCTCATTTAACACTCTCATTACATCTTAGGGTGTTTTCGCTGCATAATATAAAACAATGTCATCTGCATACATTTTAATTTTGCACTCATTCAACTCTTTAATCACATCATCTATGTATAAAACAAACAACAGGGGGCCTAAAACAGACCCTTGTGGGACACCATATTTGATTTCAGATTCTTAAGAGACATTATTGCCATAACTAGTACTTTGTTTGCGGTTTTTTAGATAACTATTAAACCAGAGAAAGTTATTTTTGCTGAAACCTAATTTGCTAATTTTTTCCAGAAGTCTAACATGAATTACACTGTCAAACGCTTTAGTAAAGTCAATAAATAGGGCCCCTGTTATTAAACCATCATAACGATACTCATATAGATCATTAACAAAGTCAAAGGTGGCATCACCTGTACCACTACCTTTCTTGTAACCATATTGCTCATCTGAAAAATTATCGTGATCTTTCATGGCACAACTTAAATGATAATACATTATTTTTTCAATAATTTTTGAGGGCATTGGCAATAGCGAAATAGGCCTCCAATTCTTAACTTGTGATAAATCTCCGTCTTTGGGTAATGGCTTGACCAATGCAGAAGCCCATTTGACAGGAAAACCACCACTATCAAAACTTCTCTGAACAAGAAAAGTAAATTGATCTAGCAGGCATATTATTGCACATTGTAGTATATCACCTCTGATCCCCTCTATTCCGGATGATTTATTTTTATCAATCTCTTTTACTGTATAATAGATATCCCAGGAATTAATCTTTATATTCGATTCAGAGAAAATTCCACCCTGAATGATTTCCTCTATACTCACATTATTATCCATATCACACTGTACTTTACCAACAGAGGCCACATGTAAGTCTTCAATATTGCAAAAGTATTGATTAATATATTCACAAGCAGTTTCGGATGGGACCTTAACACCATCTTCATGGTGCTTCATATCTGGATATATCTCAGACCCATTACCCTTAAACATGTTATTAATATATTTCCAAAAACTCTTAGGATTTCCTCTACATTCATGTAATTCTTGCATAATACCACCAATTTGATTAGCTTTTATTTTTTTCCTAATTTTTCTCCTGCAATCTTTAATAGCTTGCTTCTCTTCATCACTTTTATTCACCTTATACAACCTTAACCACCCTTCCCTCTCAAAAACAAGATCCATTACTTCATCATCTATCCAACTTTTTCTTGTTTTTTTAACTAATCTCTCAACAAAGGGATGATATTTATCCAGATACTGATTAATAGGTGTTAGGAACATGTCCCACAGCACATCACTACTCAAATTTTTATCATAATACAATGTCCAATCACAAGATTGCAGGAAATCTTTGAAATTACTTTCTTTAAAATTCCTATAATCACAGCCCGAATAAGTTGTTTTAGTATACTTGTAATTCTCACGGCCCTTACAGCCAAATACAGGAATGTGATCAGAAATGAATGCTTCTACCGTACCTGCATCAGTAATGTTAACACAATTTGATAATACATTGTCAATACAAGTACCACTAAAGGGACGAGTAACCTCATGTACCAGAATTTTCCATCCTAAATCTTTACATAATGACCTAAAACTCTCACAGCTTGCATCAGTATCATCAAACATATTTAGATTAATATCACCTAATACCCAAGTCTCATGTCTCCCTTGATTATCATTATATTCAAATCCAGCTACCTTCTTTAGAAAAATAAGAAAATTTGGTACATTGGTATTTGGTATTCTATAAATAGATACTATGAGCTGTTCTTTCTCACCCGGTAGACATAGCATAATAGCAATACTTTCAAAATCAATCGATTGAATAGTCAAATCATTTACAATGCTAATATATCGACATAAACCAGATCTACAACTAAGGCCTACTCCACCACAATTCTTACCAATTCGATCATTTCTATACAAAATACGATCAGGTATATTTATAATTCCCTCTGGTGAAGCAGGCTTAAGCCAGGTTTCACATAAACAAATTATATCACTACGTTTCAATAACTTGTATATCTCTTCATGTTTGTCTTCAAAACTACGACAATTAATTGAAGAAATCACCAGCCCCTTACTGTTGTTAAATTCCTCAATACAAAGTACCATTTCAAATAATAATGGGATAATAATGATGCCATCTCATTAGGTAATATACAAGGTGAGATACATTAACAACAACAGAAAAGAAAGCAATGTCCAATACCAGTATCATGATATATACACATGTGAAAAAGCCTCAACAAAAGAACAACAAATAAATGACTAATTACAGAATATACAAATCCTCTTCCACAAATTATCCTCGTAGAAGGGGTGACTGATTATACCAGCTTACCTATGTCAGCTATGTGGCTAATAAGAGAAAAATCCCCCCCGACTTAGAAACTCCTTGGCGACTTAAGATCTTATAACTGGGTATCGCTAGGGTTAATGATATTAAAGGACAGCAACAGTGACACTTAAGATTTTTAACCTAATTTAGAATTAAAAAAGAAGAATTTAAGGCATTTTGTCAAATATCATAATTGATCCAAATTTAAAGAAGCAAAACAATAGAGAGGGGAATGTATTGGATTACTATTGAAACCAACCTGTGGATACATTGATTAAATTCCACTTTATTAAACAGCCAGAATCTCCATAATCACCAATTAGCAAGATAATGTATTTTAACCAAAGCATAGAAACCATCCTTGAGGTCTATGCACAGAACTCTAACTAGATAAGTACATGTATTATACCAAACTTCTACACACTACTGCAGTGACAGACTTAAAGGTAAACACTCCCTCATATGTATTACTATAAAAAAGTCTTGCATCCAATGCTCAATGAATAGATAAACTCTTATCCTAACGATTTTAGGGTAAACAGTCCCTTAATATATTAGATACTTACGATTACAGGATTAATTAATTAACATACAAGATTGATTGCTTGTCATAGATTAAGAGGTGATACACAGTAATGGCGCGGTTTCTACACCTATTACTGATATCGACCTCAACCAATACATAACAATCAAATATATTCTCAGATTCACATTCTATTCTATTTCTATATAGATGCATATGTTATAGAGAGTATACATTATCGTTTGTAATGACACAGCAACTACACCTATTACATCAGGCCCATCCAATTCTACAAGAATACAGTACTAAGTCTATGGTGACCCATAAAGAAAAGGGACACTGTCGACTTACCACTATTTAACATTACAACACAATCAATGGCTTATTTCTCTCTTTCTCTCTAATCAGGCACCTGGTTGCCATGGTTATCTTGCCATGTAGGTTCTGCCCCTTCACTCTACCCTGATCATATGCTTCAGAACTGTATACAAACCCACCACCCCAGATCATATCCCTACAACCTTCCACTAGGACGGTTGAGCCTGTTCCTAGAAGTGATTTTCTTGGCCCCTCACATTGATCATACTTGGCACTAATGAGTGCCTTCATATATTTTTGTGAGACTGTGTGCCAATAATGGCCTGGTGGTGCTTTGTAATGCTTACATTTGTTTTTGATTTTCTTGGCACTGGTAATTTTCATGATGTCTGAGGCAAGCCTGTGGTAACCTAACTCTCTCAATTTACAATAGAAATAACCCTGCTCCACACTACAGAACTCCATGGTTTGACCAAGGACATCAGCTTTAAATGTGCATGGGTACCAGTTGCTTAAGAAGCTGTTCTTGCCCCTGTAGATCAGCCCAGCTTTGGTCTGCCTTTGGTGAACTTCAGGATTTTGTTCATCATCTTCACCATCATCATCTTCATCGTCAGTACTAATAGATCCTGGAGAGCTCATTCCTATAACCTTATCTTTACTGCCATTTACACCAGAAGCATCAACTGTGGTAGGCTTCTTGAGTGGAGAGCTCACAGCTTTACTACTAGCAGTATCTAGCTTATGTTCATTCTTCTCAGCCTCTACTTCTTGGCTAGCAGTGACACTTACTGGGTTGTGTTTATGAGAAGGTTTATTTGTGAGATCAGGAAGTGTGAGAGACTCATTGACCTCATGAAGTCTTGTATTTGGGAAGTAGCTACCATCGATAACTATTCCTGACTCAACCAGTTTGGGTTTGAACCCCTTTTGTATTGCTAGGCCACATACCCTTCTCTTCTGGTCTCTAATTTCCTTAGGCTCATCGTGCTGCACCCAGACTTGGTCTTCTTTTACGGGGGTTCTAAGCTTCCACTTGTTGTCTAATACAGATCTTTTAATTCTCATGTTGGAGAGACACACTTTAATCGGTGCCTTCCAACCATTATTGGTGCGCTTAATGTCTAAGATGTCATTCCAAGGATCATAGACAACTCCCATGGCAACACATAGACCATCAAATATTTCATATAGGTTTTCACCATACTGGTAGTGTATACCTTTAATTATGAGATTGCGCTCTAGGGCTGGTTGAGTGTGCTTCACTGAGATATCATCTCACTATTGTAGGGATCGATGGTTGAAGTTATTATACATCCATATGTTGTCATTCTATTGACGATATAGTGTATCTTGTACCACACTTATGACCAATAAAGTTTGTTCTAAAAGAAAAAAAAAACAAAAAAACTTTGGGACAAGGATTTCACTGTAGCTATTTGGACATCATTTTTTATAGTGAAAGCATCAGGTTTTTATAACCTGCATGTGCGGCACTGTCAGTGAGGCTGTTAGCGGCACTTCCCATTGTGCTATCTATTAACCCTTTACAGGCTGCTCATGCAGGAGTAAATTATGTCCATTGGTCATCATGATGCACCAATGCACCAATGAGACTGATCGCCTGCACTTCATCCGAGCATCATGCCAACCGTCTGGGAGTTTGTGTATCAACCGCATAGGGTCGTCATGATGTATGAATGCAGCCCTGGCGAGTTACTCATCAGGGCTGCATTCATGCACCATGACAATCAATGGGATGATGCATGAATGCATTAGTGACCCTCAAAGGGTTAACGTGATTACAGTAATTACACTGGCATCATGGCATGTGTCAGTAACAATCGGCATTCTTCTGTCACACTGAAAGCCCCAAGATCGTCAAGGCTGACAATACTCAAATCTACAACCTTAGGCCATGAGATTGAGCACCCAGGGTAGTCAACCTGATGGGTTAGGTCAACACACTGACCCAAGGTAGTCAAAGTGATTACATAATCATGTTAGAGTGACAACCTTGGTGCTGACTACATTGGGTCTTCAATCTGACTACCCAAATCTGTAGATTTGGGTATCGTCAACTTGAGCACCTAAAGTCCTCAGCGCTGAAGACCTTCAGTTGAAAACGGACGGCCTGATCATCAAATATGAGTGGCACATACCTGCCACCTTGTGCATTTGTTACATATTGTCAACAGAATGTCATAGGCTCATACTTGGGAAAGGTAGACTGAGGAATTTCAGTCTCTGTAATGTGGTGCCCCCTGGTTGTCCCTCCTCTGACGAATATAGGTCCTCAATCTGATGAGTTTAAAGATCTGGAAAGAGTGGAGGGAGTTAATTTAATACAGAATCTGAGCCTGCAGATCTTATTATTCTGCAGGCCCAGATTGATTTTGGCAGGACTGAGTACCTCATGATTAATGTTTTTCGAGAATTGACTCACTAATTTAATTGTTTAAAATTGTTTAGATCTTGAAGATTTTATTATTCTGCAGGTTCAGATTGAATTTTGCAGGACTGAATACTGAATGAGTACTGGTCTCAAATGAGTGTCAGATATTAATGAAAGTTATCAAGCATGAAACAATTTATCTCAAACAATATAGGATATAGGCGTTGAGGACCCTTTAAGCAGAGGAAAAATTGTCATCCTGGCTGTGAGGACAGCCTCCCAGAGGACGAGCCTATTTTCAATTCCTATACAAATCCTATATAATTGGTATCGACTATAGTCGATGCTAGGCCTAGCAGGGTGTTGACTATAGGCGATGCTAGGCCTACCATGGTGTTGACTATAGTCTATGCTAGGCCTACCATGGTGTTGACTATAGTCGATGCTAGGCCTACCATGGTGTTGACTATAGTCGATGCTAGGCCTACCATGGTGTTGACTATAGTCAATGCTAGGCCTACTGTGGTGTCCACTATAGTCAATGCTAGGCCTACCATGTGTCCACTATAGTCGATGCTAGGCCTACCATGGTGTTGACTATAGTCGATGCTAGGCCTACCATGGTGTTGACTATAGTGGATGCTAGGCCTACCGTGGTGTTGACTATAGTGGATGCTAGGCCTACCGTGGTGTTGACTATAGTCTATGCTAGGCCTACCATGGTGTTGACTATAGTCGATGCTAGGCCTACCATGGTGTTGACTATAGTCGATGCTAGGCCTACCATGGTGTTGACTATAGTCAATGCTAGGCCTACTGTGGTGTCCACTATAGTCAATGCTAGGCCTACCATGTGTCCACTATAGTCGATGCTAGGCCTACCATGGTGTTGACTATAGTCGATGCTAGGCCTACCGTGGTGTTGACTATAGTCATTGCTAGGCCTACCATGGTGTCGACTATAGTCAACACTACCCCTGAATGGGTTTTAACAGCTAGATCATCATGTAGGAACTGTAACTTTATACATGAAGAACATGCTCCCTTGATAGTTGAATAAAGCGTTGGTTCCACTGCCATCTGTCAGACAAATTTTTTGCTTATCCCACAATTGGTAATGTTATTTCAAAAGGACAGAAAGAATTGGCTGGATCAGCAAAATATCCGCCCAACCAATGGCAGTGGAACCAGAGCTTTAATCTGATTTATCATGTGTCACTCTAAAATGGTGAAGCACTTTGGATGCATTCAGACATCACCGGTCATTCCGGGAGGTAATGGGAATCCCCCCGTATGTCAGACAGTGTCAGCCTCCATCCAACCTGGCCATATCACCCCCCTCCTCCTCTACCCCTCCTCCTTCCTGACCCCTTGTACAACCATTATCTGTGAAAAGAGCCGCTATCTGCAGTGCAACAGTTAGATGCTGACCATCTGCCCTTTATTTGTGTTAAAACAAGGCTATCCGTATCAAATTCAGTTTGTCAAACAGCTGATATCAGTATCAAAGACAAAGTAGATTCCCCCACACTTTAAGTGTATTAACATGTTTATGTGACTTAACATGTTGATGGAAAAGTTTCTACAGATAGCATTCATTTACACAGATAGTGCTTGGATGGGCTCTACAGATAGTGTTCATTTTTACACAGATAGTGGTTGGATGGTCAGCCTCTATGTGTAATACTTTATATAGCAGTTGTTTACACAGATATTGGTTGTATACCCCCCTTCCCCCATCCCCTCCTGCCCGATCCCCCTGCCCCTTGTCTACCTCCACCATGTCATATATCATGTTCTGTGCTGCCATTGGTTCAGCACAGTAGCTCTCAAATCTCAGCCCACCACGCGCCTCCGGTGAGATCTGCAGCGAGAAAGTGTCCGGTGGTGCAGTAATCCGGCCGGACGTGTTGCTATCTCACTGCTGGGTTGTAATTGGTATCCCTACGCTGTGACAAATGAGTCCCACCTCTCACGATGCCGGAAATGGCCAAATATGCCACTCAAACGCTATGGGGTATAGTCTGTGTCACGCTGTATGACCATAAATTGTCAGTTGGCGGATCCAGGTTTTTGAGGAGGCAGGGGTGTGTCCTTCATTTAGTCTCCATTTTCTTTGGCTCAATTTGAGGCTTAAAAGAGGCAAATGAGCTTTAAACTAGTGGCAAAAAGGAGTCTGCCACTGATTGTAGTGTGCTTAGCCCCAAATCTTGAAGTAAGAGTAAGAGAGATATAGAGATAGATAGAAAGAGAGAGAGTGATGGAGAAAGAGAGAGAGAGAGAGAGAGAGAGAGAGAGAGAGAGAGGGGTTCTGCTTTTCTTGATAGTATAAAGTCCTAACAGGTGGACGCCACCTATGATTGGAAAATAAACTGATGTTTTCTCCTGCTTATATGCTATTTAAATCTCTGCCTCTGTATGTCTCTGTCTCTCCCTCTCTGTTTCTGTCTGTCTGTCTCTTTCTCTGTCTCTGTCTCTCTCCCTCTTTCTCTCTCTCTACCAAAGTCTTACAATACAAATGGGGCTGCAAAAAGTTTTGACCAGCTTTAAAAGGGGGGGGGGGTAAAAATCTTCATGACTATCTTAACCTTTGTTAAGAAAACTACCAGTGGGATAATACTTGTGCACAGAAGTAGTCTTTACAAAGACCTTGGAGACCTTGTATATTTGCTGCCACTCAGCCCTGCTTCCTGCACACAGTGCGGGCTCCATGTAAACATGACAGCAGGCCCTGTGGCAGCAGGTAGTGGTAGAAAGGAGGAGGCACTCTGCTGACAACCCAGCCCAGGCACCATATAATAACCATGAAGAGCCCTGATAGTGGGGCTGATATAAAAGAATATCCTTGGCCTAGGGATATTCCATTCTAAAATCTAGGGGACTATTTTTCTTTATCAATTTCAGGGTGTAGAGGTCGATTCTCAAAACTGTCCATAGTGTCAATAAAACATTGTAAATCACCTTGAAATGAACAGAGCCACTTTCCATTGTATCCAAGGGAAATTGAAATACTTCCTTCCAGTTTAGTGCCCTAACTCTATGGTCTGTATCATAGGTTCTGTATGAAATCCCACTGTTGGGAATACCAGACGAAATAGCCGCAGTGCATGGTCCTCTTTAAATCATTGGTCTAACTGACAGTACTCTGGTGCCCTGAGGTATAAGCCCTCAGGGAACCAACGTTCAGGAAGCAGCAAAGCATAGTGGGAATAGACTATATCTAACTACCACTATGGCCCTCTTTAAGTCACAGGAACAGGAAATACTGCTCACTTTTCAAGCATAGATTTCATTTTTCTAGTCTGAAACATATGCTTGCAGAGTGGCAACTTCAGGGCCGTACAGGTGCTTACTAGTGCCATAATATGGCGCTAGGTACACGTGTAACCAGACAGATGAAGTACCACCCTCTAGTCCACCCTGACAGTGGGTGGTAGTTTGGGAGTAGAGGCTTAGAGGTTAAATGCTCATGTCAGGAGGCCAAATAGCTTCATTTGGTTGGTATTTTACAGACTGTTGTAAGTAGAGTAGTACAGACCCTGTCTCACTGTCAGCCAGTATGTTTACTGGACAGCTCTTAGTGACAATATCCCACTTGCTGCTGTGAATCATAGAGCATGGTACATGGTTATAACCTTGGAACAACATTCTGGTATTGGGACTTTTAGATTTGAGAGGTCTAGTACTCTGTTTATCTATGAATCATTTCTCATGCTCAATTAAAGCTGCTACAATGAGACTTTAAGAAGTCAATTTAATGGACTCCTTGGTGCCAATTATGTAGAGTATCATTTTCGTTCAAGCAGGGGTCCAACCAACAGCTCGTCAGTCGTTCTTTGGCAGTAGTCAAGAGTCAGCATTGTTCTATAGTAGATTATTATGGCAGCCTACATAAGGAGCCTTTTCCATGCTGGCCCCAACTTGGCCACTACCATGAGTCGTTGCTGGCCTACAGGGGTTTAGTATAAAGTAGTTCTGCCCGCTGGTTGCTGTAGTAATAGAATGTAGGCAGGTACAATGCGTAGTAATATTCCCAACCAAATAGGGGACAATAATGCCTAGACGCGAGAGAAGTGTGTCTTGCTGTGAGCTGTCTCCACATATCTGCTAGGGGCCAATATGGCGGCTTACATGTGGACGTAGTGGCAATGGAATGTTCCATATGGTGGCATGGTCCTCGTACACCTCCTCACAACTATACATAAATCGATACATCGACGTCCCTACTCACTTCTCGTATTTCACCCCGACACATGAGATCTGATATGGCAACCACTAAATGTGTAATAAAGCTTAGCGAGGGGAGGGGAGGGATGGCGAAATGGCTTGGCAGAAAGAGACGTGAGGGTGGCAGCCACTTCCGCAGTGGAGACAGCATTCTTAAGAGCTATAGACAAATTTTTCCTTATCAGAATGAATGGGCTCACATATTTGACTGGCATTTGGGAAGTTCTCATTATGGAATGGCTTGATTATGGATATGATGAAAATCAATGTTTAAACTTAGGAAAAATTTATCAAAGAAAATGCCCAATGCCTGCCATTAGAGCACTATAACACACTTTAAAAATAGTACCTTCATAATTTTCTCTCAAATAAAACCTTTGAGATTGTCCCGACGTATAAGCTGCAGATACTGGCATGAAGCTGCTATAATCATTTTCTTGCAGACTACGCTAACCAAGGTGGGACTCTAATGGTCTGTTAGGCCAGGGTCGTACAAGCTGTAGAAACACACCTAGTTATAGGCATGCTGGATGATGCTGAATTGGGACTTAGCTTGGGAAGTACCATAGTGGCTTGTATAATCACACGGACGCTCATTGATTCAAGATTAATTCAGTTCCTGATAACACTGATGATTGTTCAAGACTGTTGCTTATTTGAGCCCCTGACGCCTAAACCGGCCATACCGGTACATGAATGTAGCCAGAGCTGAGTCGGGGGAGGGGGCAGGTAAATATGGGGATCAAATGTTTAAAAGCTTTGTGTTGCGAATCACATTCACATTGATTTACCCTCATTATTCCCCAGTGTATATTTGATGTACATTTAAACTGACCATTTAATGTAACATCTGCGACTTACTGGTCACTGCTGGTAAATTGCATTTTACAACACATGGCTAATATAAGTATTATGAAATTTGTGGACACTTGTGGAGGTTTTCTGACACTATGACATTTATAGCACGACCTGAAAGCCCATTATGGCAAAGTAGTTCCCAGCTCTATACCAAATATATAGCATAACAGGGGGAATATTAACAGGGCCATGTGATACACCGCTAATACTAGGAGTAATGTGTCCTGTAACAGAGAACCAAAGACACTGCCAGGAAATAGGCCAACAGCACCACACCCATAGATCCCTACGCAGACTACATATAGTCCCTTTATGCATAGAGAAACACTGCAGCATTGAACCACTTTATGGGGCCTGGCGGCGGAGGGATATCATACGAATTGCCCAGGGCGCTGTGCTAACTCAGTGTCCACACAGGATGTATCCCTCCGCAGGGTACCAGGTTCAGGAGGCCATGAGATCTCGTCTTGTCTGTGAGCCACAATGCAGCGGCTGTGTGAGATTAGGCGTAATTAACGAGAAAACGTGAGAACTGGGCTGAGAGTTGACTTTGATGTTTCTGGCACTTGCCTCCAGGGGGACAGGACTGCATCATGGTCGGATGAACACTGACAGTTGGTGGGCACAGATAGACAGGGGATGGACGGCAAGGGGAGGGAACATGGGAGAGGGAGGAGGACGGATTGAGTTGGTGAGAGAGAGAGAGAGTGCAAGACATACAGAGAGAGACAGAGATAGGGAGAGAGAAAGAGACAAACAGAAAGAGAGAGAGAGAGAGAGAGAGAGAGAGAGAGAGAGATAAAGAGAGGGAGAAAGAGAGGAGTGAGTGAGTAATAGATGTTTAATGCCATTTTGACAGCTTAGGTCAAATTCATGGCGAGAAAACTACATTACACAATTTCAAAGATAGACACACCAAGGGGATCGGTAAGAGGAGGATCAGACCCTTTACGTGGGCCAGGGAAACCTAAAAATGGAGAGGCAGAGGTCGGCGAGGTACTCTATGGGATATGAGGGATTGGGAGAAAAGGGTACAGCCGAATGATACAGATCTCAAATCCGAACTATTGTTGAAAAAGAAGAGAATGGCATGAGGCAAGGTCAGGAGGGATATATCACACAAATGGCGTGTGATGCAGGATGTAGTAAAGGAATGGATGGACAGGGTGGCTGCTGATGGACATTGCTTTAGGGCCTAAAAGACATTCGAATATAGAAAGACATAAGCAAATGTCAACGACCATGGAATATTTTTGCATCGTATTCCCCGAAGTGAGTCTGCCGTATTCAACGAGGCCTTATAGGTCGAGTTGAATGCGGGCAGACTCACCGAGGGGAATGCGATGCAAAAATATTCCATGGGAGTTGACATTTGCATTTATGTCATGGCCCTACGGGGTTAATTTGCTTTAAAATAGAGAAACACAGCTCAAATCTGTTCAGAATCCAAGATGGCAGACACCCATTGAATACGGACACATTGTATTCCATCCCCCCATTGAATACGGCATATCCAGTACTGTTCTATAGTAACGGTCGTATCTGCCATGACATAAAGGGTAGGAGTACATTCTCCTTCCAGTATTTTCTCAAACCAATGTAGACTACACCCTAAAATAACTGTTGAATCTACCAGGGATCCTTGTAAAACTGAATAATGAACCTACATAATTTTATTGCAGTTCACAAAGTAGTGTAGTTTCTACAATAAATCCCCAGATGGCAGTACGGTGGTCTCCGTCAAAATAACGATGGATGTCTGGCAACTTTGGGGCAAGGATTTTGCTGTTATCTTGGGGACATTTTTGTGTGTACCTATTGAAGGTCTATTATTCTATTCTCACATCTTTTATGAGGGAGATATTCTGTGGTCGTGTGGGGCTGAGGTTCTGAGGTTGCTTGGAGCTGAGGTCGGTGGGGAGGGAGGAGCATTCTGTATGGACTAACTTTGAAAGCTCTGTGGAACAGGTGGCGACTGATGATTATTATTCATACGCAGAAATAAAACCATCACTTCCGGACATAATGGCTTTGAAAAATGATGGCTTTCAGAAATGAATACCCCACTGGGCAATACGATTATTGGGGGGGGGGGGCAGCAAGGTCATCAAACCTAGATCAAGTTTCCTTTGTGCAAAGGTTTTGATTGCAATGTTTTGATTTTATGTTTGTTTTAGAGTTTTATCACAGGGTCAGTAAGCAGAGATTGACTTCAATGTTCAAACTTTTTATCATTTTAAATTGCTTCAAATGGAAATTCTAGTGGGTAAAGTACCCAGTGTGCGGCCATTGGCTCAAAGGCTTGACCCAAAACTTGAGAAACCTGTTGTGTAATTAGAATTGTAAAGGTGGTTGACTGAGATAGCAAACCCCGCAAAGCTGAGCTAAAATATCACATCTTTCTTATAGGATAACAGACTGTCAATCAATCAAGTACCCAATTCAGATATGTCTAGACCAATTAATTGTACTTGACTGGAATACATCCATGGTGACCTTGCTCAGGTGTGCACTGTACTCCTATAAAACACTCAAGGTCACTTCTATAGTGCAGCAGAGCACTGCCAGCCGTGTTATAACAGAGAATAGATTAAACTCAATCATGTGGATCATTGAAATGGGTGATTCAGGAAGGTACAGTATGTGACTACTCACGCAGGAAGGCATTTCCCAACCATACTGCCATTATGGCCACTAATGATTGCACTGGTAGAACTTCTCTACCCAAACCTATGTATACATGTATTACAGTAAGCGCTCATCATACATAGGCAATGTCCACGACCATATAATGGCTTCATGGAATACGCCAGTCCCACCTTGGGGAATAAAATCCAAAAATATGCAATGGAAGTGGACATTTGCATTGATGTCATGGCTACACAGGTTCGAGACCTTTTAATTAAAAAAACATCAACAATATCTTGGATGGTGGTCATGTGATTACTGGCAATTGAATACGGGCACATTGTATTCCATCCCCCCATTGAATATGACATGTCTAGCACTGTTCTATAGTAATGCTCGTATCAGCCATGACATAAAGAGCATAGGTCATTACCTCTTATACCCACTCTTATAATGAGGGTTTCAAATCGCAGTGACTATGCACAGTCGTAACATGTTGAGAAATGCCTTCCTGCACTAGCAGGACATGTTAATGGGGGTGGTTTTACAAATAGTTACAACCAGAGTGAGAAGCCTTTGGTCATCATACATAAACCAATTAAGGTACAGAAAGATGTAGAACTGCAAAATATAGCTTACCCAGATTGACATATTTGTATGTCAGCTGGAAGGTTGTATGTCGGTCCACTTCAAGCGCCAAGAATTCTACCTCAGCTGTATTCTGGGTGGTGAACTTACGCACGTTAATCTGTCCAAGCTCGTAACTGCCACAGAAGGCACTTGCCGGAAATGGGTGGCGACCCGGCTGTCGGAGACCATCCCATAATTTCAAGTAACCGCCATGACACCTGGAAGCGCAATGGAGAATACAATGTATATAGATTAGAAAGGCTAGAGACACAACTATTTCTAATACAGCGTATCACAAGGTTAATATGCAAAGTGTCTTCATAATTTCATAATGGGCAGTTTTATTTTACTTTACTGTATAATTTGTTTGTGTTAAGGCCAAATAAAAAAAAGGTTTGTTTTCCAGTAACCGACTTTTCCGACTGACCCTAGCGAAAACAGGGGCAAAAAAACACCTTTTTATGATTTTGAAGAATTTTTTCTCATTTTCTAATATTTTAAAGAAGAAATTTTTCATTACTTTTTGAGGATTTTTCCTCTATCCTTTTCATGTTCTTCCACTCTCTCACAGTTGTCATTTTCCCATCTTTATTTTACAATTAAATCAAAGAATTTGATACATCCATTGATATGTGCCCTAACATTTCCTATATAAATGTAAAAAAAAAAATAAGGTATTTCTAGCAAAGTAATCAATGTTTTATTCAGAAGGAAGTTATTTTGCCTCAGGTTAACTGCTGGAATTTGATAGTTGAAGCATAATGCTTGAGGCAATTTCTTAAAACTCTACGACTGCTGTTCTTCAAATCGTAGTGACAGGCCGTAAAATAAGGCCATTACAGTATCATGCATTAGTGGGTACTAATGGCTGCGCCAGTACGACTGCTCTACCAAGTATTTTGTAATTACTGCATAGGTGCTAATCGTACAGAGCTGTCATAGTGCAGCGCCTATGATCACCTGCCTTATTCCTTGGAGTCTAAAGTCGTGGTGGTGGTTGTATGTAGTCGTAGTACCTTAAGAAATGGCCCTCCTGATCCCTATAGTTGTCAGCTTTCGGTTTTGAACACTGTAGAGGCCTGTTTGGGTGCCTGGGTCCTTATCGATTTCAATACCTCTGTACCCCTTTCCTTATTTGAGATAGGCCCTAATTGAAATCCTGTTTTTAGTGCTGAAAATCTGTTTGGATACACCAGCGCTTATTCAAGACTGGTGTTCAAGACTCTGTGCTTTAAACAAGGTGGTAATCCATGGACGCGGAGCCATTGGATGTATCAAAATATCAAAAGACTAGGATGAAAGCAAACTTGCCCAAATTTTAATCAAGAATGTCACGCTGATTGGCTACAGTATGTTGCACCCTAACATAAGGTTGATTAAGTTTAACCCTTTAAGGGCCGCTGATTCAGGAGTGCATCATGCCCATTGGTCATCATGATGCAGCAATGAAGTGCTGATGACACTGCTAGCCAGAACTTCATGCGTCAGCAGCCCTTAAAGTGTTAACACCCACAACCAGTAACGTGACCTGGCTGTGGTGTGCTAGCACCCACTACCAGTAACGTGACCTGGCTGTGGTGTGCTATCACCCACTACCAGTAACGTGACCTGGCTGTGGTGTTTTAACACCCACTACCAGTAACGTGACCTGGCTGTGGTGTTTTAACACCCACTACCAGTAACGTGACCTGGCTGTGGTGTTTTAACACCCACTACCAGTAACATGACCTGGCTGTGGTGTGCTATCACCCACTACCAGTAACGTGACCTGGCTGTGGTGTGCTATCACTCACTACCAGTAACGTGACCTGGCTGTGGTGCGCTATCACCAACTACCAGTGACGTGACCTGGCTGTGGTGTGTTATCACCCACTACCAGTAACGTGACCTGGCTGTGGTGTGCTAGCACCCACTACCAGTGACGTGACCTGGCTGTGGTGTGTTATCACCCACTACCAGTAACGTGACCTGGCTGTGGTGTGCTATCACCCACTACCAGTGACGTGACCTGGCTGTGGTGTGCTATCACCCACTACCAGTGACGTGACCTGGCTGTGGTGTGCTATCACCCACTACCAGTAACGTGACCTGGCTGTGGTGTTTTAACACCCACTACCAGTAACGTGACCTGGTTGTGGTGTGCTATCACCCACTACCAGTAACGTGACCTGGCTGTGGTGTTTTAACACCCACTACCAGTAACGTGACCTGGCTGTGGTTTAACACCCACTACCAGTAACGTGACCTGGCTGTGGTGTGCTATCACCCACTACCAGTGACGTGACCTGGCTGTGGTGTGCTATCACCCACTACCAGTAACGTGACCTGGCTGTGGTGCGCTATCACCAACTACCAGTGACGTGACCTGGCTGTGGTGTGCTATCACCCACTACCAGTGTCGTGACCTGGCTGTGGTGTGCTATCACCCACTACCAGTGTTGTGACCTGGCTGTGGTGTGCTATCACCCACTACCAGTAACGTGACCTGGCTGTGGTGTGCACTACATCATCATAACGCACGCAAGGTCACTTCTCCCGTGCTGCAATGCATGCCGCATCATTATATAAATCAATTTGTAAATCACGCTTCACCTACCTCTGAGTAATATAATTATAATCGCCCACTCGTAACTTCCTAACGTGGAAGAGTAAGCGCTGCCCGGGGACCCCGAGAAAGGTATACGAGCAGTATAACACAGCATCTGGGCTGTCGTAGAACAGGCTGATGGGACGCAGCTGGGCCCCACTGGTGTGACTGGTCATGTGATTCTCACCATGGGACGTCATGTTACATTGGCCATCATCTGGAAAATATGGAAAGAGGAATATATATGATAATATGAATGGTTTTACACATCTGAATTCTTTAAAACATACTGAAATGAAAGAGAGAGGGGGCGAGAGAGAGGGGGGGAGAGAGAGAGACAGAGAGAGAGAGACAGAGAGAGAGACAGAGAGAGACAGAGACAGAGAGACAAAGAGAGACAGAGACAGAGAGAGACAGAGACAGAGACAGAGAGAGACAGAGAGAGGGACAGACAGACAGACTAACAAAGAAAGAAAGAGAGAGAGAGAGACAGAGAGAGTCAGTCAGATCCAGAGCTATGTAGACATACAGACAGACAGAGAAAGACCCAGACAGCAAGCTGATTTGCAAAAAGTGACGACATAGAAAAAAAAACGATATCGCAATTTGAATCGTTGTCAAAATATTGAAGGGTATAATTTGATAGGTCATCTGCTTTTCATATTCAGCGTCAAAATACGTCCTTTCTTGAGTTGCCACTGGATTCAAAAGTTTTGAACATGTACTATAAATGTGTCGTCAAAAACGTCGTATGTACTCCACTTTTGGCCGACCTTGCTTTGGAAGAATAATGTTTAAAATGGGAAAATGTTGATTATGTTATCTATTTCATGTGCTGTAAATAGCTCCCCCCCCTAATATTTGATCAATACTTATTTATCTGATATTAAAAGCCACCAGGGACAGTAACATCCATGAAGTGATTATGGTGCCCTTTGCTTTGAGTATGGTACCTAGATCACAATGTTTGGGATTGTATTGGACAATCTAAATTCTAATGATGAGTTTTTTAAACAAGCAGAGGGCCTTTCTTATCTAAGGGGTTAGCTACACATCTACATAGAGAGTTCCTGTACCACAGACTGTAGTACAGCGTGCTACACCCAATGTTCCGCTTGGCTGAACTCGTTTGACCGGAAGTCCCCAGTGATGGGTCCCTGTGGGGGTGCAGAACTGATCACTCACCCATCACCGTCAGCGGTCCAGCTGCCCGCCCTGCCTCAACCCTCTCCATTATTGAACAATACTGGGATTTTGGTGTTTTGTTGTGGATACATGTATTAAATAGACACTAGCATAGCACAAACCTATGATCCTTTACATCTACCGTAATACCCAGCGAATACGGCACACCCAGACTTTATGGATCTACTAGAAAGATTTAAAATGAAATAACTTTTGTTGTAATCAATACATCTTCAAAATTCCCTATGCGTAGCGTTTCCCAATGCCCTACAACCACTTTTGAATTCATGGGAGATTTTGAACGTTTTCCAATCAAATTTTTCTTCAACCTATAAGGTGCACCTGGGCCATCTTCATGTATTTAGCGCGCCTTATAAACAGGATAATACAGTACTTAAAATAAATCTATAATCAGCCATTTATTAAAGATAAATATTAAATCTTGTAGATCAGCTGCTTGGTGGTCCTCATAGATGATATTGTTCTGAAATTTAGTTTTTGGCTCATTTACGATGCCCACCCCCCCTAGTTAACATCTCTATGTAGTGCTGGTGGATACCACGCTCTAAAAATGTGTTTAAACCTAAAAAAGAATTATCTGAATTTTGTCTAAAAGAACACACATGTGTCAACACACCTCTCAAGGTATAGGCTTGGCGCTAAAGCTGACATATCGGGTTACCAGTGAAGACCCTGCACTACCCACTGGTCCACTACACTGAACTCATTAGGGGAAAGGCTTCTGTGATCGGTCCCCCAGGACTCGTCTCTGAATCCTCAGGTTTTACCATCTCCCAAACAAGTACATGTACAGAGTTTGAATGCTAACTTTGTTTAAGTAACCCCCTGCAATTGCTGAGCAAGCGATTTCACTTATCCACTTCAATTGGTTATGGGGTTGTATATCAGAGAGAAAAGTACATTTTATTGTACTTTTCCTTCCAGGGTGGTCCCATTGAAGTCCATTAGGGCAATAAAACCTTGCTGGAACCCCCTACATAGCTGTCCCTTTAAGCCTGCAAAGGCCACTGCTGCAGTAGTGCATCATGCTCTTTAGTCGTCATGATGCACCTATGAAGTGCATGTGAGACTGTTCGCAGTACATCATTGATGCATCATGCCGACCTTACAGGGTTGATACACATACTCCTCGAGGGTCGGCATGATGCTCTAATGAAGTGCTGGCGAGCAGTCTCGCCAGCACTTCATTGGTGCATCATGTTGACCAATGGGCATGATGCATTAATGCAGCCCCTAAAGGGTTAACCCTGTTGGAACCCCCATATAGCCATCCCCATTAAACCTACTAAAGACCCTGAGTCTGTGGAGGTTATCCTAGCCTTAGGACCACGACCCTGACCTCTGAGGGCTGACCTTTGACCCTGGAGACATGACCTGGAGCTGTGGAGGGCCATTACTTGGGGTTTAAGACTTAATACCTAATGGTAAGGATAATCTCCTTTACTATTTGATGGCTACATTCAGGGAAAGCTTTGAAGGGGAATACCTTAAGCTTGTGAACTACTACAAAAATCATAACGATAACAGAAAAACTTTCTCAGAAGTTTATGTTAAAACCCTACTGCAAAACATCAAGCAAGCCTGCGGCAATGAATTGTATTTTGTCATATATAAAAACACTATATAGCTTAATCAATGTTGATCGGGTGCTGACATGAATGTATCCTTACATTAGTCAATAAAGCCTTCTTGAATCTACATAGTACTTTAATGTTATTTATCTTCTTATTGGCATAATGATGCATGATATCCTATGGCAGGTCACATGCATCATGCTGACCCCATAGAGCATGAGGCATGAATATACAGCTCTTCTGACTGAGTCCCTGATGCATTAATGCATCATGTCCATTGGTCGTCGTGATGCATGAATGCCATGGCGAGTGACCTGCCAGGGCTACGTTCATGTATCATGACGACCTACAGCGTTGATTCAGTCCCGGAGGGTCGGCATAATGCCCCAATGAAACTTCATTGGTGCATCATGAAGACCAATGGGCATGATGCACTCCTGCATCAGCGGCCCTTAAAGGGTTAGGGGGCTGTACCCATTCACCATCAGGGCACATGATCACAATAGACGCTGACTTTGGTGCAGTGAATATTCTAATACAACGCCCGATATATAAATGCTTAACACTTTAAAAACCGCTGATGCAGGATTGCATCATGCCCATTGGTCATCATGATGCACTAATGAAGTGCTGGCGAGACTGCTTGCCAGAACTTCATTGGAGCATCATGCTAGCCCTCCATGAGTACATGTATCAATCCTGTAGGTTCGGCATGATGCTCCAATGAAGTGCTGGCGAGCAGTCTCACCAGCACTTCATTGGTGCATCATGACAGACAATGGGTATGATGCATTAATGCATCAGTGGCGTTTAAAGGGCTGACAGTAAATTGCCATAACACTAATACATGGAGTACTTTTCACCGTTCATTTATCTGCCAATGAGATGTCTTCCCCTTAGTGCAAGAATGTTGTATCTGCATTTTTCAAGTTTTTCAAGGAGAGGCAAAAGAAAAATCGTTGGAAGACTTAGTCAGAACGACTTGTTTCTATCTAATATCACCAACATGACCCGGCAGTACGGCTTTGGTCCCTGCAGACTATCTCCATTTCCATATACTACTAAGTGCGCACAGTAAGTAGTACATGGAAATGTCCGTTTGCTGTAGGGCGAAGTGACACTCAGACTGACGACCCAAGAAGTTTAAAAGTTGTGGGGAGAGAACCAAATTAGTGCACTTTCTGGTAGAAACTGATTTAAACTACAATATATAGAAGAAAGAAAGAGTGAGAGAGCAAGAGGGAGAATGACCATTTTCTTTCCAGTCTTTATACATTTTTATCTATCATTTCATTTGGCTTTTTTTTTTAAAGAAGACAGTCTCATCTATATTATTTTGATATATTAAGAATACAAAAGAGTAGATTCTCAAACAATTGAGTGATACAAGACTATGTATCATTATTTCCCAAATCTCCATATTTCTCATAACTCATTAAGCCATGCAAATATAACACACATCAAGTACAGGGACATGCATGGAGGGGTGTAAATACACAACTATTTACCAGTTGACAAAACTACTACCCCCTCTATTAAGTCACACCCTCAATACCATCCCCCCACCCTCACCATCAAGGCAGGGCCGGAGGTCGGCCAGAAAATGTGGAATTATCGGCAATGTAACCGGATCAATGTACGGCGGGGCGGTGAGGTGCCAGATCCATGTTTTGCGGGCCACTGCCTCCCTTAGTACTCTCATGACCTCACGTGGCACAACACGAGTTTGCTCTCTGTGGTAGCCGCTAGGAGGCAGGGCGGTCAGGGGGTGGAAGGAGACAGGAGGGTGTTGCACATATGCTAAAGAGAGTACCGTAAATCCTCTCGTATTAGCGGCGGCTAATACCAGAACCCAAATAAAAATGAGGGTTTTAGGAATAGCCCGGAGTCAGGCTTACACAAGGGTATTTTACTCTATAAAAGAGAACTAAATTGGCAATTTTCAAGCCTTGACTATGACTAAGAGGTTCTCCCAAAGTCGCGGGTGTGGCTTATAAAGGTCTGTGGCTGCTACGAGGGAATTTACTATGTAGGTGCCCTCTCATGTTAAAAAGTTATGCTCTGCTTGACCATTCAACTTGTACTCACCATATCAGACTGAAAAGCTGAACCAGGTGCCTTATACTGTGTGACCGTCTTTTTAGTGCTCTTGTTTTGTGTGGCTGTCATCTTCATTGCAAAGTACTTGTATCTGACTGACATGAGCACTTCTGTGGAACAGAAAAAAAGTCATGGCTGAAAAGAAAGTGGCTGCTGCAGGTGAGGCACTTCCTAGGCAAAAACTACCTTTACCCCTCTAGGGCCTAAAAAACACTAACTTTTCCCCTATGTGTAACAGCCTCTAGGTTTGGGAGGTGAGTGTTAGTCTGTATCTTGTGGTGCCGTGTGGGATGGGGCAGATAGGAAGGGGTTGGCGTCAAGCTGGGGTTGGAAAGGGCTACTGAAGCATAGCAATTCTATGCTTATGATTGTATATGTGCGTATAGGGGGTGGGTGGGATGGGTGGGCAGAAGGAGCAATCTCTAGGAAGCCTTAAGGTGAGAACTATTGAAAGTACCGGAATCCCTGCTTAAAGACACTCTTCTTCAAACCACTCCTCAAAGCACCGCAGGACAGGCTGAGGGTACTGCAACTAACAATCTAGTTATATAAATTCATATATGAAGTAAGTTCAGGAATGCCTGCATGATCAATGGCATTTAATAAGCTGGACTTGAAATTAATGGAATCGGTGTGCTAAGATTGTCAGTCGCGGTATCATATACTCAGGGCAGTTCAGAGTCTAAATGATAGATTGAATAGATATGACTGAAACTACTAGGCGCTATAGATATAGTGGTCAAGGCCGTAGAGCAAGTACGATCTCTGGATTGCAAAAGGACTGAGGCAGAGCAGTGTTGGCCAATTCTTACCAGGCTAGGACTGCTCACGTTCAAATTGCAGTGGGAACCCCTATTTTATTGACAATACAGTCCAACAGTATTGGTCATGTACTACCTGCAGCACTACAACTTTCTAACAAACTCTTTGTTATTGCTAAGTGGTGATTGTACAGGGCAGTCGTACATGTAGGGTATTACCTATGGCCACTGGCATTAACCTTAAAGTTGACAAATCGTAGAGGCTGTATGCAGTTGTACTATCTTAAGAAATTGCCTCCTCGAGTGACTTGTTAGGCAAACTGATAGGGTGGTATAGGCAGAGACACCACAGAACTATAGAAATGTGGACACTGTATTTGATACATATAAGTGGGAAATGGAATTAGAATGGCTGAGGAGAGGTGTTATAAGGAAGCATCAGCTCATAAGCAATGAATCCATAACAATTAATCTGATCACCCATTCAGCTGGAACCACAAGATACCGCAGACCCTTATCTGTGAATGTGAGAGCTCAGTCATGGGCCTTTATCAGGCGCAGATTACTGACAGATGCCTTATCAGGGGTGTGAAAACTTTATCGCTTTCAATATCCCTACAATCCCACTGCAGTATCTATTCCTTCAACTAGGTAAGGGTCCTGCAACTCATATCTTTATAGAAAGTCAAGTGTGTGTAAAATTGCTCTGGCAAATTTGCTCCACTTAACCTTTAAATAGCTGCATCGTGCTAAAGTGCACGCCTTTTGGCCATCGTGGTGCATGATTGTCCAAGTAAGACAGCCCACAGAGCTTCGTTCGTGCATCCTATGTGCACTCTATGAAACAACTGTGAATCTACAAGGGGATCCTCGTAAAACTATAACGTTTTTACAATGAAGCATTAAAGTACAGGCTGTGGTACAAGGGAACTCCATGAAAATAACAATGAATCTCTGGCAAGTTTGGGACATGGGTTTCACTGTTATTTTAATAGATTCATCAACACTGTATCTATGCAGCAAAAACCAAAGGTACCTTATGAGCCACTTTGATATAACCAGCATTTGAGGGTCATTTCCTAAATATGGTTTCTTGACTGTAATTGATTGCCAGACAGAGCAACACAATACTATCAAAACAAATGATGTTACAAAGATCATGTTGACCAATCTTAAAGTGGCCTTGGGAGTGAGGTAGCAGCAGGCCTCAGACCTAGGTACAAACATCACATTCATCACGTAAATGCCGAAATAAAGAATTTACCCCATAATGACCCTCCATTTAAAACGAAAACTCGTGGACACAGACTTTTGCCCGCAAAGTCAATAACGGGCTTGTGGACATAGATCGTGGGACCGAATGTTGTCTGGCTGTTATTATATCTTACTATTATAGGGAGGCAAAGTCACGTCACATGCGGGCAGAATCTGAGCTCAGCATATTATCGCCTGCAGGCTCAAAGGATAGGGGAATATTTTAGGCCTAGCATAACTTTTTTAAGAATGAGAGCTGAGCCTTAAAATTTCATATATGGTGGGCCTCCAGGATAATTCAAATATTGGTATTTTAGTTCCAAATCAGAATTCTTTTTATGACATAGTTCATCGCGTGACTTAGGCTCCCTATTAAGGTTTTAACAGCCAAAAGGCATTACTGTTTGTTAAGGTTTAAAGAGTTAAATGATTGAAAATAGTGATTTAATTCTTGTTTTTCATCATTTCCTTTATAAAAATAATAATCTTAAGGTGTTTGGGCCTGCCAAAATCAATCTGAGCCTGCAGAATAATAAAATCTACAGGACTAAATGGCCTGTGAGGGGGAAACTGCTGTGGTAGATACCAAGCCGTACACACAGGCCGCACAGCATGCCACTTTGCTGAACTCCTAAACTAAGATTCTTAGACTCATTAAATGGGGCTGTTTTCTATTTTCCCCGAGATTCTGTTGACTTGATGTCTCAAGGTCTCAATTATCCCCACTAGTCCCGTCTGCTGATTTGCATTCTTTACCTACCAGATTCAGCCCAGCACTCATTGAAGAGTTGTTTGTCATTTAAAGTCGATGTTACTGTTTGCTAACCGTTTGGCTCAGCTAAGTTGTACTGTTGTAGATGATGGAAAGATTACATCAGGCATCTTTGCTATGAATTTGCAAACAATATAATTCAACACCGTCCCCATGCAAAACAGTGTCACACATGGTGACTTTGTAATACAAGGGTAAATTAATCTGAGCTCTGAATTTGGAAGATGATTTCTTCTGTTAAGTCAGTTTATTTATACTGGAGGCGCACGGTCCTCTTTTCATTTGGAGGCGCAAGGTCCTCTTTTCATTTGGAGGCACAAGGTCCTCTTATCATTTGGAGGCACAAGGTCCTCTTTTCACTTGGAGGCGCAAGGTCCTCTTATCATTTGGAGGCACAAGGTCCTCTTTTCACTTGGAGGCACAAGGTCCTCTTTTCACTTGGAGGCGCAAGGTCCTCTTATCATTTGGAGGCACAAGGTCCTCTTTTCATTTGGAGGCGCAAGGTCCTCTTATCATTTGGAGGCGCAAGGTCCTCTTATCATTTGGAGGCGCAAGGTCCTCTTTTCACTTGGAGGCGCAAGGTCCTCTTTTCACTTGGAGGCACAAGGTCCTCTTTTCACTTGGAGGCACAAGGTCCTCTTTTCACTTGAAGGTGCAAGGTTCTCTTTTCACTTGAAGGTGCAAGGTCCTCTTTTCACTTGGAGGTGCAAGGTCCTCTTTTCACTTGGACGCACAAGGTTCTCTTTTCACTTGAAGGTGCAAGGTCCTCTTTTCACTTGGACGCACAAGGTTCTCTTTTCACTTGGAGGTGCAAGGTCCCCTTTTCACTTGGAGGTGCAAGGTTCTCTTTTCACTTGGAGGTGCAAGGTCCTCTTTTCACTTGAAGGTGCAAGGTTCTCTTTTCACTTGAAGGTGCAAGGTCCTCTTTTCACTTGGACGCACAAGGTTCTCTTTTCACTTGGAGGTGCAAGGTCCCCTTTTCACTTGGAGGTGCAAGGTTCTCTTTTCATTTGGAGGCGCAAGGTCCTCTTTTCATTTGGAGGTGCAAGGTTCTCTTTTCACTTGGAGGCGCAAGGTCCTCTTTTCACTTGGAGGTGCAAGGTCCTCTTTTCACTTGAAGGTGCAAGGTTCTCTTTTCACTTGGAGGCGCAAGGTCCTCTTTTCACTTGGAGGCACAAGGTCCTCTTTTCACTTGGAGGTGCAAGGTCCTCTTTTCACTTGGAGGTGCAAGGTCCTCTTTTTACTTGGAGGCGCAAGGTCCTCTTTTCACTTGGAGGCACAAGGTCCTCTTTTCACTTGAAGGTGCAAGGTTCTCTTTTCACTTGAAGGTGCAAGGTCCTCTTTTCACTTGGACGCACAAGGTTCTCTTTTCACTTGAAGGTGCAAGGTCCTCTTTTCACTTGGACGCACAAGGTTCTCTTTTCACTTGGAGGTGCAAGGTTCTCTTTTCACTTGGAGGTGCAAGGTTCTCTTTTCACTTGGAGGTGCAAGGTCCTCTTTTCACTTGGAGGTGCAAGGTCCTCTTTTCATTTGGAGGCACAAGGTCCTCTTTTCATTTGGAGGCACAAGGTCCTCTTTTCATTTGGAGGCACAAGGTCCTCTTTTCACTTGGCTCCAGTTATAGCCTTTGTTCGACAATATTTCGAATCTTTGGTGAGAGAAGCATGATTTTTTTTAACCTTTCAGCTTGAATATCTGGTGCCTACAGATCGCTAGGAAACGTGAGAGTATCATAATCATACAAAAATACAACTCTTGGTACACAAAATTAAAAGCTGAAAGAAAGAAAAGATAGTGGTAATGTTGACAAGCTTTGGTTGAACATGTTCCTTCACTAGTGTTTCTATCCAAGTGTTACAGCTTTAGGCAATTATTCAATTAGAGATAGGGGTTTCCTAACTTTCTGTTGAAGGGCGAGTAGCAAGGCCAGATTTTGTTTTGGGTACCTGCTCAAAGATCGTTCTCAAATTCCGGGGAACAAGCTGAGAAAATGCGGTGCCCTGATTAGTCAAGTGTTGGTCAAGACCATCCATTAAGGTGCTAGACCTACTTTAACATTGCTAGACACTTCTGAAAACCTCATCATGATATTCTAACGTTGTTTTAACGTACATTTCTACATTGTAAATCTGAAGGAGTTAGTCTTCTTTCATACTTCTTCTATTTCCGACAGTCACACATGTTAGAAGTTTCTGATAAGATTACTGCACCCTAATTCCAGTCATTCAGCGTATTTTTAAATCTCAGATTAATTAGGATGGCAAGTATTTGTGGCTTAATGACTTTATCCTAGTCTAATGAGAGTCTTGATTATTCCTAATCATTCGCGGTGTCTTGGTATGTCTGGGGATTATCTGAGAATCCCTGTCCATACATAATCTCCAATTAACAGGACTGTGTTTCTCAACTAATTCAGCTAATTTGGGAATGCAAAATAGTGACTGGTGACTGTATTCACAAGCTGCCTCTTAGAACTGTTCAGACTTGTGTTAATCATATTGAAGAGAAAACAGTGACTACTGCGCATGGATCATTATTAAAATAATATTCTATTTTAATAAAGATAGATTAGCCTCTATAGTGTCACAGTGGCAGTAATTATAGGTTACATGCAGCTTGGAGTTTGCAGCCATGTGTTAACTAAAATCATTAATTGCCCTACAATATTGGCTTATATGATTATATTGGAACCTAGTTATCTTAACTGTAAGGTCTACATACCCAATGCGCATCGGCAAGAGGAATGCTTAATAGAAACTTCAATTTACACAATTCCTGATCGGCATTAAGACCACTTAAACCCCATACATTATTCGAGACTTTTACGAGTCTTATTCAAATGTCCATTACTCATGTTAAGAAGGGTTCACAGCCCAGACTACCAGGGATTAGGTTCCTTTACCAGGATTGCCTATATGGAACACTACGTGTATACCTATGAGAGATGAAAGCAATAAACCTTTTCAAAACTCAAACTCAATCATTCACATGGCTGTCTCCCTATACTACTATGGGTTAGCGAAGGAAAGAGAAGGGTATGGCAATGGTAAGCTGTTGGCAATTATGTTACCACAAATCCCGGTCATAGTTGTTTTTTGTATTTTCAGACCCAAATCATCTATAGCATTTGTGAAATTGTATTCCCCGGCCTATGACTGGTCTTTTATCACAAGACTGGTCATATGTGAGGTGTAAAAAATATATATTCCCAAAAATTGGCCGATGTACCCATAGAAATTTGCATCCCTTAGCCACGCTTCACCACTGACTTCCAGGTACAGCAAAAGTCAGACAGTTTGACAACCCGGCCTCAGCTGACGGCAGTGGTGTGGGGGCCTATGCCTAACAGGAGGGTGTTGCTCCTATAGTAAAAGGAGGAGCTGGCTAAAAATGCCCTTGTTTCCAGTCCTTTCTTTTCATGTAGCTATAAGTTGTCCATTTTGTTGCTCACAAGTGGTCATTCAAGTACGGTGCTGAAAAAGGGGGATTTGAGTAGGTACCTAGTTGGGAGAAATCAGTCAGTATAATAAACTATAGAGCGTGTGACATGAGTAGGTACCTGGTAGTGCAGCTCTCTCTATTTTAAACAAGGCAGGTGACTTTTCAGACTAATGAGGTGAGTGCAAGTACTTAGGTGAAGCAGTGCACGACTTGTTTAGAAAAGAGGGCACATACTCACAGCTCTTTTTACAATAGGAGCAACACCCTCCTGAGTGACAAGGCGGGTTGTGGAAGATGGCCCTTAGACATTGTATGCATATAACAGCAGGAGGACAACGTTTCTGTTGAAATGGTTAACCTTCTTTACTACTTACCAGTATAGAAGTAAATGGTGTACCAAGTTATACTCCGACAAAAATTAAAGATTTGGAGGGGCCTTCCTATTGACACTTGTCTATGACTCGTAAACTTAAAGTTTCCTTCCTATAGGAACTGCTTATGTGGTGTGTTAATGGCTGCGTTGCCATATGCAAAAGTTTATGATCATCAATATAGTTCATAAAAAGCTTTCACTAGCGCTATCAAATATATACAATGTATGTAAGGCTACTCGAGTTTCGTCGCATAAAACACGCACAAGGTGAAGAAATATGAGATGATAGAGCAAACATGTATACGCATGAAGTACATCACTATTACCTTTATAGGCACAGAAGTTCAGGCAAAACTGTAACCATGAGTATATATCTACATCACCTCCATATTAAAACTTTATCAAATTGGTCTTGGTGAAACCTTTTCTATTAGTGACAATATTTCTCATGTGTCAAACTTTTCCCTGCGAGGTACATTTTTTTCGCATCAGTCCAAAAGGATGGCAGCCTGGGGTCTGTAACATTACCCCTAGGGGTCATCCAATGACTCAGCTTTTGATGGGACGGGATACCATCTTGGATTGAATAAACGTCCAGGTGCTCATTAATTTCAATGGGGCTATACTCCCGAGCTTATTTAGCGCAGACACTCATTCAAGACTTAAATTGTGGTGTATTACAAAATGTCAATACCCTTGTACCACTGGCTCTTATTCAAGACCACTGTTTATTCAATACCCTGTGCTTATGCAGGCCAATATGGTATTTGTGAAGACTTTGGTCAAAGGGTTCCAAAAGCAGCTACAGGAAAGATTCTCTTCCCATTGTTTTGCCAATTAGGGTAACAGCCTTGTACAGATATCTGAGCCATGTGTGGCGTGTTGTCTCTCATGTCTAGGTATCATTACGATGTCAATTTCGCATCGTTTGGTTCCATGTTGAGGAAGAACAGATCTGATGATGTTTACGAGGATGGTGTCAACAATACCCACAACTTGATTCTATCATGCACCGCCAGGGGGCACCAGCCTAGGGGATGTCACGTGACCCTCAGAGAAGTCACATGACAATGGCGATATATTGCTGAGTCATGATTCCTAGCTGTGTGGCAGCCATCTTGTCCCCCTTTAAGGACAAATCCTATTCTTGCAGACAAACAACTCACCCTCTGAGTGGGAGAAGAGAGGTTCCACTCAACAAATACCAGCATTGGTTATTTTCATTGTAGTTCCGAATCTTAACACTGCTACTGACACCAAAGCACTGCAGTCTGCAAAATTCACCCATATAAAAAGTTGTTTTATTGTGGATGTAAAACTGGAGACAGGACCCAGGTCCAGTCTGGTATGAGAATGGGGCTGTTTTCACAGATTGCCTTCCAGGAGTTCTGTCGTAAGAAGCCATATCATGGAGGCTGACTATTATGGATTATGGATACGGCCAAAGAAAAATGTTTTTATGGACAGAACCACTTAGAGAGAAAGTTTGGGTGATCTATCGATGGATTTGTTTTTCGGTGATGGAAAATAGGTGACTCTTGCTTTCTCTTTTTAACTATTATACAAATTTTAAAAGGTAAGACACTGATCCTTTGATGTGCTCTTTTTAAGGCCAAAAGAGGCAATTTGCTTCAACTATATTCAAGTACAATGCTGAGGTGTTTGGTATAACTGAAGCTAAAACATATTGATTATGAACTTTGAAAAACAACACCTCTGTAAACGTGCGTTAAGAAGTCCATTGAGAAGTTGTTACATACCCTATGAACATCTGTTAATTGTCAATAACTTTTCAGGGATTCTTTGGTTAATGTTATCAATACGGTGGTCTCATTAACTTGCATGGTTTTAAGAAAAGTTTGCTCAGCTGGTCTGAAGAATTTACCACCAGGGGAATAGGAGACATGGAGAATGGTGAGTTTTAAAGGAAAGCCATTGAGAAAAAGTTTACCCTTCTGTCCTTACTGACACCCACTCTAAAAAATAACTGTTAAATCTACCAGGAATCCTCGTAAAACTGAACAGTGGACCACTGTAATCATAAAGCAGTGAGCCAGTTTAGTTTTACAAGAAGCATGAGGTGGCAGTATCGAGGTACACATTTGTACAACGAATCTCTGGAAAAATAGTGACGGATCTCTGGAAACTTTGGGACAGGGATTCTGTCATGATTTCACCGACATTTTTTTACAGTGCCTGTTATCCACCAACCAAACAATACCCACTCCCCTAACGACCCTCAGCCTCTGCACTATCCTTTGTTAGCTGTTTGTGGCCGCTTGGCACCACCATCTTCCTGCTGCATTCAAGTGCAGCGACCGTTTAAATCCTCTATTATCACTCACCTGATCATTGCGCAGTAGAGTTCTTTTTTGCAGACCCCCAGCATCTCAATCACTAGACTACATCTGTTATGGATCATGCAATGCCATCTTCATATAATATATAATCTACATATAAATGATCGTCAGACTGACAAAAATCCCCTGATTGAAGGGCTGACTTCACTGTGTTGGTCAAGTCCTTTTTTTTTTCTGCTAATCTGACCGACTTTAATAAAGCAAATGTATGGAAAAAAGAATCGTCAGATTACCAGAAATTGGAGCCGACCGAGGTAGTCAAACCAGCCCTTAACAACCCTTTAATGGGTGTTCCACTGCCGTTGATGGAGCGTATTTTGTTCTACACTTTTGCAATACTATGAATAATCAGATTAGCAAAACCTCGCCCCAACAGCAGCAGTGGGATACCCACTTTTTATGGATGGTAATAGACTATAACCACAAAATAGTTACTTTCTGTTACAGCAGGACTAGTCCCTCAGGCCAGCTTTCATAGGGCCATCTTGGACACAGAGATGGTCCTTGGGCACCCATACCAATCTCCTGCTATTCTTCCTTAAACCCAATCGCTTCAATTGAATCGTTGCTGGTATTGTGTTCCTCCACCTGCGGTCACTGAGCTGTCTTTGGACTATCGCCACAAACCAGGATGGGTCCTGTGAGCTGTTAGATACTGGAAAGGGGGGGGGGGGGGGGTCCACCACTGTGTTTCCCATAACTACGGATCTATGGCAACTTTGGGACAAGGATTCCATTGTCATTTTGACGACATACTTTTTGTACAGTGAACATAGAAGACCATCAGAAATTTGTAGTAGATATCAAGATTTTTTAATTTCTGCAAATCTTGTAAGATATCGCTCACCAATTGCTGCGGGTTTATCTCAGCAGTGGATCTTCTGCTTTCTGAGTACTTTTTCCAATATCCAACACAAAATGCATGTGGCTTTTGTCCAAGTAGTGGGTCCTGGAAGGCGTTTCTCAAGATGGTACGACTAGGCCCCTTCAAATCGTAGTGGGATCCAGTTATCTAATGTCATTACAACCTTGCATCCTGTGGTCACTAATGATCACACTGGTACGCCTGTCCTAACAAACCTATGATCACCCACTCTAGTTTTGAGATTTCCAAATCATAATGGATGTGCTCAGTTGTACCATCTTGAGATATGCCTTCCTAGGCTGGAGAGTGGTTGAGTGCCTTGTATATTCTCACAATAGGATAGTAAATAGACAGCATACTCTCAACAACTTTTCAATGACCAATAATACCCTTTTATTACCATGATGGTGAGGTATTTGCCATTAAACGCTACCTATTGCAGTTGTTCATCTTGAAGGCAAAATGCAGGAGGGCAATATCTTCAAACAAATATTCTATAATCTTGTAGAGATATCTGTAAAGAACACATAAATAAGTGAATATACGAAAAAAGAGAAAAACTCGTAAAAGCAGATCGATCCACCATAATCAAAAGTAGAATTAAGTAGGGACAGCCCAAGGCACTCTATGTATGTGTACTTTGAAACACAAAATGGCGACACTACCTTCTTGTCCCTGTTGTACCATAGCTGTAATGCTGATCCTATTGGGGAATAAAAAAATAGCCTCAAATCTCATTCTGGCCATTAAGGGTTAGGGGAGGTCAGGAGGGACAATGTCCAACCACAGTGGGCTCTATGGAGGGCAAGTTTCCTCAAGAACTGCTGTGCTGGCCAGATTCAAACAAAAACATTTTACTTGGAGAAGAGTGGGCACAGAACGATAAATCAACATTGAAATAATATTGACCGTGGTTGATCAACATTATTTCAACGTTGATTCAATGTTCTGTGCCCACTGGGTTAGATCAGATCATATATCTAGTCCTGGACACTGCAATGTATGATGTACTGAGCTGAGTATGAGCATTAATTTGCTTATACTTTATCTGTACAGAAATGAAATATGGTGAACGCTCCTTGAAAAACTACAGAGAATGCACATTCACTATAAACAGTGAATCTGGTAGGAACGATGAACCCTAAAATAATCGGGAACTCCTAGCACCCACTGCTGCTAGTGAAGCACCCTTTTGTAAAGGGATTGCTTACTGTAGAACAGACCCCTGATGAAAGAGCAACCAACATATTGTAGTTTTCTATACTGACTATCAGATTGAGTTTATTAGACTTAGAGTGCTTTTTGATGTGTCAGCAGACCATTTTATATTCTTACTGCAGGGTTGAAAGAAGTAAATGTTTTTTTGGCAAAGACTTTTCCTCTGGCTTCTGCTAGCTAGGATATGAAATGCCAACCTCCTTAAGATTTGTATTTTTTGCATTGCCTTCACCACTACCTTTCTCAAGCTCCAGTATGAGGCAAAGGTCTTGTGAGAAGTGCACAAGCTTAGGGGGCTGTTTGTGGATATTGGTGGGTCAAGCAGGTGAGGTATATCAGGAGACTAAGTACTGCTGCCCCTGGGGGGTGATTGAGGTACTAAAGTATTAGTAGATGTTTGAGGTAGTTTGTTCCATTCATACAGTATTCAAAGTTTGTTGGCTACATTGTCTTTAAATCTGAACTTTGTATTTTTCATATTTATAAACAGTTGCTACTTATGGATGATTCAGAGAAGGGAAAAGGCATAGAGACCACCCAAACTTAAGGTGGTGGCACAGGCTGCACAGCATCAGCCACATGCAGCCTAAAGCGAGGACACAGGACACATAGCACGCGAAATGCAGCTGAGTTAGGGTGGTAACGTTTACCCGGGAAATGGCGAAAGGCTGACATCATGTCTGCGTGCACAGGTCCTTCAGATTGGTTGCTATGCCGCCAGTGCAAGATGGTCAAAAACTAGTCGCAGCAGCTTGCCGCAGCAAAAGCTGACAGTGTTAGCTTTCTTGTGGCAAGCTGCTGCAGAAGATGCCATGCAGGGAAAGCCATCAGTGTAACAGTAGCTTGAGAAATAAACCTATCACAAACCCTGTGTGTTAGGGGCACCACATGTAAAAGACACATCCTGCATGAGTGCACTGACGATATTGCAGTTCACTTGCTATCTCATGAATAGTTGCAACATCTACACCTCCCACCCAAAACAAAGGCACCTCTCATGTCAGACACCTCTCAGTCCCAGCTGGTGAAGTAATCAATTCAGCATTGAATCAACTTAGACAAGCCATCAATCAAAGTTGATCAGCTGATTATCAGTCTTGACTCATGCTACTGGAAGCCGATTCATAAAGTTTGGCGAGTATTCTTCATTTTTATCTGAAGTGAGTGAGTTTTTAGGCAAGTTTCCTGATTCAAGAAAAGTGTGCAATTCTAAAAACAATACTTGCCAGACTTGAAATATGGCAAACACTCTGTTTGGCAAATCTTCTACAACATATAGAAAATAGTTAATTAGACGCTTTAGGATACCTCCAGAACGTGTCTTAAAATGTGCTTTATAAATTACACCATGATAACCAAAGAGACAATGTCAAAAGAGGATTCAAAGGCATGCATCTCTTGCCTCAAGGGCAGTGACAAAAATTGGTGAGAATCACAATTTTCACACTCTTCTTGAACTTTGTGAATAACCTTCCTGTGGCCACTGAATGGTGTGGGAAACCGTGTGTCTGGATTGCAGATATGATCTGAAGCTCCAAGGCGCTTATTACGTACGATACCCAGAATATAATGTTATTGCCATGGGGTTAAACAACTCCTACAGCCACAATTTGCAAACCCACTAATTTCCAATGCAGTTCACAAAACAGCCATATCTACGCGCATCCCAATCGTTTTAATGATTTCTGTTTTTTCTGTCCTCTTCTGTGCAGGGCTCCACATGCTTGTCTTGCTAGCTGCCCCTCTTCCCCTTGACAGCCTACCTATTAAAGCATGCCTCTACCCTTTCTCACTTCCGATCCATTCCTGCAAGCCTCCACAGTATATCAAGGTAGCGCACAGCCATTGCTAGAGCTTGATAACAGCGAGTTATCACTGATAAGAGCTATCAGATGGGTACCAGTTGGCACCCGAGAAGCCCACAGTGAATAGCTGGGATTATTATATTGGCTGATAATCAATCCTGCTAAGTCGCTATACCTCCCTCCCTGCCTTCCTCCCAGTCCCCTTCTCCCTTCACCTCCCCTTTCTCCCACCTCACTGTGTCATTGGCGTAGTCCCAATGGAAGCAAACACTTCCCTCCTTCCTTCCTCCTCCTGTATCCACTAACAATCTCCCCCAGTGTCCCTACAGACTCGCCATCTAGCGGCAGTTGGCAGCAGCTGTGTCCTTCCCACCCAGGGAACCAACCACGATGTATTCAAGGCATTGGGGCAATTCGCTTCCGCCGGAAGTAGCAGTGGTTGGCTCAGCCGCCAGGGAAAGGTTGTTGTGGGAAATGGTGGGAAACTCAAACAGTGGCACTTCCCAATAGCGGTTCTGTGAAGTTTGTTTGTAGCGAGCGACATTTGCCGCTGCAGGCAAATGTTGGAAAGTTTTGACAACACTTCTTGCGCCATTGTTTGAAGGCCAAACACACTTTCCTCCATTCCATTTCTAGAAATGTTACATCAATTTTTCAGCCTCTCAAGCCAATTTCCTTTGAGATCAATGCTCATTCAATACAGTGTGCCCATAACTTTTGGCATTATTGAAAGGTTATATTATTGACTGGCATATCTTTCTAAGAGCTTATCATATGTCATTTGATAAAAAGTGAAGGCCAATATAATACAGAAGGGGTAAAAAGCACAACAAGCCCTGACTACTTATTAATACCGTAGTGGCCCATTTAAATACCCGGACACTTATTAATTTCGATACCTCTATAAGCCCTGCCCTTATTTGAGACAGGCACTTATTTAAATACTGTTTTTAGTGATTATAGTATTTTCAATACCCCTACAGTACCCCTGGTGTTTATTCATGACTGGTGCTTATTTGAGACCCTGGCGATTAAACGGGCCATTACGGTATACACAAAGATTTACTGTGGCTTGGATCAGATATCTAAGACATTTCCATCCCCTGGCAATATTGAAAGGTTACATTGTCAACGGTCTGTCATGTTAACGGATATACATTACTCGATGAATACGAAAAATATGGGCATAATGCATGGGGGAATTGGGGAGTGATAGCAAAAGTACTTCAACTTACAGTCCTATTGAATGGCCAAGGGAACTTTACTGTGGCTTCCATCAGATAGTAGTAAGCAGAGTGTCAGGTACAATAGCCACCTCTGATGTATCACCCTTACTGAGCTAACACTGATAAGGACACACCTTGGTGGTGGTAGCTGACTTTGTAACTCTCTTTGATTTTGTGAATTACCATCCTGGTCTCCTACACGCTTTAGAAAACTCAAGTGTGACATATTTATTTTAGACTTCCACCACATGTTTACACTCAGGAAACTTGCCTGAAAGTTGCTCACTTTACCTAAAAAAAAGAAAATATTCACCAAACTTTCTGAATCAGTTTCCAGGGCATGTAAGTTACTCATCAAAGCTGCAGTCAGAAATCATGATGAGGAAAGTGTGTGGGTATGGCTCATTATAATACTTTGTTGTCATTGAAGGGCCACTAATGCATTAATGCATCATGCCTCTTAGTCATCATGATGCATGAAAGCAGCTGTGGCAAGTAACCCGCCGGGGCTGCTTTCATGCATCATGCCGACCCTACGGGGTTGATGCACCTGAAGGGTTGGTCTAATGCACCAATGAAGTGCTGTTGAGCAGACTCATCAACACTTCATTGGTGCAACATGGGCACGATGCACTCCTGCATTAGCCGCCCTTAAACGCTTAATAGTAGCGGGCTTGTTAAAGATTGGAGCTCAGCAGTCACCATACTACAAGCACATCCATCTCCCCTCCATACATAAACCACTACATGTCTGAGGGTGTCTATACCATCGAAGGCAGCTGATGCATTAATGCATCATGCCCAATGGTTGTTATGATGCACCAATGAAGGGCTTGCGAGACTGCTCACCAGCACTTCATTTGTACATCATATGCCAACCCTCCGGGAGTATATATGTATCAACCCTGTAGGGTCGGTATGGTGCTCCAATGAAGTGCTGGCGAGCAGTCTTACCAGCATTTGATTGGTGCACCATAATGACCAATGGCCATGATGCACTCCTGCATTAGCCGCCCTTAAACGCTTAATAGTAGCGGGTTTGTTAAAGATTGGAGCTCAGCAGTCACCATTCTACAAGCTCATCCATCTCCCCTCCATACATAAACCACTACATGTATGAGGGTGTCTATACATGTCTGACAAATCACCAAGTGGTTGTTGCACCCTTTCTACCACCAACCCCATTGATCATTCTACTTTCCGAGCAACTTGCTGGACCGTTTCGCACCCACTATAGGACTCATAAAAGCATTAACTCACTAAGTGCAGCATACTACATCAATGTATTCTTTAGTAATGAATGAATGATGCTCAGGAGGGTCTTGCCAGAAAGGAAACCAGAACCAAAAAATAAAATATGCATGGTTTTGTATTACTAAATAATTTTTCATAAACTTGTTTAGATGAAACATGTATATAGCTTACAACTCAAAAAGTGATTTTTTCCATGTACTCTACTGTAAAATTATTTGTCAAATCTATTAAAATGAGTAAGGCCATGCATGTTTTTCACAGTACTCTCTAAAATAATTTACAGAGGTTTTTCCTTGTTTACTCTTGCCATACCCTCCAGGCCAGACTACTCTCTAGTGCCAAAGACCTTGAAAATAGGGGATGTGTGGATTACTTCCTGAACCTATAGGCCTGGTCCTTTCCCCTGAATTTAGGGGTTGGTAGTTTGTTAGTCAGCAGGGACTATGATTGAGTGAGTACCAGTCAATATTATGAAAATTTGCAGGACACTGACTTTTGCTGGCAAAATCACTGCTGGGCCCGAGGAAATTGCCAGACTGCAGGACAGAATGTTTGGCAGTCATTATGAAATTCTGGGCTATATTTTGGTCTTTACAGCTTGCAAAACAGAACGTTATTAAGTTTTTACAGCCTAAGATAATAGGCATTACTGTTTGTTAATATTTAAAGAGCTAAGTGATAAAAACAATGAGATAATTCTTGTTTTCTTTCCTGAAAATAATAATCTTGAGGTGTGCGTTCCTTCCAAGATCAATCTTGGAAGGACCGAACACCTCAAGATTAGGCCTGCAGAATACTAAAATCTGCGGGACCGAATGGCCTGCGAGGGGAAAAAGTTTTTTGTATAGACTGGAGAACCCCGCCCCCTAATACAGTTGCTGTGTGTCTCTATAACATAAATCCTTACTAAAGGGTACATTGTTGTGTGGTCTATAGAAGGTACTTCTAAGGACTTGTGATTAACTCTCTGGTAAATAATGAATAAGCCACCTGTATTTATACACTGCTCTCCAAAGGAGCTACTGAGGCTTTGTTCTGTTAACATAAAGACAAGATAAAGGATAAGGAGATTGACTGGGGTGGAAGGACCTATCTCATACCCTTTAGCGGCCTATCTCGGGGCCTCCATATTCCTTGGTCATCATGATGCGCCAATGCAGTGGTGGTGAGTCTCCTCCAGGTGCACAATACTGATGCACATCTCACTAACCCTTGTAGGGTGTGCTAAGCACATAGGGTTGACAAAGCAATGCAACCATGGAAGGCATTTCTCAAGACTGTGTGAAAGAACACAGCTATTACAATTTGAAATCCTCAGAGTTGGTCATTGTTGGTAATGCACTACAACTGCTCTGTACCATCAGTACATATTTTAGTTACGACATATGTTTGGTAGCTGGGTAGGGCAGTAGGACCAGTGCAATCATTCATCACAACTAAAAACAGGGCTGTGATGGCATTAGAGTGAGAGATCCCACTACTATTTGGAGGGGTCTAGTCGTACCTTCTTGAGAAATGCCTTCCCAGCTAATAGACTATCCTCCCTATAGGGTACATGAAGGACTAGCTATGCTAAAACGAGGTAACTGATATAGTGCTTTGTCTTCATTGTTGCTGCCAGAGATAGATAGAAGCCGACTTTGTAAAGAAAATGATGTCAATGACATTCCTTTCCTTCATAGGTAGTGTTTTATCTGTACACAGCGGAACTCAATAGAACTAAAGAAAAGGTCTTTCCCTCTTTCCCCAGGGGGCTATTGCACACAATGCTGTGAATGCAGCTCCCCTTATCCCTTTAAAGGCCACTGATGCAGGAGTGCATCATACCCATTGGTCGTCATGATACACAAATGAAGTCCTGGTGAGACTAATTGGAGCATCATGCTGACCATACGAGGTTGATACATATACTCCCGGAGGGTCAGCATGATGCTCCACTGAAGTGCTGGCGAGACTGCTCGCCAGCACTGGACGAGTAGGCACGATGCGTTAATGCATCAGCGGCCCTGAATAGGTCAAAATCATCCTGAGTAAGCGTAGATGTATCATGGCGTGAACCAAAGCTAGTCATTGCCCAATTCTGAGGTAGCGCATTCTTGTCTAATGGGCGCGCGGCCAATGCTGAAGCTTGTTTCTAGCAAGTTATCAAGAAGAGCGATCAGATGAGTACCAGTGTGCTTAGAAACCAATTCTATGCGGATCAACATCCATAAGAAAATGGTTGATCACTGTTGATTGACCATTGCCAATAGTGCTTTTCCAAATTCTTTGCCTTCTGTACAAAACCGCCATTTTCATCTCACATAGTTATTATCAATGAGCCAGAGAGTCACCACTGGTGAACCCACTGTGAATATGTGAAATGTGTACTGGTATCCTCTTTGTAATCCATGTGTTTCTTGGGCGTAGGTCCAAACGTACACCTTAAAGAAATTCTTGAATCAACCAGGTCTCCTCTTGAAACAGAACAGTGAATCACCATAATCATTATTAAAATGAAGTAGAATGGTTCCAACAATGAAGGCCCAGATGGTAGTTCAGCGGTATCTGCAAGAAAATATTTAAAGGTCTCTGGCAACATTGGGACAAGGATTCTGCCGTTATTTCAGCATTTCTTTACAGTGTATGATCTATATTTGCAAAATGAAATTTCAAGATTAAAACTGAACTCATTTTGCATTTAAATCTTAACTCCAATCAACTTGGTGAAGGCTGTCAGCTGCTACTTGCATCTGTGTCGGAAAACAAAAATGGCCGCACTCCATGACAACCATCACGTGACCAATGGTCTCTGCAGACATGGGCCCCATTGTTTTTTTTTATGCTGTTGTAAATTTGAGCTGCCTGTCAGTGACTGTCCCCGATGGCAAGGGTGCACTGTAAAAAATGACTGTTGAATCTACCAGGGATCCTCGTGAAACTGAACCGTGGACCACCATAATGTTATTGCAGTGAACCAGTGTAGTTTTCAAAAGAAGCCACGGTTGGCAGTATATAGTAGTACAAGGAATCTGTGTGAAAATAACAACACATCTCTGGCAACTTTGGGACAAGGATTTCGCTGTTATTTCGATGATTTTTCGTTACAGTGACACATGCTGAGGGACTGTGTATTCTTTGTGATTCTGAGGGACTATGTATTCTCGTTCGGATCCATTGAATGAATTTGTGCACCAAAAAACATAACAACTGAACTTTGGGTGTCAAAGACGAACTTCTGATTCTAAACTGGCGGCAATGGGAGGCCCTTGGAGCACCCTGCCCGAGGCAACGGGATGAACCCCGGGGGGGGGGGGCACTCACTATGTGTCAGAGACACTTTTTGGCCAAAATCCCTCTCACCAAGGGTCTGACCTATGCCAAAATCCCTCTCACCAAGGTTCAGTTTTTGTCAAAATCCCTCTCACCAAGGGTCACTTTCTCCAAATTTCAATCTCGCATGACAAAATTTTTGTCAATTTCAGGAAATTTCACCAAAAGATTTGCCATCAATAGATATTTTTGGCCAAAATCTTTTGGAGGAAGGGTCACTTTTGGTAAAAATCCCTCTCAGCAAGGGTAACTTTTGGTGAAAATCCCTCTCACCAAGGGTAAGGGTAGTCACAGGTCCAGCCGCACACCCGTGTCAGTAGAAAATTAAGTGCCCCCCTGGGGATGAACTATATACGGAATCGCCATCAGTGGAAATGTACTGTCATGCAATAAATACAGACTCAATAGAGCTGTGTCTGGTTACAACCTTTATGTCTGGTTACATCTTCGACATTGCGGGAAAACCGTCTCTTTTAGTGACAGTGGGCTTATACTTCTCTCTCTCTCTCTCTCTCTCTCTCTCTCTCTCTCTCTCTCTCTCTCTCTCTCTCTCTCTCTATATATATATATATATATATATATATATATATATATATATATATATGAACATATATTTATATATATTTCGTGCTTTGTCGTTTACCATAGTTGCCTGTTTCAGCACCTGGGTGCTCATTGATTACAGTACCCCTGTATCCCCGGCGCTCATTCAGTGGCGGATCCAGGATTTTGAAAAGGAGGGGCCGCACCCTTCATTTTGATATCTTTTTTTTTTTGACTAAATTGAGGCTCAGAAAAAGCAAATGAAGCTAACTACTGTCAAGAAAGAGGGGTGCTCACCCCCGCACCCCCCTTCTAAATCTACCACTGTCATTTGAGACCAACACTTAATTGAATACTGTTGTTAGTGCTTAATATGGATTTCAATACCCTTGTACCCCAAGCGCTTAATCAAGACCGGTGCTTATTTGAGACCCAAGCACTTAAACAATCCATTAAAGCATGCCCACACATAGACATTTGTATTCAGCCTAATTATGCCTCCAGGCCCGCCCTGTAAGGGACTCTCTGGGCTAAAACACCAGAGGTTATTACACACCAGGTGGCGCCAGTACTTCCTGTGGTGCATGCTCATTAGTATTCGGGCCGGGCGAGCAGCTCCCCACAGAGCGAGTGAGTGGTGAGCGGATAATGAGACAGACTTGAAGTATCGCTCTCTATCCACACACACACAGAAACAAAAACTACTTCTTTTACTGTTCTCTTCTCACCTTCTTTATGCCTATATTAGATTTTCTCTCTCTCTAGGTTTTCAATATATAACCATTTCTATTCCATATAAACTATATGGTATTGCCACAGTTTCGAAATAGGTGTGGAGAACTGGTAGCACTCGATCGTCAGTGCTAGTCTCGTGAATCCTTTTCTTCTCTATGCATATCGATTTAATGAGCCGCTTAACGTCAGTCTGTTTATGAGGATATTCAGTCTGGATGCCATGTCTTAATAGACTAGTACTGCTCAGATCGTAGTGGGACCCCTTATTTTGATGGCAACGCAGCCCAACCGTTTTGTCTCAAAGTTGCCAGAGTGAGTGCTCTACCAGCTATCCTATCCTTAACACTAGTTAAACGTAGACTATAATGTGCCTCGCTAATATGAGAATGCGATGCTGATACATTAAGTTTCAGATCTATAGGTCAACTGTTTATGCATAATCAAGGGATAGACTTAAGGCAAATGAATTATTAGGGCGCAAAGTTAGACCCCGTCATATTGGCTGATGTCAGTCATTATTGAACAGGAAACAACTTCGGCAATGGATAACTGTGCCAGTCTTGAATATGTACCAAGTATCAGGAGCTATCCTATAGTAAAAACTCATTTAATCATCACCAAGTTGCTCCACTACAGTGTTAAACGCTATTGTTTGCTGACACTTATTGCATATCACCACAGCAACTGGCGAACAGAACTTCTTTACCCCCAAATCCCTGTAAGCCACTGAGGTGGGGCAAGCTTGCCCTGTAACAGGAATGAAATGGAATAGAACATTAGAGCACTATATCTGAAAAAAAGGGTTAAAGCTTAGCGAAGACAAGTGGACCATATGGGGAGATTAAGATTCAGATCAGGGCTGGTACCTATGTAAACCAGTCTTTCACTTTCAGCAAGTCCCTACAGACAGCAGACCTAAACACCGGCAAGCCAACAACCTCTCACCATACAGCCATTCACATCTACAGACGTGCCACACATACATAATGCAGTTTGTAAGTCTACCTTTCCACTATATCTCTCTTTCCTTCTCCACTATCCTCTACCCCCTTGTCTCTTTCTCTCTCTCTCTCTCTCTCTGTCTCACTGTCACTAGCTCTATGTCTCTGTGTCTCTCTGTGTATCTCTCCAGCCCCCTTGCATAGGTCCAAATGGCCCAGCATAATGCAAAGCAGGGGAACATGAAGAAATTCTTATAATAAACCTGAACGGAAAAACTAGATGTTCCAGAACAAAGGAAGAGGAATAAGGTGAGAGGCAGAGAGAGAAATAGAGGGAGAATGAGAGAGTGGAGGGGGGACTGATTACAATACCCCAATACCCTCGGTGCAGACTAAGACTAAAAGGTATGCCTATGCACCCCCTACTGGGCATACCTTTAACCAGGTTGATCCATTGCTTATTCTAGAGTAGCGCTTATCTGAGACCCCGGTGCTTATTTGAGACCCCTGTGCTTATTTGAGACCCCGGCACTTATTTGAGACTCCGGTGATTATTTGAGACCCTGGTGCTTATTTGAGACCCCGGTGCTTATTTGAGACCCCGGTGCTTATTTGAGACCCCGGTGATTATTTGAGACCCCGGTGATTATTTGAGACCCCGGCACTAAGGTAACTACACCTCTACTAACTTGTCTCTCCTTGTTTGGCTTTGAATCATCATCAGCTCATTATGAGGATTGCTGCATCCAATCCTTTACCAGAGGGGGTATTATTTTAAACATTTCAAAGGACTTAACTAGAGTAGATATATGAAACTGTCCCTAGCTGTTCAATGATGTGTGAACTCACACCGCAAAGATCTGGCATCATCTTAGTTTAGGTCACTAAAACGAGCGACCTTTTTTTAGCGACTAGAATTGTGGCTTATTCCATATCAGAAAAATCGTGACCACTTTTTAGCCACCATTATTTAGCAACCTAAACGGAGATATGGCCAAAGATCCAATTCATTTAGGGTTTGAATCTGACGCTCAGCAGTATTATCACGGACCAAAGCATCTAACAGAATTTGCAATGCCTCTCCGCTAAGAAAGCCAAGTAGGTTTTTATACATTAAAAGCATCTTAAAACAGTTTAACACGTGATGAAAGAAGCTCTGCAATAAGAAGACACCATTTTGTCTATGACCCCTGACGCCCTCTGGCGGTTTATGCCACATTTAAATGATTTAAAGTGCCCAATTTTAAAGGAGTCACCAAAATAATGAATGTTTATAGGCATATGGCTGCTTCTTGTTGCTTTGCATAATCACACAAAAAGCTTCTGAAGGATTCAAGATGAGAATTTCTGTCAAGTTAATCTCTTCAATCTCTTTGCGAAACAGACGCTAACCAAACGGCTACAGGCTGGTGGTTGTTTGAACGCATGGAGACAGATTTGAGTGGAATGCCAGGGGACAGATTAAATGGAGGTGTGTCCTCTCTTTCTTTAGGGAGTGGTCATTATTTATCAACAGGGGGGTGGTGGTGGGTCTGAGGGGAGGGTGCAAAAACTTTGACCCCTCCATAAAAACTTTTGACTTCTCTTGAGGGGGGGGGGGGCATTTATGCATCATGAAGACAAATGAGATAATCAGCAGCCATGAAAGGGCTTACCTTAAAGAACCTACTCATGACTACTACAGATAGAACCTACTGTCACTAATTGCTGCCGCACACTGCGCCATTGTAGACTTTCTCAAAGCATTTGAATACAGAGCCTTGGGGGACTCTAAGACGATCTATTGGTAATTATACCAATCAGTAGACAAAGGGACTGAGAACTAACACACTGGTTCCATCATTACAGATTTCAGTCCTCTAAAGAACACTGTAAAAACATAACTGTGCAGCAATGCACCTTCTACAATGAAGTCCCAGATGGCAGTACTTTGATACAAGGAATCTAACGATGAAAATAACGATGTATTTCTGGCAACTCTGGAACAAGAATTGAACCAATTTCACCAACATTGTTTTTACAATGAACATGGACTGAAATAGAGGGAGTACTGTAAGGGGAAGAGGGGTAGGATAATGCTTTGTGGACAATGTGATGGATTAGTTTTTAGATGATTCAATCTAGTCCTGACACATCACTTGACAGTACCTTACGCATGCATTATTCTAGAGCCATAGATTGATAACGCCGTGAAGAATTGGTTCCAAGCATTAACCCACTGCTGGCACGTTATTAAGGCCAATTTTCCACCACCTTATCCTACACAGAAAAAATAATGATACTCACCGGGAGCCTAATGTTAGCCTCAGGCAAATGTGACCAAAATGAGTATATTTTGATACTCAGGGTGAGCCTAGGGTGTAGGCATACTCCAGCAATACCTGACACCCTACTCTAGATTGTTTATGGCTGTACCCTCTCTACTGCCCTACTTTCACAGTGCAGGAGTCTCTTTAGAGACAGGCTCAGGGTCAACTGGAGTAACATAATAGAAGAGAATAGGACATTGCCTGAGTATCTCTATGAAGAGGGTCAGGCAATGCTGGATCCTACCTGAACAGGCTCCACCATTGCAGGAGTCTTTCTTACCTAGTGTGTAATGCACTGCCAGAGTATCCCAATACATAGGATCCAGCAACACTACCCAGTGGGCACAACCCCACTTAAAGAGTTACTAATCAGCACTGCATTGTAGGGCTTACAGACAGTCTAAATTGTAATGGTTATGTAGCCCTGCATTTGTAGCCCTTATTGAACTACTAAGCTGTAGGGTGTATTAAGCCCAACACATAATTGGTTTGTTAAACATTATAAAGAAATAGAGAAATTAAGGTCACCGTTTGACAAAAGCCCACATTTTTATACTAACAAGGATTTCAGATGGTCGAACATTCAACTTCCTAAGGCAGTCTAATTAATCGATGAATAGTTTGTGCATTCCTGGTTTCAGTGTCCTTTTTGCTCCTTGGTGGGATTTGAACCGGGTACCTCCTTATTGTGACTCCTTTGTGCTCCTATATGTGCTAGCGGGTCAGGTGTTGAAAGTGGCACTATCAATATGATATTTCAACCATAGACCTACTACAGTGAGATGTCATTGGTCATATGAGGCCCAGTAGACTAATAGGGAACACAGACTGGAGTGACCATAGTAAGGACAAATGTCCACAATGTCCTCATTAAGTATTGCACAATCCTACTTATATGCCTATTGCAACCTGGCTCACCAGTTGTAGAGGTGGCGCAGCGTTAGGATTCTCGCATTGCATGTGAGGAGTCTCAGGTTCAAGTCTAGGTGGTGCTGAGAAACATTTTTCTTTTTTTCAGTTTAATAGGAAACATCTCATCTATTACAGTGTATTTTTCTAAGACCTAACTTTGTAACTAATTGAAATAGATGCTTGCTTGAAAACTGACAGAATCTTCAACGTCTGCCAAGTCAAAAAATAGCAAGAAAATAAATTGTTTGCATAAGAAAATATTTCGGGTTGAAAACTTGCAACTTTTGAAGAGCATCCCTGGGCTGGAATCGAACTCAGGACCTTCTCATATGAAGGTAAACATGTTACCACTACACCATCTTGACTGTTCTGAAAGATCTCCACTTGAAATCTCATATGATCTGCTCCCTCTGTGTGTTGAAATCTGGTATTCTACTTTTTTCCAAGCCACAAAACATTAGAAATATGCCTGGGACCATATGTTACTTTTACATTTACTGCAAAGATATGATCATACTCTAAATGTTTTAGTGATTAATTCCCATTATAATCCTAAATAGATAAGATTATGTTCTTAGATATCATGGTTCTAAGGACTAAAGGATAATAGAAAGGATTTTGAGTATGTGCAAGAATGGGTGAGGGGGGGGCTTAATAGGGAAAAATCTTCTCACAACCCCATTATGAATGCATATTCAGACATCAGTGTAAGGGCTAGACCCCTGCTTTGCTGGAGTATTCAGTTAGATTCAGACTGAGTATGGCACCATGCCTGAGCCTTGTGCCATACTCATGCTGATCCTTTTTCCCAATCTGTGGCATTGAAGCAGGCTCAGCATGAGTATGGCATGTCAGGGGAGAGCCTCTACTCAGACAGCACAAGAGACTAGGTGAAACTCAGGCTGATCCTCTTTTTTCTGTCAGTGTATCGTTGATACAGTGGTACTGGGTCGGGTGTGTTTTCTGAAAAAACACACATATTGGGGTGGTGAAAAACGGCCTTTATCTGTATAGCATGGTACGTTTAAGATTCGTATGGTAGTGTTAACTGACTCTCGAAAACCCTCTTCTACCAAAATGCGAAGTGTTTCCCTCATCATCATAGGAATATATCTTTCCTTGGTGATGAAATGAGAAAAAAAAGAAAAGGTTTTCTTTGAGAAGCAAATTTATTTCTAATGGAAGCGTCTGATGGCAAGTGTCATTCTTTTCAATGTATTGTGCTTCTAACAAGTTACTGAAAGAGGGGTTGCTTGTTTTTCTACCAACTTTAGTCCATTAAGAAAACTGGATGACAGAAGCATTTCTTTGTCGATTTAGAACAATGCGATGTTTTCCCGATGCGCATGTCATCCCCTGAACCTGCACACCAAAGCCATTTCGAAATGACAAAGTTTAGCCTACTGCTTGAACACTCTCTGTTATTATGATAAAAGCCTTCTTAGCAGGGGTGTGAGAATTTGGGATAATCTCCGTACTGATGTACGAAAAATGGACCCTAAGGATAAGTTTATGACCTGTATCGAAGACATTCCTCTCTTAATCTAACATATCTAGCATAACATTAGCATGGTACTGCTAGAATAGTTGCCTTGTCTGAATTTGTATTTATATCCACATGTTGAATCCATGTTGATTTTTTTCTATTGTGTGTCATCTTATCTTTATCTGCTTCCTTGGCTTTCTTGAGGAGCGTCTTTCCTGTATGAATGTTAAGCCAATGAAAACTTACTTTCTACTTACATGATTTAAACATTTTCAAACCAAAGGATACCATTATCTCATCATTATATACGTGAAACTCTTTAGAATCATTGAATATTAGAGTGCGTAATTATAGGCATTGTACTGCTCTTTGCAATCAGCCCTTGATGTACTAATTACATAGGGTTCCGTACCAGTGTGATCACTTAGTGACCACTAGATATGAGACTGTAATGGCACTATAGTCAGGGATCCCACTACAATTTCAAGCAGTCTAGTCATACCATATTGAGAAATGTCTTCCTGGTTTGCATATAAGTTTCGGTTTATACATGGCAGTTTATGATAGTTGGGGGAAGTTCAAAATCATGTGAAACTCCTGAGTAAACTATGTGTTAAACTCAGGCATTTCATACCAGCCCACACCGCTGAATACACAAGAATTGGGACTGCGGATCTCAAGTAACATGAATAGCTGCTCTGATAATGCTATCCTATTCTCCTTTCGCTCTCACGAGGTGAACTGAAATGTAAGAGACAGCCATTTCGTCCCTGGTGCTTTGTCAGACTCCACTTCACTGCTATGGGGAAATTACTGCACCTAAGGCTAAAAGTAAGGAGATTCTGGAAGCACTCTCTTAGAATACTTCAGTATATCTTAACATTTCTTGCATACCCTAAGTGAAAAAGGACAAAATACATTTGCCTTTTGAGAAAGACAAATGGCACTAGTCAGATTCTATTAAGAAAATGAATGAGCACAGAGAAAGTCTCTGCTTTTACTAACATCAAATCATTTTTATAAATGAGAACATGAAATTAACCTTCACGCCTCACTCATATTAATTAAACTTTGCAAAATCTTTTGAAGTCAGATTTCATCACTTCACTGTCCCATTTTAACCTGAATTCCTATAAAAAAGGAACTACCTGCTTTTAAACACCTTTATCCAAGTACAGTTTTCATTTAAAAGTTAATTCTAAAGCTACTATGAGCGTAATTCATAGAGCATGTAACTTTTAATCAGCACTGTCGCATGTGCAGATGTTGAATCATAGACATATTCATTAGGTTGTGAAAACCTTTGAATGAAACTGATTTTCACTTTATTTTGAGCCATATAAAAGGTTCATGTGTGTACCACCAAGGTTGTCACTAGTGTGTTTTCTGTTCAGACTCTGTCTGCTCTTTTTCTTGTTCTGCACATGGTTCCCTGCTGTTGGCACCATTTTGTTGAAATATTTTGTGTTTGGTTTATTCCTTTAAAAAAAGGGTTTGAATAAACAAGTGAGGCCTCTTGCCAATTGTGTGGATGGACAATTCCACACTAACTGCTACTTACATGTTCCTGTCAATTGTTTGTATATACTGGTATTTATCATAAACATAAGTTGTGTTCATGCTAATAGTTATTCAATGACTAATAGTGGCTGCCTGGTAATTAATATTCAGTATTCATAATTACAAATGGTACCGAAAGGGGGCATTTTGACAGTTTAAGGAAGCTTCATCTTTTAACCTTGATTCAGATATATTACTATTCATTGTGCTGTCCTTAATCATAATAATCATTTTGAGAAGATGAACACTTCCTCTCTTTGGTTTTCTTTTAAACTTTTCTGATTCCTCACTTTCTCTTACGTTCACCCCTTATATGGTATTTCTTTTAAAGATTTTAATCACCAACGGCATTTCCTGTAGTTGACTGGCTGCCCGTGGCTGGTTACGGTTGCTATGGTGGGGGCAGCCATCTTGTAAGGGTGGCAGAATTCACCTATTATCACTCATCTCACCTGGGTGCACTCGGTAATGCGTCAACACAAATTGTGATCGCTTCATCCGCTGCGTTCAGCGAGTCATGAACTGACGACTAATTGTTTTATGGCCATCAATTTGTGTTTGTATCAAGATACTCTGGTCGTGCCGTAATTGTGTGATAAGGGAAAATAGGGTTATAATACCAAGCAGTACTCTTTGGGAGAACAGGAGGGCAATTCTAAAAAACTGCCGATCCTTTTGTGGTCATGTCATGCATTTAGTAACAATCATTTTAGAAACAGAATATAGCCATACTTTGAAATAATTATATATTTCCAGTGTAACATATGCCTGTTTTAGGCAGATATTATGCAGAAATGTCAGTTATAAGCTTGATTAGGCCTTGGTTTGATGACCTTTGTGTCCTGACGAAAATTGTAATTCTATATCGTGAGTTTTTAAGAATCACCCTCCAGATGGATTTTAAAGATTTTATAAAGTGCAGAAATATGGGGTTTTACATGGGAAAACTGGCAGCTTAAATTGATTTGTTTGGGCATTGGTGCAAAAGACTTTGTCTTTAAATGAACCTTGCGGGCAATATATATGCAGACTCATAGCGAATTTAAACAGTGGTCCTATCATCACTAGTATAGAAGGAAATCTAGATATATGGAGAAAAAGCCTTGCTGAAAGGCTATGGGGTGAACTAATAATTGAAGTTGGTTGGGAAGGGGTGAAACATTAAAGCTATGGTGACTGCACCATTGCCGAGAACGCTCACCAGAATTAGTTTTAGCACAAATTACCATTTATAACCCAACTTCATAGTGCAAAAAAGCTATATGTGGCCGTCAAAGAGGTAGTAATAAGGTCAATGACTCAGCAATCTATGCAAGAATCCTTGAAGACTCAGTGAATAAGTCCAAAGAGTGAAAAAGAACTGAGATTGTGCTTTCAGACTAGGAAACCCCTACACTGTAAATAATAAATGTTGAATCCATCATGGATCCTCATAAAACTGAAGAGGGGGCCACCATAATTGTATAGCATTGCACCTGTGTAGTTTGCACAAGAAGCCACAGGTGGCAGTGCAGTGGTACACAATATACAAGGAATCTCTATGAAAATAACAAGATCTCTGGCAACTTTGGGATGAGGATTGCCTATTCATTTTTACGAGATTCTTTTTCAGTGTACAGCATAGAGAAGGATGCGCCATGACAAGCGGACCATGTTCAAACTCTGTTATCTCCCTCAGGCTGTCACCTCCACAAATCTCCCAATCCGATAAGAAATGACATGACAAAAACCTAGAAATTATGTGAAACCCCATTTTTGTTTTCCATTTTATCAAAATTCTTTATTTTCAATTCCAAGGGTGTCAGCAAAAACAGATTTTTCTCGGTTGCGGCGCAGTTTCCTGTTAAATAAAAGAGTGGTCTTATGCCCAGTCCTGTCGCCTTAAACAATGGAATTAGCCTATTGATTGATTCCGATTATGGTTCCACTCCACTTGACGAATCTATTTCATGCTCCATTGAACATCGGGTAATGCCATTCAACTGCTGCTGTCACTACCCAGAAACTGATGACGTCATGGAGTGCTTATGCGCTGCTTTACGTCATCTATGACGTAGGTGACGTCATGTACGATGTGTGACATAATACTATGACGTAGATAAACGGTTTTGGCTGGTGCCTACACCACATTCTTAATAACAGGCACTGGAGACGCCCATCACCAGCACAAGCAGCACAAAGCCCCCTGGGATGCCCATGTGTGACGTAACATGATCGCCATTGTTAAGTCAACCTCTGCTCGACCCCAGGCCAGAGATGTCTTGTGAGGAGGTCACTCATTGGTCAATTCCCAATGTGAATCTGGGCAGATGATTGGCTGATGGTAGGTGGTGTCACCTAGTGGATGAAGAGGGTGTTACAATGACCTTACATAAACGCCACATCTAATCAGCAATAGGCAGTGTTTAATGGGAGAGGGATTATGGAGCATGAACACTTTAAGGGTGGTAGATATCTCAAAGCTTCATGTTCATCTCTTGGTGTGGTGCATCAATATATTGAACTAATTGTATTGATGCACCGATGATGCCTTAAGCGTGGGTTCCACGAAAGCTGATTGACAAAAGTCAGCCTGATTTTAATTGGGTGTTAATCAGTTTTGATAGAAATGATGGGTGGAATTTCATGATTTTTTAAGGTGGATTGTCAATGCATTTCCCCACAATTCAGGCCACATTAAATCTTTTAAGTTTGACCGGAAGTGGGCGGAAATGCATCAGAAAGATGACCGATTTGCTTTTGATTCAAAATCGAGAATAAAACGGCTTCATTGGAACCAGTGCTTAATTACACTATATATGAGGTCCTTACTCACAATATACTAATGAGGGTCAATAGATGAAATAGATGATACAGTGAGACAAGCTCAATAACAATGTGTTCCTTGACCGTACAACACATATTAAGAGGGGGAAAACCAAGAGAAATTCAACGAGGAATGGGAAGGAATAAGACAATTTAATTTAAGGGCCGTCATAATTTTTTCAAGTGCAGTGTTATATTTATCATGATGCATGGAAATAGCGGTGTAGTACTTGCGACAAGATGACTCACCTTTACTGCACGGATTGCAATTCATGACGCTAAAGGACCTTGTGAATCTAGATGGCAACGGTGGATCCAGCATTTAGAAAAGGAGGGGGAGCAGCCCAAAAGAGGGCGAACACTCCCTAATTTTTGAGCAAAGTTTGGGGTCAAAATTATACAAATAAACTCTTAAGTACAGAAAAAAAGGAGGGGAGCATGCCCAACCACCCCGGTCTAAATCCGCCACTGGCCCGATGCGCCATGTGAGATTTGTAATGGACTAATGAGCACTGTAGGTGTGTGGTTATGGGAGGGATGGGCTTTATTGCAACAAGAGTGTAGTACAGTGGGTTGGGGGTGTGTACAAACCCTCAGGACTATTTACCATACTACTTGTACAGTGGATGTAAAGAGTGGGTAGCCCCTGGGTGTTAGCAGCACATTGAGTGGTGGGTGGGCAGATATACACTAAAATGTAGTGTCACTAGGGTCTTCTAATTGAACAGCATAAAATAAACAAGTCTAAACCAGTCGGATCTAACTCTTCAGTCCTGGCATTGACTCTTCTTCTTGATGGCTTTATTTATATATAGTCCAGACACACTGCCTTACCTAATGACCCTAGAGTAAAAGCTTGTCTCTGCCAGGTCTGACAAGTCAAATATGACAGGTTTTGCCTCATTTATTCTAAAGGGCTGGTCAGACTGGTCATAGGCAAGCCACAACTACGACAAAAAGTCAATGACTACGATGTGATTTTACCACGATTTTTAAAGTTGTGCACACCAAACTTCCATGATTTTAAAATTGTGAGATTTTGGTCACTTTATTGGGTCATAGGACTATGCCATACTGTATGATTTTATCCCCGATTTTCCGGCCGAAAACTTGGGTCGTAGCTCTAATCTTCCTACGACCAGTCTGACCGGCCCTTAAGGTGGATGGCACCCATGGTATCAAAGTAGCTAAATTTTCACCAAACGTTCGTGACAAGATCCAAATGATATATGCTTTCCAATGGTGATGAGAAAATATAGGGGTCCCAGGCAATTTTCAAAGATATTCATCCATGAAGATACTGTGGACATACTGTAGGTTTCTACAGCATTTCATGTTAATATGTGTAGAATGATGTTAAAGAGTAGCTAAATTTCTGTATAACTTTCCCATAATATTCTCATCAACCTTCTGCACACAGACAATGTATTACCACCACGTGGTCCCGGGTGACTTTTGTACTGTTTTGAAAATAAAATCTTATGAAAATAATAGAACTGCATCATGCAGGTTATATACTGCTCCTATACCCCAACACAAACAGCTCACTTGGTGGCCTAATCAGTAAGTGCACCAGGTGTACACACAGAAGGTTGAGAGTTTGCCCCGGCTTCATATCATGACTCCTTCTATGATTTTGTAGTCTGTCTATAAGCCATAGAGACGTACATATGAGCATCCACCTTAAACTGCTCGCTTTGAGGACCCCCATTTTTTCAGTGTAGGGCTAGGAGGATGGGGTGACAGGGGGTTAAGGAGTGGTTACACATCTTCATTACCATTCACCCTCTACCCATTATTATTAGGCCTGTGTACACACCAGCAATGGCAGAAGGCCTTAACACTGTAAGGGCCGCTGACGCAGGAGTGCATCATGCCCATAGGCCAGCATGAGGTAACAGTGAAGTCAAACTGCTCTTCAGTGGAGCATCATGCCGACCCTCCAGGAGTGTACTTATCCTGTAGGGTTGACATGATGCATGAATGTAGCCCTGGTAAGTTATGTGCCAGGGCTGCATTCATGCATCATGACCACCAATGGGCATGATGCATTAATGCATCAGCGGCCTTTAAAGGGTTAATATGGCACAGGGAGGGGTGATTGGAGAGGTATGTCAATATCGGTTTGGGGCTTGGGTACTAGTCTTCATTCCTTAGCCCTTCAGGGCCCATACAATGGGCAGTTCTTTTATATGACTTGAATATTTTTGGTTCTGTATCCATCTGTGGGATTGTAGTGGGTCCCGAAAGGTCCTGATATCTATACGGCCTCATTTGGAACAGCCAGAGACCGACGCACAAAGAAACTGGTCATGTCGACACTTTACGGTGCAACTCTGTCTATTTCATTCATTCTCTTCCTGCAGGCTTAGTAAACAGGGGAAATAAGATGCTCAGAATCTAAGACTTCTGGACTTTGTATTCCAAGATAGGGTTTGGACACAAATAAAGTGTTTTTGCATCATACTTTCTTCATAACCGTAAGAAGTAAATAGAGCTGAAATATAACATAAGGAATTTATAGGGGCTGCCTCTCTAAAAGAAATGCAATAAGGGTTATCTAACTATAACCCATTCTTCATCAAGTAATTTATTGTGAATGCCAAATTCACTATCAAAGTTCATATCAAGACCTTTAATATGAGAACACCATTGACTAAAATATCCACAGTGTTTCGTCATAACCCCACATTGAAAATTAGCTGATAGTCATGTATGAGAATGATAATTATGCTCTAAATGCATTATACATCATAGTAAATTTTTTTTGAATTTTTTTTATTGAGCTTCTCACAATTTACAGAATCGTGGTAATTGAAGCACAACTGGAATTATAGTCAAACATCTATCAGTAAGTCAAACACAATCATACAATCAAGAAAAAAAGCTACAAATCATATTCATACGGTAAATTAGATACCATATCAAATTGTACACCATATCAATTTTATAACAATACAAATAATTATAGACACAACAATGAATCATGAGAAATCTATGTAATAATGATCAATAATGATAGACAAACCAGGCCCAGACAAACAAGAACAAAAGTAATACAGACATCAAGACATCCAAAATTAAAGGCACCGCAGATAAAATTAAAGACACAGACATCAATAGACAGACCAACTTCTCCTATCTGGGTATAAACAAAGATGCAAACATGACTCTATATGCACATATTGCAGGGTTTAAAAAGAGAGCTGGGTACAAGCTTTATCAATCCCACAGAATAAGAAGGTTGGTAAATAGGAAAGAGTCCCTAGACATTTACAAACATTGCATACTGCCAACCTTAGAGTAGTGCAGTTTCTTACTAGACAGTACCAGTAAAGACAACAGAAGGAAATTACAAAGACTCCAAAACAAAGGTTTACAAGACTGTCTCAGAATTAGAAATCCACAAGACATACTGAAGATGATCTGCACACACAGTACAATATCCATAAGTTAGTCAGGCGCAGGGATCTCCAACTTTTAACCCACATCCATAGATTATCAAAAATTATAAATATGCCTATGAAATAGCTGACCCAAGAACCAGGGCCAATGAAAAGATCAAGATACAATGCTTTAGACCTAAACTCCAAATTTCCAAGAAATCTCCCCTCTACAGAGGTTTTACTCTATGGAACACACTGGACACTGCAACACAGAAATTCAAAGACACACTCACATTTAAGTCAGAAATAAACAATTTAGACTTCTTACATCTAAAGACACAACACCAATTCCTGTAAAACGACATGAAACTGGTTTAGAGGTGGAGAAGCCAGACATACTTTGGGCAGGTTCAGTGCATCAGCATTGCCCCCCCCCCCGACAAACAGCAAAACGGACAAAGCTGTACAACAGAGATTAACACAGTTTTGGGTAGGTTCAGTGTGTCAACACTGCCTCCCCCCACTAGTAGTAGCTAGTAGTACCAGTAGTCAACCTCCTCATCAAGTCAGCGGACATATTTATTTATGTATCTATATATAAGCATGGCATATCTATATGGGTAGGTTCAGTGTGTCAACACTGCCCCCACCAGTAGTGGTATCAGCCTCATCATCAAATAGTGGACATATTTATTTTATACATGGATAGGTTCAGTGTGTCAACACTGCCCCCTATAGCCTGATTCGGATCTAAACTTTTCAATTTGCTTCTGTATATGTCCTATATAGTTCATTTTATTTTAATTGTCACATAATATACATGCCAATATCGACAAGCATTGAGAGTAGGTTCAGTGTTTCAACACTGCCCCTCAGTTTTCCAAACCACTATAACTGCCTATTGGCCGATGAATAAACCGTCTAACTCTGCATACCTAATCTCCCACATATTAATACAGTGATGTGCCATCCTTATGATAACAGATTTATTGCCTTTTGCACCTTTTCCTGTTATATGTAATTGGTTATATGTGTAGGGAATCGTATTTACAATGGACTGTTACTGTATACCGTATTGGGGTAGGATAGGCACTCTTTTCGGGAGCAACTCCTACGTCTCTCGTAAGAGGGCACCACTGGTGGCCTTGGGCGGCGTGACGTAGGGGGCGGACCAGAGGGTGCTCAGTGTGGAACCAGCCAACCATAACGAGAGGTAAATATTACGCCGTCCTCCTACGATCGGGGAAACATTTGTGTAGTCCTACCGAGTTGGTAGGCTAACCTGGTCTCGAAACGGCCTAATCATTATCTAAGTGAGAGCATTACCACCTTACGGGGTACTGACTATAGGCATATGAAAGGTTGAAACGCATTTGCAAGTCCTCTTGTAAACATACCGTAATAAAGTGATTCTGAAACCTACTCGAACCGACTAGTTATTGCTTTGATAATATAGTTATCTCGATATCAGTAGGATCTCGAAACGGCAATACCTACATATATGTTACTCTGTATTGACTAGATAAAAGTTTGTAGTGAGAGCTGCATAACTGGTTCAATAAAAAATCAATCAATCAAAAAATAGTAACCACTAAAAAGAAACAACAAAGAAAAAATCAACAGAACCAGCATCTGAAACTACCGATGTGTGCAGCATTGAATGTAGCCACCTTGTGAGTCAGTACAGCCAGTCACCATACATTGACACAGTGCCCGTGTTATGCTGGGATGTAATCCATGGATCAGATGAATGTAACAGAAAGCCCATCATGCTCCATCATCTCAGGGTTTGCTATAGGGGGTGGTGCAGGATGACATAGTGCATTAACCCTTTAAGGGCTGCCGCTGACCCTAAAATCACCCCCGTGGCCTCGTGGATAGTATGTGGCACGTTGGTTCAGAAGATCACTGGTTCTATTCCCACCCATGCTGATCGAGCTTTTTCAGGTATGAACCACTGTCAAAGCTATACCAGAGATGCTGTCACATATAAGAATAGTATAGAAAAAGTACACTGCCCAAATTCAACTGTCAACTCAGTGCCTTTATCCTGTGATAAAAGCAGTAAGATTATCCAGTGTGGGCACCCTAGCTGATTGTGGAATGTGATAACTGTGGTACAAATGCAACTTAAAGTACAGCTGTATAGGACAGAACAGCATTCTTGACACGATTGCGATCTGACGAATTCTGTAGGGAATACACTAATACTTCATAATTTACACATGTAGTCTCGACAGCACTTCATTGGTGCATCATGACGACCAATGGGCATGATGCATTAATGCATCAGTGGTCCTTAAAGGGTTAAATTACTATAACCATGGGTTGGGCTGAGATGAGGATGGAGAGGATGGAGGGGAGGTTAGGTCTGACTGACCTCCTGGAGGTGACAAATAGCTAAGTAAGAGGTGCAGCTCCCCTCAGTCCTCCCTCGTTCACTTAGGCACACCTCACTCCCATTACGCCTTAAGTGGTCCTCTGTCTTCTTGTTCATCTGGTGAGGAGAGGCCTATTTTAGCCTATTAGTCCTGTAAATTATTGTTGTATTTTTTCCCCATTTAGCTGGGTATTCCACTGCATCGATTGTGTGCAGTATGACTGACGTCTACCTTTATTATATTAAGAATTGTCAGATCAGTGTCGGTCAGGTTATAGGCCAGTGGATTACCTGCTTTAGATGCATAATATTATGTTGATATATAGACAACAATACAAGTGTTTATAAATGTTTCAGCCTGTACTATATTTCTAGAAACTGCTCTGGACCTTTCGTCCCAATCTCAATCTCCCTGTAAAATATAGCTACCGCAACAAACCACTGTGATCCTAACTTTGAGCTAAATAGCTTTGAGACTGAATACAGTGAAATCCCATAGGAGAGGAAAACAAAAATGGCTGGGGAGAACAAAGTAGCCTAAAATACCATACATAATTTTCTTTTTATCCGCTCGGCTCTGTCTTAACAGTGATGTCAATGTCATTAGAGTGTGTTGGCTCCGTCTTGTTCTGCTGCTCCGTCTCTGTCGTTCTCTCTATGTGTCACCATCAATCTCCTCCTGCGACACCCCCTGCCCCCTTGTGGCACCCGCTGGTGTGATTACACCAGGGACAATGGTTACCAATTGTCTGAGACTTACCGAGGAGTATTCCTGTTGATGCTACTGCCATATTATAGGGTAAAGTCCCCAAACACTGAACACCCAGGAATCTCAGTCTATATGTAAACCTTTTCCCTCAAAGGCCATTCGGTCCCACAGACTTTATCATTCTGCAGGACCAGATTGATCTTGGCAGGATCAAACACCTCAATATTTACTATTTTCAGGAGGGAAAACAAGAATTAACTCCATGTTTTAATCACTCAGCTATTTAAAACTTAACAAACAGTAAAGCCTTTTACTTTAGGCTGTAAAAACCTTAATAAATTTCTAAGCCCTTAAAACCAAAATTAAGATCATCTAAGAGGTTAAATAATATCTTGATAAGTTCGATAGCCTCAAAATTGAAATGATCGTTTTGCAATCCAGTGCTCTTTATTTTCAAGTTAGGTGGACGATGGAGGCGGCATCACAAGGAACACCGCCATATTTCATATTAAGAAGAACAGTTCCTATAATAAAGCAAAGGAACAGCCATTCCCAGCACGGTGTGAAGAAATGAGAACCCATTCTTCACAGCTCGATTCTCCACTGTGACATCATCAAAATAGCTTCAAACCCATTCTCTAAAAGCAATTTTGGAAGACTGTTTTAATGAGCTAACATGAAATAAATAGAGAGTTGCACTTAGAAGTGTCTCCACCCCCAGTTTCCTCACTTGGATTGTTGCTGTTCCACACTCGGCCTCAGGCTTCGTTTGGAACAGCATCAACCCCAAGCGTGAAGAAACTGGTTGTGTTGACACTTTACCATGCAACTCTGTTTATTTACTACTGTGGTATAATCTACACTTTAAGTGAAGAAGGCCGGTAGTTTGAACCCAGACCAGGTGAGACCCAGCCTTTAAATGATCCCGAGCATTATTAACAATAGAATTTATGAGCGTCTTAAGCATTGCTTCCTCTGTCCTCAGTAGGGCAAGTTTTTGCTAATCCGACAATTTATAATTTTGCCAAAGTAAAGAAAAAATCAGTCGTATTAGCAAAAGTTTGCCTGACCCACGGCAGTGGAACCAGCACTTATTAGGCAATCCCTAGCTTCTAGTTTTGTTCTGGGCTCTGATGATGAAAAGTAACGATTGCCTGAGATGGCCGGGCCTTAAGTTTCAGGAATCGAGTTGAGGTAATCCAAAAAGTCAGAGGATTTCATAACAAGATCCTGTCTGATCGGAAATTGAAGATGAAGCTGCATGATTAAGGCACTGACACAATTTCCACTGTCAATAACGCTTAGCAAAAGAAGAAGCTGTGCTGCTGATAGAATAGGCCTGAACTGGAAGGCATTACATTTTCTTAACATGATACAGGAGGGTTCCCATAGTTGAGCAGACACTGATAGAATACTAAGGCAGTACTACCTTCTAGCCCCCACATAACCAAGTTCTCACATGTTATCATGTTGAAGAACTGGTAGCTAGGTTGGCTGTGCAGGAAGCGCAACCAGCCTTGATGAGAGTAAGGCCTTAGGGACTTGCCGACAAACAAGCCGCCACAGTCTCAGGCACACATCTGATTTCACTTAGCTACTGTCTTGTAGAATAAGCCTCATCCTGCTGAATTCATATACATTACTTGTCTCCTAGGGGTGCCTTCAACCTACACTCAATGAGGGAGAACTGTGCCTGAGCCTATATCTTAACCCTTTAAGGGCTGCTGATGCAGGAGTGCATCATGCCCATTGGTCGTCATGATGCACCAATGAAGTGCTGACGATACTGCTTGCAAGCACTCCATTGCAGCATCATGCCGACGCTCTGGGAGTTTGGGTATCAAACCCCTACGGTCAATATGAAGCAAGAATGTAGCCCAGGCAAGCAGAAGCCCACACCATAGCAAAGGAAAACCCGATAGCCCTGGTGAGTTTCTCGCCAGGGCTACATTAATGCATCATGACGACCAATGGGCTGGATGCACCAATGCATCAGCAGCCCTTAAAGGGTTTAAAAACAGAGGTGGCTTCTTTTACTTGCCTCACCTGTTTCCAACACAATTGAGTAGGAGCACGCTGAGCTTTAGTATGCATACTTTGTGGGATGGACAGAATTCATTTACTTTTGTGATGTTGGTGATTTGGACCTATACTACAAATAATGGTGGTGGGGAAAATGGTTTAATTCTTAAATCTGGTAAAGAAGAGTAGTGGCCTGTTTAAGTGCCAGGGTCTCAGATAAGCACTGGTGTTGAATAAGCACCGGGGGTATAGGGTTATGGAAATCAATCATAACCACTGAAACATACATTCCCGGGCAGTATTTGAATAAGCGCCTGTCTCGAATAAGGGTCTAGGACACAAAGGTATTAAAATTAATAGGTGCCCGGGCACTATAGTGCCTGGACACTATGGTACCATACGTGTGAATGTAATAGGCACAAGTATGAACCACATCATATCAGATTTAGGAAGGGGCGTGCGAATATTTGCCAATATTTTAGAGTTTAATTGCATATTTTGGAACCTAAAATGTGTTGCCCCCTAATTTTCGACAGCACCCTCTCCTTTTCCAAATCCTGTTGTCAGCCATTCTAATCTCATTTTTAGAAGTACATTTACTTTTTGTGTAAACTGTGTGCTTGACATTCCAAATAAGGTACACTGTAAACAATAACTGTTGAATCTACGAGGGATCCTTGTAAAACTAAACATGGGGCCAGTGTAGCTTTTACAAGAAACTCCAGGTGGCAGTGTAGGGGTACAAGGAATCTATATGAAAATAACGATGGATCTTTGGCAACTTGGGACGAGGGATCCTTTGTTTTTTCAAAGGCATTTTTTTACAGTGTACACAAAAACTGTTGCAGAGTGCTGAATTCATTGAATATACTTAGATGATATTGCATTGTCCCCTAGTACTTGGTTCATGTAAATTTATTTGCACCCAACACATTATCTGTATGCATGTCTAGTTGTCCAAGGACACTTAGAGCTAAAGTATGCTTTGTAATGAAATTTAGGGAAATAAAACTGTGATATAGGTTTCACTGTTTACTGGCGTAGCAAGTGCCATCAAATTAATTAGAGCGAAAGCAATGGTCCCCAGGAGAGTGCTTCCGCTACGGTAGAGGAGCTTACCTAGTCTCGTCAAGCCTCGCGAGATCTCATTTGTCTGGGCGGTTAAGCAGCCATTTTGGATACTCGATGGAATGGATGTGCCCTCCATCTTGTGGTCAGGGGTTAAATATCTTGGCAACGCCCAACTGATTGTAAAAATGGTTCAGTGGTGGAGAGGGGAGGTGGACGATAATGGAACAAGTCACCCTGCTCTGGCAGATCTGTGCTGACATTATTTTTGTGCACTTATTTGTATCTCTACCTTAACCCTCCATATCTCCTTGTTTGACTAAGTTTTGAGCTTTGAACAAGCATTGGTCTTTTATCTCAAGTTGAATACGGCAGCTCCATATGTTTAACCAAAGAGCCCCGTATTGCACAACCCCATGCAATAACCCTGGCCTGTATTTCACGGCCATCTGAAGCTCCCCAAATGGTCAGACAGCTATGACAAAATCCCAATTCTATGCCAAATAAATAACGAAGTGTACCATAGAAATGTAAAGGAATTCCATTCCTGAGGTGGCCGTGCAGAAACACTATCCCATTTTCCACGCTGGCGACTTTTCTCAATGCTCCGGGGCTTGCGCATCCGCGGCATGCTACCTTTCGAAATCCAAGATGGCAACAATAACATTGCCAGTCGAGCAAGGAGCTAAATAAATGTGAGTTTTTGTCAATTTAAGCCATTGAAACCATGAAATAAGTTCAACTCAGTTTTGTCAGTTTGGGCTGTTTCTTCACTTGCGGGTGTCAGACTGATACCCGAGCATTGAGTTGAACTCTGTTTATTTACTATAGATTTCTATGGTAAGAGCCATTCTTTAAAGGAGCATGCAGAAACTGAACCTCATTCTCCACGGCCCCATTCTCCACTGTGATATCTTCAAGATACCAACAAACCCATTTATCAAAACGTGGTTTTCTCCACAAGACAAATGAAATAAATACAGAGGTGTGTATGGCCTACAGTCTCATTTGGAACCACAAGAACCCCGCTCACAAGGAAACTGTTTGTGTTGACACTTTACCATCCACCTCAATCTACATATCAATGTTAGGGTATAGTAATGCAATAATGGTTGTTATGTCAAGGTGAATATCGATGACCCATTGACAAAGCACTAAACCCCCGTATTGCACCCCTGCATTAAATAACCCGTGGGAATTCCGCACGATGACGTCATATGCCCACCGCGCATGCGCAGCCTTTTTGAATCGTAAACATCCAAGATGGCGACGGTCAGCATTGCGCATTGGTGGTAGGTGAATAAGGGTTAATTTTGAAGGATATTGATCAAATAACGAATAATTATCCACCCAAACACCTTAACATAAATGTAAAGATGAACTGTGATTAGTTTGAGCCTCCTGTTGCTTCACTCGCGTGTGCTGCCCGCTCTGCACTCGGCCTTCCAGCCTCGTGCAGAACGGGATGGACACGCTCGTGAAGAAACGGTCAGCTCAAACTAATCATCGTTCACCTTTACCATTTTATTGAAGGCACTAGGGCTGGATGTCTTCTGTGTGCCTTCAATATCAACCCTTAATGCATTTATACCACGATTTACCCATCAAAAATCAATAAAAAATCAATAAATTCATATTGACTATGAAACTATCATCAACCAGCCCGAAACTCGAACCCTCACCCAGCCTGGGGTAAAAGGAAAATACAGAGTTCCACACGCTATCCATTTCAAACCTACTGCTACTGAAGTCAGGAGCTTAATTCAAAGCATCCTGGGATCCCAACCCCAGGGATCTTAGTGTAGGCACATATCATAAGACCTGACTGGTCTACCCTATGTAATGCAGTGGTTGCAGGCCTGTCCATAATAGCTAGTCCTGGGATCACTTCACTATTCCATTTCCACCACTAAGATCACTGCCATCTTAGTGAAAGAAATGCATAGTGGTTTCACCTGAGTACAAGAGCACTTACAGGGAACACTTACAGGGAACACTCCTGATCAAAAGAATGAATAGCCTGCTGCATACATAACGAGGGGAGGGAGGACATTTGCTGAGTGTCCTTGAGGGCTCTTAGGGCTACTCATGCGTTAAGTGCACTGTAAGGTAATTCTTCCCTTCTCTCTCTTTGTCCTGGGGGGAGGGCACAATGCTTCTTATAGGCAAGCATAAATCATACATTCATGGTAACAACTCTTGAATACTTTAGGGGGGTCAACTGCACCCTGTGCTCTTTAGTTAGCCCATATGGGGATGGGGAACGATGGTATAAGCACTCTTGCGAAGAAGAGTGACTCCACAGCTATTCCTTTATTTTGGGACTCTTACCCCTGTGCCTAGTCAGTTCTTCTTGGAATAGTGTAGGAGGGCTGAGGCTAAGATTGATGCGATCTTAGTGCTGGCTAGAATATGTGAACCCAGTCAACTCTTAAGATCGCTTAATAGGATAAGGCTGATTTATTCCTAAGATGGCTGGGGTCGTGATCCCAGGATGTTTCGAATTAAGCTCCTGGTGTGTAATCCAATACCCTTCAACTACCGCGACTGCAGGTAGCTGGGCGTTCGCGGTTATAACACCTTGCCAGAGTGCAGAACTGTACAGGCTGTATGCTCCCGACCTCCAGCGGTCCACATGGGGTAATGGATTTATATTCTGTACATTGCATGTTCGAACCACACCTTTGACAATGAAACTTTTGTCAGTTTAAATATGAAAGAATTTAAGTGTTACACTTAGAATATAATTCTAACACTTACAAGCATAGGTATATATAAAAAAAACACACACTCAAAATCGAAAATCGTGCGGGTATATCCTGGATAATTCACGCCTGATATCCTGAAAATCAGCCAAAAAAGCACTCAAAATGCCCAAATCGTGGTATAATTCTGGGTAACATCATTTAGTATTGTGTAATACGTGCTATGACACTTGATTGGTCTGACGTGTGTTCTCAGAGGCCTTGTGATTAACGTGATAATATGATAGTCGTTTCCTTGATTAAGAGCAGATATGATAGGGGCAGTTCATCTGATAAATTCATGCTTAATTAATGTACGTGATGTGATGTATTTAGGGAATATTCTGAGGGTTTTGTCAAATCAATGGCAGCCATATTTTAATCTGTATTTGTTGATTATCACCATAAATACTATTGTATAAAAAAAACCTGATATGTAAGGCACACCCTGAGCATAAGGCCTATCTTCCTTGGACAGATCTATAAGGTAGGGAAAATGTGAAAAGCAGTCAGTGAGATTTAGTTTCTGCCTCTTCCCCGATCCACAGAAGAGTCTCAGATGGTGCAGAGACATAACCATAGAGTACAAAGAAAACATGTATGGAGAACGGAGAGGTTGAAGAGCACAGAATGGTGGCCATGTTGTCGTAAATGATGATGTCAGAGACTTTCCGACAAATTGATGTCATTGACGTCAACAGCATCTGTCGCCTCTCCAAGATGGCTGCCAAATGGCACTTCCTTAGGCCTAAACACACAAGGCCTACATGGTCGGCCCTGATTTATCTACTTCTATAGCAGACACTGTACTGAAAACCTGCCGCTATTGGAAAGTCGTCATATATGAAGAGTTTAGGGTCGTCATAGGGTCATCATGCCTTCAGGACTACCCTACTTCGTCATCTGACCACCTTGGCTTTAGAACTAGTTTTGGTGTATGCCATGAGAGGCCCCCACTATATGCATTTCAATGATACAAACGATGTGCCCTGAGTTTTATCTTTATATTATTTTTGCTTTAGGGTCTACTATGAAAAGGGGAATAGGGGCAATGTTTGGTAAAAATGTACCTGTAAAAGAACTTCTAAGTAGAAAAGGTAGAAAAAAGATATATCATTCTGGTAATGACACCTCTATAATGGATATAGCTAGAATGTAAGTCCTTATTTGAGTGTGCCTAAGGTATAGTACGTGTAGAACTATGCTGCAGTGTTCCTTTGGACCCATGATAGTGGATTGGGAATACCTGCTGATACAATAAACTCTTTAGTGGTGGTTGAGGAGATGAGATGAGATAACATTGGGAAAATGTAAAAGACAATACTATACATTTATATATATGTGATTTCTACACAGGGCAGTATCCTATAAGGGCAGCAATAGTGACGACTTTAGGTCATCAGTGACGACCTAAGTCGCCCCCTGTGAAGACACCCTGACGACCTAAGGTTGTAGTTTTAGGTATTGTCAACCTGAGGACCTAAAGTCGTCAATACTGACGAGTTCTGGTCCCCAGGTTTTCAGTGTGTAAGAAAAATGTTGTCGGTTTTAATGACAAAATCCTTGTGCAAGAGATCCATCATTATTTTCACAAGATTCCTTGTACCACTGTACTGCCATCTGGGGTTACATATTGTAGAAACCACACGGTTTCACTGCAGTACAGTTGTTCATTGTTCAGTTTATAAGAATTCCTGGTAGATTTTTAATTAGAGTGCACCAGGAGAAGTCTGAGGTTCACTGCATCGTCTGTCCACCTGTCATCCAATCTTGATATCCATTAAGTTCATTAATGCCAATATCATCCCAGCAAATTGTCGTTATCTGTCGCCATGATTGGTCATCAATGGTGACTCCTTTCTGAGTGATAACTCACTGCGTCATCTTTCGCCACTGTGTGTCAGTCTCACATGGCATGGCGATTTATCACAACAGTCGCCAACATGATCTCACTCACTGCGTGAGTATGTGCCACCCCTTGTCATCCCTCACAAAGCATGGTGACTTATCACCACCATCGCCAACATGGATCTAAATCACTGCGTGAGTATGTGCAACTGCCTGTCAACTCTCAGTCAGAATGGCAACTTTTCACCTGCATTGCCAAATGGCTCTCACTCACTGCGTGAGTGTGTATCACTCCTAGTTAATCTTCTCTCAAAATGGCGACTTATCACCACCATTGCCAATATTGGTCTCACTCAATACGTGAATTTGTGTCACTCCAAGTCAATGCTCTCTGGGGATTGCATCATCTGTCACTCACTCTCACTCACAGTGGCAACTTATCACCACCATTGCTAAAGTTGTTGAGACAGCACCACTGTTCAACATATAGCCTATCTAGGAAGTGTGGGCATGAAGTATAAGTCCCATACGTATCAAATGTGCTTTGTTTCACACTGATTTCCATGTAATACTTCAGAGTTGAATCAAACAAGATTATATAGAGAGAATATCAATTGAATTTAGATAGAGGTATCTCTAAAATGAAAGCAACTATCCATAAACACCTTTTCTCTGGTTACAGGAAAAATACATAGGGAAATATCAACATGAACACCTTGTCTGTGGTTAGAGGGAAGATACATATGGCAATACAATCTCTGGCAAAACATACTTTGATCTGGCAGATGTGAGGCTGCATGATTACCAATGTCAATGATCATGAGCTTTTCATCTAACAAGGTGAGGGATCACCAGCGTCGCCATCACTGGTGAGTCTGAGTGATCACCACTCTCGCCATCCATGGTGAACCTGTGCTATGACGTGGTGCGCGTTTCATCTAGCGAGGTGAGTGATCACTCGTGTCACCATCCCTGGTGAGTGTGGGTGGTCAAGATCCTCACCCTCTGTGGTGAACCTGTGCTATCACGAGGTACGTGTTTTATCCAGCGAGGTGACTGATCACAATCCTTGCCATCCGTGGTGAATGTGTATTATGACGTGGTGTGCGTCTCATCTAGCGAAGTGAGTGATCACTCATGTCGCCATCCCTGGTGAGGATGAGTGATCACTCATGTCGCCATCCCTGGTGAGGATGAGTGATCACCATCCTCGCCATCCCTGGTGAACATGTGCTATGACGAGGTGCGTGTTTCATCTAGCGAGGTGAGTGATCACCGGCGTCGCCATCCCTGGTGAGTCTGAGTGATCACCATCCTCGCCATCTGAGGTGAGGCCATGTGATCACCACCATTGCTATTCCTGGTGATCTTGTACTATAGCGACATCGTGTTCCATCTAGCGACATGTGTGAGCCACTTCACACAGGTTGACGAGGAGTCACGACAATTTGCTGGGATATTTTTGTGGTATAAGATGACTCTAAGTGGCGAGCAATTCTATGTAACCTTTGCTTTTGTCTCACATCACTTCAGCTAGAATGTTTGAAAAAGTGTTGAGCTTAACAGCCCCCTGGCAATACGACACCATAATGCTTACTGTATCAAATTTACCATGACATAAAAGGAGCACTTTGGGTGAACAAACTCGGCCGCCATGTGTGAATACAATGAATAGGAGAAATGGTCTATTATTAGTAAGCAATATTCTGCACATTTCATTACTATTGAGAGTGTATTATCAATTGAAATTAGGCAACTGTATAGTGTAACCACAGCAGATATGAAAGAGTGATACCAATTATTTTGATTTTCTTCCATGATGGAAACAGTCCACTTGCTTGGCTAGTGAGCTTATAAAAATCAATACATATCCCCTCCATAGTCGTGATCGGTGCCAGACGTGATACTGAGTGTATGGTTTACCCACCAACGATGGATTAATGCTCGAGAAAATCATGATCAAATATTTAGATCATTCATCTATGCAGCATAGACGAGCAAAGAACCAACCAGCAATCTGTACTGTATTGATAATCCTCTGCATTGACATGGGGCCTGAATGCAAGCCTGATGGGTTACTCTTTTGTGCAGCATTAACCCTTTAAAAGCTGCTGGTGCAGGAGGGCATCATACCTACTGGTCGTTATGATGCACCAATGAAGTGTTGGCAAGACTGCTTGCCAGCACTTCATTGCTGCATCATACCAATCCTATATACATCAACCCCGTAGGGTTAGCATGATGCTCCAATGAAGTGCTGGCGAGTTATGTCGCAAGCATTTCATTGGTGCATCATGACCACAAATGGGCATGATGCATTAATGCATCAGTGGCCCGTAAATGGTTGATGCTTCATGACAACAAAAAGGGCATGTTAAACACTGAGCAACCCTTACAGGGATAGCTCTTACAGGGATAAGGAAAGGCGACATTCATCGAGCTGCCAATAGAACCTGAGATTGACGAGACTGAAGAAATAAAGCCATTAATTCTCACCAGGAGAACATAAAATGTGCGCCAAGCAATCACCCCGCATGTCAATGGCACTCAGCTTCTGTAAATCAGAACATCATCAGGTCTTGATGAAAAACGGGTTGTCTTTCATGGTTTTCTGAAGCGTGCAATATTTTTTTCCCTATGCTGTAGGATGGGATGAACTAGATTGGTGCGATAGTAAATTCTCTCCTGATTGTTATCATGGTATTGCAGATCACAGTTGGTATACGACTTTTAAGGACTGCTTTGCTTATGTGTCATTGCCAGTCTACTGTCCCATGATTAGCACTGAATGCTGGATATCTAGTGTGTGCATTCATGCATCATTCAGCCTCAATGGTGTCGATACGCCCCTAGATTCAACAGTCATTTCCTTGCATCATCATACTGCCACCTGGGGCTTCTTGTAAAAACTACACTGGTTCACAGCCAAACAGTTATGTTGGCTCAGCATTCATTTATATGAGGACCCGTGGTACATTCACCAGTCATTTTTTATGGTGCAGAGGCTATAAAGACCAATACGGTATAGGTGTAATATACACAGCTGTAAGAAATTTGAATGCACTGAAATGAGGCTTAAGGCTGAATAATTAATTGTAAGAAGATGACATTTCGTCTTATGCCATTGAAAAGGTACAAGCTGTTTGTTGAGTTTTTAGTTTGAAAAAGCTTTTCAGATGTCGCAAAACAACTGTCAGATTGTATCACAAACATAGTACAAGACAACACAATAGTTAGGCAGTAATGTGGGCATTACAGTAGTGAAGCATTTTATGAGAGGTATACTAAAATTATACTCATTTGATTCTGTTTAACCATTTTTATGCAAGAAAGCCCTAGAGGATGTGCTTTTAGAAATTAGAGTTAACCCTTGAAAACCTTGATCGTTGCACATCCGCGTCTAACAGGTTACACATTGTTTGTCCCCTATATAATGGGCCGTCTCGAAACAGCTGACATGTAGGCCTACTTACTTTAATGCTAACCTTATCAGCGTTTCTTAGCATCCTAGGGGATTCAATAATACACATTAGGTCCCTAGAGATCCTGTACATCTGGCTGAGTAACCATTTTTTACGCCTTACTACAAGCAGTTGGCATTGACATAATTCATGTAAATCCGGTATACTAATCATAGTAGGATCTCTGATTCCTACACAAGTTCTAAGACAATGGTTTTGGAGTGTCTGTAGTTTAGATATGCTCCCATCACTAGAACCGTCAATGATGAAATCATCATAATCAAACACAGGCATAATCATTTGCTTGTACAGTAATAATGACGTCAGTTGTTTGTCCATATATTTTCTTAACTTTCTGAGTTGGTATAACCTCCCTCTTACACTCCCACCAATTTTGTCACAGTACTGATCGAATTTCAAGTACCTATCAATGATAGCACCTAGATAGTTAAATTCGAACACCACCTCTATCAAATCATTTTCCATGTATATATCACCATTATTCAGGTCAGGGACAACTTGTTCAGAATAGGACCATAATAACTTTGTTTTACTACAATTGACAGTTAGTCTGTAAACTTTACACCATTTACAAAGACAGATTATGTCATCCTGGAGTAGCCTAGACATGATGTTTGCATCTTTGCCACTTATAAGTACAGCGAAATCATCGGCATATAAATAGAAGCGGCAATGTACAAAATTCTTAATAAGCAGACCTAGCAGGGACCCTTGGGGTACTCCGTGCCTCACCTCCTCACTGTCAGACAGAACTCCATTGGCTAACGTCACTTGTTCTCTGTGCTCCAGATACAACCTATACCATCTTATCACTAGATCATCACAACCTGGTTTCTAAGCTCATTGAGTAATAATAGGTGGTCTACCATGTCAAATGCTTTCCGGAGATCGACAAACAGTATGGCTAACATTTCCTTCCGGTTTCAGGCTTCATACATTACCTGGGTTAGATCACTGATGGCATCACCTGTAGACCGTCCAGGCATAAAGCCGTATACTGTTTCTGCATGATAACATCATTCAGTAATAGAAAACTCATAATTTGTGCATGTACAACCTTTTCAATGAGCTCAGAAATATTATTCAGCAGGTTCACATTTTAGGATTTCCCTGCTTAGGTAGTGGTATAACACATGCTCTTTTAAATTCGGTGGGAAATTTGCCATTCATAGACTCATATTGATCAATGTAATTAGGAGGTCAGGCCTCACTGACAAAAAAATCATGTAAATATGACTTCTTATGTCCTTAATGCTCGATGACTTATAAACTTTAATTTTACTAGTCAGCTTCAAGGCCTTCGCCTCATCAATTGGAGTGAATGACATGGTCTGGTCATGATTAACATGTATACCCGCAATTCATCCACGTCCAAGTCAGGAATTTTGTATTTTGTATTTATCTGCACACGTCTATCTTTTACTTACAAAAATCAAATGTTTTTATCAAAATCTTTGACTTTAGGTCTGTATTGGTTTCTTTCACCATGTCTTACACACCACATTTTTCTGAGCACTCTCTTCTTTTTGAGAATGAGCCTTTCAACCTCAGGTGTGAAACCTTCAGGCTTTTGCTCAGTCACAGTAAACATTTTAATCGGGTGATCAATATCCAAATAGGCATTACGCCCAGCCAGTAGTCCCTCATATATCTGATCAGGATTATTGCCATGTGCATCATAGTTGCGAGCATAATCTTTCAAGTTGATTGGATTAAAACTTTTGTATGACCAACCAGAAAATTTTTTTGGGGAACTTTTGCAATCTGGCCTGCTCATTAAGCACATACACAGGTACATGATCCCCAATGAGATGATTACAAACACCGTATTCATATACAAACTTACAAATTGTGTACACATTATCCAGGGTTGACTTGCCTAAGGGGTGATAATGGATAGGTTTTGTATTCAAATGTTTCAGCTTGGACTTCTTTAGGAAGCTGAACATGGCCTTACATTTACCACTATTTGTTCCGCATGACGGGTAACCTCATCATATGTTGTTTATAAAACTGATGGAGTGCGATATACTGACAAAACCACTCTATATTTGTGAGACTGATACTTGGTCAAAAGGACTCCATGTAACAGGTCGATACAGTGCATGGTCAGGTAATTGCTTGGTTTGAGAATTTCATAATTTCTATTTTTATTTTATTGTTTGGACGAGTGGCCTACACCTTAAGCTGATTGTTTAACCCTTTAAAGGACCACTGATGCAGGAGTGCATCATGCCCATTGGTCATCATGATGCACCAATCAAATGATGGCGAATGTGCTTGCAAGCACTTCATTGGTGCATAATGCTGACCCCCCAGAATCGAGTGTATGTATTGTTTTCCTACAGTCTCTAGGTTCAAGTCAGACGCATATTTTTTTTTTCAGAATTGTGCCACATCTTTACACTTAGGAAACCTGCCTGGAACTTCACTCACTTCACCTAAATCAAAAATATTCACCAGACACTCTGATTTTCCAGCTTGAAGCTATAGTATTGCCTATACAACAAAGATTCTGTATGGCCATAACCAGCAGCCACTACTCTAAAGCCCCGCATATATATATATATATATATATATATATATATATATATATATCAATCCACCAAAAGTGGGCACCTGGGTCTTTTTTGGTCTTTTTTGGATACAGGGGGCTGTAAAATAAGTAACCATTCTTCTTATTTCTGGTTTCATTTCAAAGAAAACACCTTGGGCTTCAAAAGAAGGGCAAGTTTACATATGTTGGCCTGCTATTTTTTTAGATATGGTGGCCCAAAGTTCAAAAATGGCCAAAAATTGCCTTTTTATTCAATTTCCACCTCATTCCAGGGTCTATACCATCAAGCCAAACAGCAACAAACCAATATAATTTTATCTATTCCTCAGTGGGGGGGGGGTCCTATCTAACATTTTCATGTTGTTTGGAGGTGCTCTGGTTGGCATTCCTTTTCCCCTGTTCATTTCTATAACCAAATACAGGTGCTGTAATGCGCGTGAGCAAAATGAAAGTACACTGGTAGGCCTACTAAAACACTACCCTCAATCTTCTTATTTCCCACCAAGATTAGGGTCATCATAGGGGATTTTCTGGTACAGAAACTTAGGGTCTACTTGCAGGCATGACTGTGCAGTACATATTCAAGTATTTTCAAGTCCATTTTGCTCACGCCCATTACATTCAAATTTCTGCATCCAGGACAAATACTATCAAAGTTTTCTTTCTTTCAACCAGTCTGGCTTGAAGATCTATTGTTAATAAGTCATTTTAAAAAAAAGACTGGAGTCTCTACATGCCTTGGTTATGTCAAAAAGAGGGGTTAACTGACAGATGTAATGGGTGTGAGCGTAATGGGCGTGAGTGTAATGGGCGTGAGTAAAATGCACTGCAAGCATGTTGGCAGGCCTGATGCATTCCAAATGCATCCTATAAGTATTCTTAGATTATTTTTATTGCCTAGATTAATTCTGGGTGAGGTTATGTTGCTGAGTTGCTGTCTGAAGCCTGGGAAAGTTGTTTCGCTCACGCCCATTACGCTCACGCCCATTGCATTCATATTATTTCCTTATGTATTGTAAATGTCCATCTTTTTTTCCTATTTTCGTCATAGTGTGTCTTTGGGACCTTTTGTCAAATATCCTAACTGAAAATCATGTAGTTCTCACAAATATTTTTGTGATGTAGAGAAGAATTCATTTTGCTCACGCCCATTACATTTTCATAATTTTGAATATTTGCAATAAAAACTGACCGCTTGGGAGTTAGTGACTTGAATGAACCTTTCCTAAGAGCCAAGATATAGGGCTATCAATAAAATTAAGTTTCATGATCTAATTCTTAGTTTTTAAAAATGACGCTCTACCATGGACAAGTGCCCACTTTCAGTGGATTGACCCATATATATATATATATATATATATATATATATATATATATATATATATATATATATACATAAGCCATGGCTTATAGACATTTTCGAGCCTCTAGTGCGGCTTGCAGCACCTCCAGGATCTCAATGTGTGGCATATATGTAGGATTTTACCTATATAGAGTAAAGTAAGAAATGGAAAATATTTCAGGTGCCTGGTGCAGCTTATAGGAAAGCCAGCACATCAGGGTGTGCTGTATATAGATAAAAGTGCACGAGAATTGGTCCTCACTGGGGGTTATCACATGAGGTGAAGCCGAGTGTAATAACCATCAGTAGGGACCAATTTTCGTGCTCCTTTGTATTTATCTCAAGTTATTTCTTCTCAGAAATGTTCAAAAATGAATTTATTTGGCATTAGTAATCATTTCATCATTAGTAATGTACCCATTTGCAATGATCTACATGGCAGTGGAAAATTGGGAAGGGTTATCCCACTGGGGGTGTGATACAGAGGTTCTTGGTTAAACCTATGGGGCTGTCATATTCAACTTGAGATGTACAACTTATACACAGGGTTTTACAGTATGTATCTTGCACAAAAGCAGGAACAACTTCTGTACAAGCCACTGGATCTTCCATGCAGTTACACACATTGAAATTTAGATGACAACTCAAATATTACCCTGCATCTACACATGGTTTTCAGGCAAACCCTTCCAGTACCATCTGAAGAACTTCATTAAGGGCCGCTGATATGGAAGTGCATCATGCCCATTGGTCGTCATAATGCTGCAATATAGTGCTGGTGAGTCTGCTGACCAGATGACAGTATAGTGGTACAAGGAATCTTTGTGAAAATAATGACGGATCTCTGGCACAAGGATTTTGTCATTAAGCCGAAAACATTTTTCTTACAGTGTGTGCTATAGAAGTAGATAAATCAGGGCCGACCATGTAGGCCTCGTGTGTTTAGGCCTAAGGAAGTGCCATTTGGCAGCCTTCTTGGAGAGGCGACAGATGCTGTTGACGTCAATGACATCAATTTGTCAGAAAGTCTCTGACATCATCATTTACGACAACATGGCCACCATTCTATGCTCTTCAACCTCTCCGTTCTCCATACATGTTTTCTTTGTACTCTATGGTTATGTCTCTGCACCATCTGAGACTTTGTTCCAAGGATTTCCGCCGTTATTTCAATGGCATTTTCTTACAGTGTACAAACCCAAACTAGTGGTCAATTGCGGATTTAGAGAGGGACACAAGGGACGCGCCCCTTCTTTTTTGTCAGTACTTAAGAGTTTAATTGTACATTTTGGACCCTGAAATTTGCTCAGAATTTGAGGGCGTACCTCCTCCTTTTGGACTGCGCCCCCTTTTTTTCTTAATCCTGGATCCGCCACTCGTGGTCAATACTAAGAAAAGGTTATGGAAAAGAGGATGTGGGTGGGTGGTCCCCTGGTGCTGCGACCCCCATTTCAGTAATGCTGGGCGTGGGAGATATCATCGACACCCATTAGTATACTGCCTAATACTCCTCGATGATATCTTACTCCAGATAAGAGACCCCTAGCCCTTGAAGGGCCGCTGATGCAGGAGTGTATCACGGTCGTTATGATGCATCAATGAAGTGCTGGTGAGACTGCTCGCCAGCACTTCATTGGAGCATCATGCCGACCCTCTGGGGGCAAATCATCCCTGTAAGGTCATCATGATGCATGAATTCAGCCCTGGCAAGTTGCTCGCCAGGGCTGCATTAATGCATCATGACGACCAATGGGCATGATGCATTAATGCATCAGCGGCCCTTAAAGGACTAGGGAAGGCAAGGGCTGGGAGATAATCCTATGTCCCACTTGCACATGATCCCCTTCCTCACCTCCTTTCTCAAACAAAGTCCTGCCTCCTGGGTCTTTCTTCATCTATAGGGGGTGGGATCCATTACTGTACTGCAGTCATTCTGCAGTCATACAAATGCCCCAAAGCTTTTGAGCAGTATATAATAGCTATTCTCAGTTTTCGATTCATATTTCATATTGATGGAATAATTTTCCAATGTAGGCCTACTCTGACGGCCTTGAGATAAAAAAAAATTACAGCAAAGATTGGTATTGGCATGGTGCATGAATATAGCTATAGGAAGTCTGTGCCCAGATCTATATCATATATAATGGAAAAACATAGGGTAAATGTTATATTTGATAATGCCAATTCAATTGAATCACATTTCAAAACCTTTATTGCGTCTTTGTCGTTGGACATCTCACTTGAGTAAGCTCAGAATGTTCTGACAATGTAAATGCAAATTACACATATGTTACAGAATTACAGAATGTTCTGACAATGTAAATGCAAATTACACATATGTTACAGAATTACAGAATGTTCTGACAATGTAAATGCAAATTACACATATGTTACAGAATTACAGAATGTTCTGACAATGTAAATGCAAATTACACATATGTTACAGAATTACAGAATGTTCTGACAATGTAAATGCAAATTACACATATGTTACAGAATTACAGAATGTTCTGACAATGTAAATGCAAATTACACATACAGCTCATCTATAAGAGTGAGGACACTATATACCAGGATCATACAGTGCAAATTAGTCAAAGCTTCAAGGGCCACTGATGCATTAATGCACCATGCCCATTGGTCGTCATGATGCACTAATGAAGTGCTGGCATGCAGTCTCGCCAGAACTTCATTGGTGCATCATGACGAACCATAATACACTCCTGCATTAGTGGCCCTTAAAGGGTTAATAGCTGTAAATAAGGGTAATACTACTAGCACCACTTTATTTGAGCATTATGCCGACCCTCCCAGAGTATATGTATCAACCCTCAAGGGTTGACATGATGCACCAATGAAGTGCTGGCGAGCAGTCTCGCCAGCACTTCATTGATGCATCATGACAAACAAAACTGACCAATGGGCATGATGCACATCCTAATGTTAATTAGGCAGAGACCTGTACTATAAGCAAACATCAATTCAGTTAAGAGGGATGCAGTCATGCAGAAAGACTTGGTGCATGATCATAATTGTGGCAGCTAAAGGATTAGAACCACCATAGCCGATTCATCATCATGATGCTTGATTGCAGCCCTGGCAAGTCACTTGTCAGGGCTGAATTCATGCATCATGCCAACCCTGCTAGTTTAATAATCCCAGAGAATTGGCATGCTGCTCCATTGAAGTGATGGTGTGCTGTCTCGCCAGCACTTAATTGGTGCATCATGTCAAACACTCCTGCATTAGTGATCCTTAAAGGGTTAATGGCAGCAAATAAGGGTAATAAAATGATGCATAATGTGGCCCCTAAAGGATTAGAACCAGTCTAGCCCCCTGTCTGAGGTCATTGGCACTGTTCAATGCGTAGACGCTGCACCAGTTCTCTTCAGCCATCCTACTACGACATGGGGCCCCCATGTGGTGTAAATCAATACTAATGGCTTTAGTGATAGATTTCAGCCGGCAGGGTTGAATAAAGATGGCTGATAACGGGACTTTGCATACTCCCCGGACAGTGCCTCTTCGTGCCCACTCTCGCATTCATTCACGCAAATACTCGCGAGATTCCACGGGAACCACTAAACATCACTCAAAAGCCTTGTTATAGGTGCCATCAGATAGCCTTGAGCCTCGTCTGGGCTTGGATTCTGGGAACATGGACCGAGGCCATGTGTGAAGGCCTGGACTGACATGCATGATAATCACTAATTCGAATCTCAACTGCCATTCCTCTTAGCCTATTATTTAATCAATTCAGGGATTCAATACTGATATTGAATCCCTGATAAGTCACTGTTAAAATTAGAGGTTCATTTCATTTTGCACATTATTTTCTCTCTCTTATATTAAATAACAAAGCATGAACTTCAAGATGCATGGTCACCAATGAAAAAATTCCATCCTTCATGTGCAATATCAACAATTTACAGCTTTCCCTGCATTGAATATCTGTAACATAACCTTTGAAGATGACATCCCTTCTAAAGAAACTAAATCAGTAATTGCCTTCACTTATTTGTTTATTCTTTTGGATGATCCTTATCTTATGCTCAGTGAATGAGCAGTTGATGAAGATAAAGGCAGCTTGAGTTTTTTTGGGATTATTTGTTGAGAACCCAAACTCTAAATGAACAGACAAATGTGCTAAGTTGGATAAGGAAATGATCAATCACTGAACTTTTTATATTATAGAGAGCTTCTGAAATTCTATTTGTCTGCTGATGACCCATACAGCTGACACTTGTAATAAAAATTGAATCTGCCTTTATTTGGTGGAAATTTGTTTCTGATATGATAGATTGAAATCTGTAACTATGTCTTATGTGCTTCAGTTTTGCAAGTTCTTTTCCAAAATGGGCAAGTTATCATTGGCAGATCAAAATCCATTTATGGTACACAGCAACAATATAAATCAAAGAGATTTCTTCATTCAAATCGAAACCTCTGTCCAAATCATTAGATAGTATTTTCTGTCTAGTGCTATAAATTCTCTAATGTTACAGACCCTTCCATAATGCCTGCCATTCTCTGCTGACCCCACCCAGAAGTACTTAACCCTTTCAGCGTCTTCTCTCAAGATATCACGAGATTGTACGTCTTGAACATGTGACGTCCCTTAGGACGGCAGCAACTACTGCCCTTCATTACCATTGGTCAAAGGTTGCTCTCCTTTTGACCAATCAGGAGTTGGTATGAATGGGGCTGTGGCAGAGTGATTAGCACAGATTGGTTCTGCTACATTCTCCAGTCCTCCCTTACACTCTCCTTGCACAGTCTATATGAAAACATTTTCCCCTTGCAGGCCATTCGGACCTGTAGGTTTCATTATTCTGCAGGCGCCGATTGATTTTTGCAGGAAGGAATACCTCAATATTACTATTTTTTAAGAAAGAACTAATGAGAAACAAGAATTAACTCTCTCTCTTCATCATTTAAATCTTTCAACCTCAATAAACAATAATACCATTTGTTTTAGGCTGTAAAATCCTTAATAATGGTCAGATTTGCAAGCTGTGAAAATCAAAAAGTAGCTAGTCCCACAAAGCCCACAATTACAGGCAGACCTTTGGCCCTGCAGTCTGGTCCATTTCTGCCCGGCAGTGATTTCTTTGGTAAGAGCCTGTGTCCCTAGCGTTTGTTTATTAATTGCCCAATGCCACACCTTTAACTATACAGCTTTTTGTTGTAATAGTCCATTTGAGCTTGGTGTCAAGTTTTCATAGTCCAATGATGTTTCAACACTGTTTATTCCTTGATGCGAGCTCTCAATGCAGCACCAACAAGCATTTTGCTGGCACTAAATTAGTGCATCTTTTACCTTTTAAGGAGTAGATCAACCCAACTGGACAAGCACAATGCGCTGATGCATCCCCCATGAATTAAAAAAATATGGTGATGACATTAAGACTTTCCTTTTCGATATACTAACATGAGGATATTTTCATGGTATAGAGCCCATGGAGGCTCTGCTGGGGAGATTTTCAAAGCACCCCCAGTAGCCTCATTTTGAACTATGCCCATGTAGCTGGCATGAATAGGGTCGGTAGGGAGAACAATTATTGCGGATTTATCATTAGGACTATAGGATTTATCTGACAGAGAAACCATTATATCTGATATATTTGATATCAAAACAATAGGCTTCCATTCACTCAAAGGCTGTATAGGATGCATTTGGAAAACATTTTTCTGACACTCCTACCTATTATATGTTTATGACATTATTAATTATGATATAAACACAATTCTTCCATGGTCCTAGGAAATGAAAGAAAAATAGGTATAAAAGCAGTATCCTATAATTAGGTTAAATTTTCCCATCCCGCTCTCTATTATGTGATCTATCAATGTTGAATTTTCTCTTCCTGCTTTCTATCAATCCTGATTGTGATTGGGTCTGATAATACCCTTTTCTCATTTTGTGATTGGCACACTTACAAAATAACGGCAGAATTCTTGTTCAGTGTTCAGTCTACAAGGATCTGTGGTAGATTCAACGATTATTTCTTGAAGCTAGGTGCACTTACAAAAATGTTCTCGGAATAACGGCAGAATCCTTGTTCAGTGTTCAGTCTACAAAGATCTGTGGTAGATTCTTATTGTACCATTCAATTTTCAGGAGTCATACATAGTAGCAATGAGCTACCATGTACCCGAGAAGTAAAGTGTCTTGCACCAAAGTACAAAGTGCAGGTCTCAGTATTTGAGGAACTCAAAAGTAACTTCTTACAAAGTACCTGAGCTATATACACACAGGGTGGTTCAAATAGCAGGAAGGGGTACATTGAAATCATGGAAGATCCGAAACTAGGCAGCCGTGACCACTTTAGGTCCTCAAGTTGATGATACCTAGCACTACAACTCTAAGTAGTCAAAATGACGGCTTTAGGTCATCATCCTGATGACCTGAGTCGTCAGTATTACAATACTGACAGTACTGACGACTTAGGTGATCAGGATGATGACCTAAAGTAGTCATTTTGACTACCTAAAGTTGCAGTTTTATGTATCATCAGCTTGAGGACCTAAAGTGGTCACTGCTGACTAGTTTCGGATCTTCCATGTTTTCAGTGTGGCTGTGTGAGTATCATATACATTTTAATAATGCCATAAATTGTAAAATATGATTGTAATAATGCATATAATTTGAGGCATTAATACATATAACTCCAGATGAGAGTTCACAGTCAACTGATCACCAGCTATGTGAATATATATATAATGTAAAGGACCAAAATCAACCGACCTCATGGTTCACTGACCTTGGACAATAGTGTATATAATTAGTTAAGGACAAGCCGGACCATTGTCACAGGCTGCTGAACACCATACACTAACAAAAGGCCATAGAGGTGATGGCGTTGTGAACTTCTGATGGCACTAACGCCATCTCATGGATGTCATGGCCCCAATAATGGACATGACCCAGATGTACCTGGACAAGACGTATCTCATGGTCTTAATCCGGTGTCAAAAGTTCTATTATCAAGGAAGCTAGGCCACCAAGAGTGTTTTAAGCTCTCGGCTTGCTAAAGACAAATCGATGCAACTTGTGCACATGCGCAACAAGGTACAGGGAGCTAACAGGTACCCCTCACCATATGTGCAGCTACAAGTGCGCAATTACACATACCAAACCAAGTGGGACAATGGGGGCGCGGCACTGATGATGGGGGCGCCCTATGTACCCCCATGGACATGAAAGACTCAGCACTAATGGACAATAGCAATGGCAGTTGCTGTTGGCTCCAGCTAGTCTAGAGGAAGGATGCTAGGGTTGGCTATTTAAGCTCAACCCTACCCTCGATCCAGGCAGTGTCCAGAGAACCACCTCGGAGACATCATCTTCAGTCCAGCTCTCCTGAGCCTGCTTTGCCCCTGCCACAAAAACACTCTGCTGGGTTAGACTATGTCAGCCAGACATAGGACTAAACCCCACTTTTAGCCAGAGGTTATCTTCTACCATCTATCTCCAAGAGGGTAAAGTTGCTATATCTTTTATTATCCCTCTATCAGCAGGCCAGGAGCTAGGTTGTGGTAACCCACCTACAACCTATATTAGACAATGTATTATTACTATTATACATAGGAGTGGAACACTTATATTATATTTACTGTGTGTGGATTACCTGTATATTGACATTTGTATTACTGGTACATAAATACTACCTAAACCTTGAATAAACCAGTGATAACTGGAATACACAATAAGAGCTTGATATTCTTAATCCTTATAGCCACTAGCCATAAAATATTTCTCATATGACAACTTGATCATACACATGTTCCTAGTATGACATGAGCATGTGCCATGATGAGAAGTCATCACATGTTACCTTGGGACTGATTGGTTAAGCCTTTAGGGGCTGCTGATGCAGGAGTGCATCATGCCCATAGGTCGGCTTGATGCACCAAGACTTCTTGCCAGCACTATACATATTATGTATACATATTATGTCTCACTGGGTCGGCATGGTGCTTTAATGCAGCCCTGGCAAGTTACTTGCCAGGGCTGCATGCATGCATCATGCCGACCAATGGGCATGGTCTTCTTTATACATCCAGCCCCCCATCCATCTCACAGACACACTACTTTAAAATACTGCACTGACTTCAAATGCCTGTATTTAGCTCCACCTTGGTCATATGACCATAAAGGGTTATAGGGTTCTATCAGGACCAGACAAGTTCCCAGAAGCTAAGCTAAGAGATCCCTCTTCACATGATCAGGCCTACAATCATTTTGTTCATACTGTGGCCTTTATAAGTTGGCATGCTTTTTACCTATGACACATCTTCAATCAGCCACCAGACCTTGACAGCTTTAGGTGAAATGTTACCCCTCTGAGGGCCCTGGGTACATTGATGCACAATATCCCTCAGTGCATACTATGTGCAGCCCTGCTAGTTTTATGTGCCCTGTGCTGCATTGCTGCATCATGCCTACACCATAGGGCATGATGCACTCCTGTGCTGCATTCCTGCATCATACCTACACCATAGGGCATGATGCACTCCTGTGCTGCATTCCTGCATCATGCCTACACCATAGGGCATGATGCACTCCTGTGCTGCATTGCTGCATCATGCCTACACCATAGGGCATGATACACTCCTGTGCTGCATTCCTGCATCATGGCTACACCATATGGCATGATGCACTCCTGTGCTGCATTCCTGCATCATACCTACACCATAGGGCATGATGCACTCCTGTGCTGCATTCCTGCATCATGGCTACACCATAGGGCATGATGCACTCCTGTGCTGCATTGCTGCATCATGCCAACACCATAGGGCATGATGCACTCCTGTGCTGCATTGCTGCATCATGCCTACACCATAGGGCATGATACACTCCTGTGCTGCATTCCTGCATCATGGCTACACCATATGGCATGATGCACTCCTGTGCTGCATTCCTGCATCATGCCTACACCATAGGGCATGATACACTCCTGTGCTGCATTCCTGCATCATGGCTACACCATATGGCATGACACACTCCTGTGCTGCATTCATGCATCATGCCTACACCATAGGGCATGATACACTCCTGTGCTGCATTCCTGCATCATGGCTACACCATATGGCATGATGCACTCCTGTGCTGCATTCCTGCATCATGCCTACACCATAGGGCATGATACACTCCTGTGCTGCATTCCTGCATCATGGCTACACCATATGGCATGACACACTCCTGTGCTGCATTCATGCATCATGCCTACACCATAGGGCATGATACACTCCTGTGCTGCATTCCTGCATCATGGCTACACCATATGGCATGATGCACTCCTGTGCTGCATTCCTGCATCATGCCTACACCATAGGGCATGATGCACTCCTGTGCTGCATTGCTGCATCATGCCTACACCATAGGGCATGATACACTCCTGTGCTGCATTCCTGCATCATGGCTACACCATATGGCATGATGCACTCCTGTGCTGCATTCCTGCATCATGCCTACACCATAGGGCATGATACACTCCTGTGCTGCATTCCTGCATCATGGCTACACCATATGGCATGACACACTCCTGTGCTGCATTCATGCATCATGCCTACACCATAGGGCATGATACACTCCTGTGCTGCATTCCTGCATCATGGCTACACCATATGGCATGACACACTCCTGTGCTGCATTCATGCATCATGCCTACACCATATGGCATGATGCACTCCTGTGCTGCATTCCTGCATCATGCCTACACCATAGGGCATGATGCACTCCTGTGCTGCATTGCTGCATCATGCCAACACCATAGGGCATGATGCACTTCTGTGCTGCCTTCATGCATCATAACTACATCATAGGGCATGATGCACTCCTGTGCTGCATTGCTGCATCATGCCTATATCATAGGGCATGATACACTCCTGTGCTGCATTCCTGCATCATGCCTACACCATAGGGCATGATGCACTCCTGTGCTGCATTCCTGCATCATGCCTACACCATAGGGCATGATGCACTCCTGTGCTGCATTCCTGCATCATACCTATATCATAGGGGGTGACTAAACAACAGTCCATCCGCCATGAATATGACCTTAGCTGTCGGCTTGGCGTTAAACAACCATTACTCACTCACTCAACTACAGTCCTAAATACTTCTTTGTTGCAACAGCAAATAAGGATTTTAACCCATTAAGGGCAGCTGATGCATTAATGCATCATGCCCATTGGTCGTCATGATGTACCAATGAAGTGCTAGATCAGCAGCCTTTAAAGGGTTAACCTCCAAGGGTTAAGGTTTCTTGGTTGCATGTTTAGGAAGCACCAAGGTCAAATGATTAAGGATTTGAGTGAAGGAGGCCTTGGGTCCTCGGTGTGTAGGTAGATCAAAAGGTTCCTACTATGTTGGTTGACTTTCTTCTATCCATATCAGCCAAAGTTACTTTGAGTGAACTTTGTGATATCATACAGGCAGGGGAGTAGAAAGACAATTTTTATTAATTGTACCCGGTAATCATTATGCCAACATGCCTGAGCGCTTTCTGGGCATTGGACAATTGCCATGTAACATACAAGGAATTACATTTAATCATATCAAAGGACTCTGACATCATTCTCAGGAATAATGGCATTCCAATAAGTTTCATTCCAACTCTAATGACAGGAGAAAAGGTAGAAGATTGCTTGGTTGAAGTTTGCATGGCCAATCGCCACACCCCTATTGGCATAACATGTCCTGCTCGCCACTACTGGTCGCATGACTTTATGTTATGGAATTTAAGCATTTTTACATCCATGTGAAAATTAATACAGAACTAAACTCCCGATCATACATTATGGCTTATCCACACCTCGGGGGGCGTCTCAGAATGGTCAGTTCTGACAATGTAAATATGAATTACAGATACAGCTCCTCTTTATGAGTGACGAACTATATACCAGTATCACACAGTGCAAAATGGTTAACCCTTTAAGAGACGCTGATGCATTAATGCATTATGCCCATTGGTCGTCATGATGCACCAATGAAGACTGCTCACTAGCACTTCATTTGAGCATTATGCCGACCCTCCCAGAGTATATGTATCAACCCCCCAGGGTTGACATGATACACCAATGAAGTGCTGGCGAGCAGTCTCGCCAGCACTTCATTGATGTATCATCACAAACAAAACTGACCGATGGGCATGATGCACATCCTGATTTTAATTAGGCAGAGACCTGTACTATCAATTCAGTAAAGAGGGATTAAAGTCATGCAAAAAGACTTGGTGCATGATCATAATTGTGGCAGCTAAAGGATTAGAACCACCATAGCCGATTCATCATCATGATGCTTGATTGCAGCCCTGGCAAGTCACTTGTCAGGGCTGAATTCATGCATCATGCCAACCCTGCCAGTTTGATAATCCCAGAGAATTGGCATGCTGCTCCATTGAAGTGATGGTGTGCTGTCTCGCCAGCACTTAATTGGTGCATCATGTCAAACACTCCTGCATTAGTGATCCTTAAAGGGTTAATGGCAGCAAATAAGGGTAATACTATTATGCATAATGTGGCCCCTAAAGGATTAGAACCAGTCTAGCCCCCTGTCTGAGGTTACTGACACTGCTCAATGCGTAGACGCTGCACCAGTTCTCTTCAGCCATCCTACTACGACATGGGGCCCCCATGTGGCGTAAATCAATACTAATGGATTTAGTGATAGATTTCAGCCGGCAGGGTGGAATAAAGATGGCCGATAATGGGATGCTGCACACTCCCCGGACAGCACCTCTTCACGGCCACTCTTGTATTCATTCACGCAAATACTCACGAGATTCCGCGGGAACAGATAAACATCACTCAAAAGCCTCGTTATAGGTGCCATCAGATAGCCTCGAGCCTCGTCTGGGCTTGGATTCTCGGAATATGGATCGAGGCTATATGTGTGAAGGCCAGGACTGACATGCATGATAATCACTAATTTGAATCTTAACTGCTCTCCCTCTTAGCCTAATATCTTATCAATGCAGGAATTCAATATCAACAACTGTAAGAGGTCTGCTTGCATTTCAGAACCAACCCACATTTTAATTATCAGTTGAATTTAGAAGCTATTCCATCTTATTTCTTCCCTCTAAAAATGAATAACAAAGCATGTTCATGAAGATCCATGGTCTCCAGTGAAAACGTACCATCTGTAACATCATCTTGGAAGATAACATCCCTTCTGAAGAAATTGAATGAGTAATTGTATTCATACACCCAACACTTGCAATTGAAATTGAATCTGCCTTTATTTACTGAAAATGTGTTTCTAACATGATATCTGTAACCGAGTTTTATGTGCTTCAGTTTTGCATACGTTTTTCTCATCAAATGATTATTGTATAGATGACTATCCATTTACACAGCAACAATCTCAACCAAAAAAATCCTTCACTCAAATCAAACCTCTGTTTACACTTTTAATTAAAATTGAATTTGGTGGAAATCTGTTTCTGATATGATAGATTGAATTCTGTAACTATGTCTTATGTGCTTCAGTTTCGCAAGTTCTTTTCCAAAATGAGCAAGTAATTATTGTGCAGATCAAAATGCATTTACACAGCTACAATATCAACCTAAGAGATTTCTTCATTCAAATTGAAACCTCTGTCCAAATCATTTGATAGTATCTTCTGTCTAATGCTATAAATGCTCTAATGTTACAGACCCTTCCGTAATGTCTGCCATTCTCTGCTGACCCCACTTGGAAGTACTTAACCCTTTCAGCGTCTTCTCACAAGATCTCACGAGATCACGCGTCTTGAACATGTAACGTCCTTCAGGACTGCAGCAACTACTGCCCCTCATTACCATTGGTCAAAGGTCACTCTCCTTTTGACCAATCAGGAGTTGGTATTAATGGGGCTGCGGCAGAGCGACAAGTACAGATTGGTTCCGGTACACTCTCAAGTCCTCCCTTACACTCTCCTAACACCATCTATTTGAAAGATGTTTCCCTTACAGGCCATTTGGTCCCACAGATTTCATTATTTTCGAGGCCCGGATTGATCTTGGCAGGACCAAATACCTGAATATTACAATTGTCAAGAAAGAAATGATGAGAAACAAGAATTAATTCACCATCTTAATCATTTAACTCTTTAAACCAAAGCAGACAATAATACCTTTTGTAAAACCCAAAATGTAGCCTTGGGCCCACAAAACACACAATTACAGCCAGCCATTTGGGCCTGCAGTCTGGTCCATTTCCGCCAGCATGGCAGTAATTTTTCTGGTAAAAGCCTGTGTCCCGCGCGTTTTTGTATTGACCACAGTAAAGCTTTAAACTCTCCTGCTATCTCTCTCTCCAATGCCACAGCATTAACTTTTCAGTTCTTTGGTGTAATTGTTTAGAGCTTAGTGTCTGATGATGCTTCAACGCTCCATGTTTATTCCTTGTTGTGGACACTCAATGCAGCAGTGATGAGTATTTTGCTGGTGCTAAAATAGTGCATCTTTTTACCGCTGTAGGAGTAGATCAAACTAACTGGATGAGCACAATGTGCAGATGCATCCCCTATGAATCAATATAACTTAGTGATAACATTAAGTCCTTCCTTTTTGATATACTAACATTAGGATATTTTCGTGGTATAGATCCAATGGAGGCTCTGCTGGGAAGATTTTTTCAAATCAGGCCCAGTAGCCTCATTTTGTGATACGCACATGTAGCTGGCGTAAATAGGGTCATTATACCACGATTTCGGCACTTCCGGTGGGTTTATATGCAGTTTAGCCGTGCATTATTCTGCATATACCACCCTTGTGCATTTTTGAAATTTTTGGTATATACTTTTTCCGGGTCAAGTTGGACTTAGAATATTTTGGGAGACGCTGGCGGACATAGAAATTTAGTCTCGCCATTGTTTCAATGTGAAAAATCGTCCCAACTCGTATGAGGATCGAACCCCGGCCGCAGTGGTGGTAGGCGAAGACCTTAGCCATAGCGCCACACTGAACGGTGATGAAATCCAATGCGAAAATAAATAAATTCTAACCTTAGGTCCTAGTGGTACGTTTCCAGTCAGTTTTCGTATGGAATCCAACCATGGCATGTTATAATATTGAAATCCCAAGAAGTTTTCGATCCATAGACGAGGAATGCGTGCTAATTTTCTCCATTTTCTTCGATATAAATAAGAATCCATTGATTTTTCCATCGTACGCCCGTGGCCGCTCTGCGCGAAGCCATTGTTTTTGTTCCTTGCCGGGACAGGTACCGCCGTGTTCACACTCACTTTTCGTATCGAATCCAACCATGACAAGTCTTCAAATTAAAACATACATATCCTTAGACATCCTAGATGAGTACTCCATGCTTGATATGTCCGATACATTCAAAATAAATAAGAATCCATTGATTTTCCAAACCGGTCCGAAATTTTCGGCGTCTTCCTCGTACGGCGAGCGGATGACCTATATCCACATCCGGGCCCCTGACACACTTTCGCCGAACAAGGAGGCGGGTGGGAATGGCCGGACCGCGACTCGCGTACATTGGGAAAATCAATGGATTCTTATTTATATTGAAGAAAATGGAGAAAATTAGCACGCATTCCTCGTCTATGGATCAAATACTTCTTGGGATTTTAATATTATAACATGTCATGGCTGGATTCCATACGAAAAGTGACTGTATACACAGCGGTACCTCTCCCGGCAAGGAACAAAAACAATGGCTTCGCGCAGAGCGCTGACCCGGGCCGTGTCGCTTGCTTTTACAAAATGTATTCTCCTGGCTATAATCTTTGGATATCAGGTAAGAAATTAATACAAAATGGAGGAAATGGTGGTATAAACCTATTAGGTGATGCATATCGGGGCCCCACGGGCTGTATATGCTGTATATACCCTCGCCGCTCCGCGGCTCAGGTATATACAGCATATACAGCCCTAGGGCCCCGATATGCATCATCTATTAGCTTAATAGTGAGAACAATTATTGTAGATTTATCATTAGGACTGTAGGATTTATGTGGCAGAGAAACCTATACTTTTGATATAATTGATATCAGAACAATAGGCTCAGTGGTGGATTTAAAGGGGGATGTAGGGGCGTGCAACCACCTTTTTCCCAGTGCTTAGAGTTGAACTACATATTTTTTGGACCCAAAAATTTGCCCAAAAATAGGGGGTGCGCCCCCTCCTTTTTAAAATCCTGGATCCGACCCTGCCTAAGGCTACCATTCACTCAATGGCTGTATAGGATGCATATTTGGAGAAAAAAAAATTCTGACACTGCTACTCTTTATAAATGATTATGTTTACATCATATATGATTCTCCCTTGGCCCTAGGAAATGAAATGAAAATAAATAAAAAAATGTGTGGTCCGATAATTTGGGTTGAATTTTTTATCGTTCTACTTTCCATTATGTGATCTATCAATCCTGATTGTGAAAGGGTCTGATAATATACCCGTTTCTCATTTTGTGATTGGCACACTGTTAATACAATGTCGTCGGAATAACAGCAGAATCCTCATCGCAAGGTTGCCAGAGATCCTTCATTATTTTCCTTGTACATTTGTGCAGCAGCATACTGCCACACTGGTTTAGTGGAACACAAGTATGGTGGTTCACTGTTCCGGTTTACATGAATCTGTGGTAGATTCAATATTTATTTCTTGAAGCTAGGTGCAGTTACTGATAAAGGTGATCTTGTTGTACCATTCAATTCTCAGGAGTCATACATAGTAGCAGTGAGCTACCATGTACCTGTAAAGTGTCTTGCACCAAAGTACAAAGTGCAGGTCTCAGTTTTTGAGGAACTCAAAGTAATTTCTTACAAAGTACCTGAGCTATATACACACAGGGTGGTTCCAATAGCAGGAATGTGTGGCTGTGTGAGCGTGTGCCATGATGAGAATTCATCACCTGTTACCTTGACACTGATTGATTAATCCTTTAAGGTGTGCTGATGTAGGAGTGCATCATGCCCATAGGTCAGCTTAATGCACCAATGAAAGTGCTGGCGAGACTCCTCACCAGCACTTCATTGAAGCATCATACCAACCCTACGGGAGTGTATACATATGTCCCGCAGGGTTGGCATGGTGCATGAATGAAGCCCTGGCAAGTTACTTGCCAGGGCTGCATTTGTGCATCATGACGACCAATGGGCATGATCTTCTTTACACAGCCAGCCCCCATTCATCTCCCATACACACTACCTGAAAATACTGCACTGACTTCAAACGCCTGTAATTAGCTCCACCTTGGTCATATGACCATAAAGGGTTATAGCGTTCTATCAGGACCAGACAAGTTCCCGGAAGCTAAGCTAAGAGATCCCTTTTCAGATGATTTGGCCTACAATCATTTTGGTCACACTGTGGCCTCTAGAAGTTGGTATGCTTTTTACCTATCACACATCTTCAATCAGCCACCAGACCTTGACAGCTTTAGGTGAAATGTTACCCCTCTAAGGGCCATGGGTACATTGATGCACAATATCCCTTAGTGCATACTATGTGCAGCCCTGCTAGTTTTATGTGCCCTGTGCTGCATTCTAAGTCTGTAGGGGGTGATACACCCCTGTGCCCCATTCATGCATCATGCCTAACATAGGGGGCGATGCACTCCTGAATGTTTAGGCAGATCCGGTGACTAATTGATATTTTTATATACTTTTTCTTGGCAACATGCACGCAAGGAGGCATCCTTTTAACATCCAAGGGTTAAGGTTTCTTGGTTGCATATTTAGGAAATGCCAAGGTCAAATGATTAAGGATATGAGGGAAGGATATCTTGGGTCCTCGGTGCTAAAGGTTCCTACTATGTTGGTTGACTTTCTTCTATCAGTATCAGCTAAAGTTACTTTGAGTGAACTTTGTGCTATCGTGCAGGCAAGGGGTAGAAAACTATTTTCATTTCATTGTAGTCATTATGTCAACTCGCCCAAATGCTTTCTGGGCGTTAAAGTTTGGCAGATAACAGAACTAACGAAAACCTGGCCATAGAAGTCTAGTGGACTATGGGCAAAAGGAAACTTGAATTGGTCGGACACCTCAGTCATGAAATGTAATAAGGGGGCTATTGCCATTGCGGAGTATCACAAAGGACCACTACCCTTCTTGTAACCACTGCAGAAATGAGCATGCGGCCAGATATTATAATGGACATGTACTTTACTACTTACAGAAAGTAGTGTGCTCACTACACCACCCTCAGCACTGTACTACTTTAAAGCACGTTCGTCATTCATGGACGCCACATCCATTGGTCATCATGATGCACAAGTGAAATGCTGACAAGACTGCTCACATGTACTTTATTCACACATGGTGCCAATTCTCTAGAACTCCATAGGTTTGACATGACACATTAATGAAGCCTTTCTACTCTAGGCCAGGAAGGCATTTCTCAAGATAGTACGACTAGACCCCCTTCAAGTTGTAGTGAGATCCCTAAATTAAATGCCATTACAGCACTGCATCTAGTAGTGATGTGATGGCACTGGTACGACTACCCTACCAACCCTATGTAAATACTGCCTTAAGTGCTAATCGTACAGAGTAGTCGTAGTGCATTACCTACGATCACCCACTGTGATATTGAGGGTTTCAAGTCATACTGGTTGTGTCTAGTTGTACCATCTTGAGAAATGCCCTCCTGAGGTCTATATTCACGCACCATGACGTCCAATGAACCCTACTAAGGATGGCTGCTACCCCGAGGCAGCACTTAAGATACCCCCAAAAGGAAAACTGCTGCTGCCTTAGAAAAAAAAAACAGCTGTGAGGTACATGGGGGTTATACCACCACATTGCATGCTTACTCTTATTATTGCAGGTCATTGTAATAATCCTTCTACATGGATACATATGGGCCCTTCTCAGTAAATTATAAAATTGTTGTAGTATTTTCATATTCCTTAGCTATAGACTCATGCAGCAAGAAAGGGTAACTTCTTTCATGAATAAAGTTGTGTTTAGTTCAATTTTGGTGGAATGCTTGTAGTGACCACATGTGCAAATGACTTACACCAAAGGATTCACAAGACAATTATCATTCAATAATTGGTATTACATGGCAGGCCTGACAAGGAAAGTTTGCATTCTCAATAGATTTCCTTAAGAGAAGTCCAAAATAACTTCTCTGAGAAGTCAACCTTTCTTACCGCATGGATATATACTAAATTAAGGACAGCATGCATACACACAGTCTACTCGTCCAGGCATACGGCCAGGAGTAAAGACCTACATGCCCCCTTTTTTTTATTCGTCTTTAGGTCCTGGCGATAAACGATGCAACAATGTGTAAAAAGAACCCTCCTTTCTTCCGGCAGTGCCTTTCATCCTATAACGTTGCATCACATTTTGCTGTGTTCTAAGGAGCGCCCACCCTTGTCCATGACTGAGTAGAGGGGTAAGGGGCTGGAGAGGTGCAGTAAACGATGGTATGCAGATAGAGATGGATTAGCCCTGGTTAGGGGTGGGGTGGGTTTTGCAATGTTTCACAACCCTGACTGATTATAGCACAGGAGGAATGGATGAAGGGGGGAAGGGGGGGGGGGTCAGGCAACATCTTTAACAATAGGGATTGTAGTAGTTTTAGATTCATTACATTGTAGGTGTAGAGTTAACACAAGGAATTTTAATAAAGGAGGTGAAATAGCCGCAAACCACATTTGTAATTGGAAAAGCCAAACAGAAAATAGTAGGCCTTGGCTGGTACTTATTTTACTCCACCTGGTCGTGCACCCCATTGTTCCTACTGTAGGTTTATTTCCATATTCTGCAGTATGGGGGCCAGCAGGAGGTTTTATTAACTGGGTCAAGTCTGGGAGGAGGTTTTTGTGAACTAGGCCAAGTAAAGTGGGAGGTTTTATGATTTAGGTCATTTTTGAAGAGCAGATGAAATTCTTGAGAAAATGCTGTCCCATATGGGATTCCTAACCATGCACCAGACAGTGCTGGGATCCAGAGTCCCATGTGCTAACCATTACACCATGGAACCTCAGTTGATACCATTGCTGTTAGAACATCTACTGAATAGCTATATGCTACAACTATGACTGACTAATCAATTTTAGATGAACAGGGTTTTTCCACTTTCAAAGTTTGACCAGTCAATGTAGTGGTTAAGGCCTTGGACTAGAAATCTGGACCACACAGGTTCAAACCCTTGGTTTTGAGAAATGGAAAAGAAAATCAAACTATGTCACTTTCATGTTCTTGTTAATAATCAATGATAACGTCAAACAAGTCCAGATGTCCACTTGAGCCCATCCCAAATGAATACATGGTATTACAATTGTAAAATTTACTCTCTAAGCCTTAGGGGACACTCCCATTATTGACTCCGCCTCTAAAAATATGTCCCAGAGAACGACTAATATTTTGGAGACTCTCTTGAACCAAGGCAAAGAAAAATAAAAGCTGTGTTTCCAGTAACATAGCTCAAAGTGCTAGGTCGGTAGGTCAGATTTCTTTTTTTTTTTTTTTTTTTTACATTTTATATAGGAAATGTTAGGGCACATATTTATGGATTGATTTCATTGTAAAATAATTATGAGAAAATGGCAACTATGAGAGAGGGGGAGAACATGAAAAGGATACAGGAAAAATCCTCAAAAAGTAATGAGAATTTCTTTAAAATATGAAAAAAATGAGACAAAATTCTTCAAAATCACAGAAAAAAAGGGTTTTTTTTGCCCCTGTTTTGCTAGGGTCGGTCGGGTTACTGGAAACACACCTTTTTTTTATTTGTCCCAATGTCCAAACCAAGGTAGCAGGTTGTCCAGGTGCAGTAAGTGCTGAAGCTGGTTACCAACAGCTATCACTGATAACAGTTATCAGATGGGTACCACCTGTCCTCCGAGAGGCCCTCAGTGAATAGTTTGGATTATTTCATTGGCTGATAGTTAATCCTGCTAAGTCAGTATTCAGCGTAATTAGAATATTATGTGCTTAAAAATATCTGGAATGTCTGTCTAGTACATCTAGTACATGGAGCTCTTATTAAGCCTTACACCTAGCACACCTCGATACCAACTACACGCTAGTCTGACAGGGGTCGATAAATGTAGATCCGCATTACATATATTCATTTCTACCGAACACCCAGATACCCTCCATACACATAACTGTGTTTGTATCCTACTACATCTTGTAGTGAGGTGGGTGGGAGGTGTCCACCTATTATGTACAGTGGCTAACCCTCCCTTTACCAATAGGGCATTGGTGCAGTGTGGAACAAAGATCCATGTATACAAGTTACAACTCATGCACACAGGGCTTGATGTCTTTGCAGTGTCAGCATCTTCAAAACCTACACATTGTTTGAACTGCAGTCTGAAAACCTTCCCACTTTTAGTAATTGCTAAGGATACACTCTACAACAGTATTACTAGTTATTGTCTATTTTTGATAGGAAATCCTCTAGAACTCTGGATATTTTGTGTACTTGTGATATTAACACATAAATCATAATAGTACACAGACACAGGCAACTCCTGTTACATCCTAAGTTTTGCGCAATAGCCACTTATTCTCAAGGTTATCAAAAACATCTATCATGTACCCATACCATTATTAGGGACTATGATCGACTGCTCTAATTATCCCTCTGTAATTAGCTTCAATATCACCTCAAGCAAACTGCGGAAGTAATTCGTCCACTGACTTGTGCACCATTTAGTAATAAGCTGATGAGAGGTTCTCAGCCTCAACCAATAGGGAAAGGATTGGGAGTACCAGTGTCATTTTATCCACTGACTCTGACACAGCTCCCACTGAACAAAAGCCAAGTTTGGAACATTCACAACTGGGTGAATTTAGGGAGATAACTTCTTAATTTAGGGAGATAACTTCTTAATTTAGGGAGATAACTTCCTAATTTAGGGAGATAACTTCTTAATTTAGGGAGATAACTTCTTAATTTAGGGAGATAACTTCTTAATTTAGGGAGATAACTTCTTAATTTAGGGAGATCATTCCTTTAGTAACTTAACATCCCCTTCTACACGAACAGGAACGACTCATTTACTCTAGAGTGACTTGAGATATGTTCATATGAATCTTGAGTTCATCCTAGGATGTAAACTTAAACTTTCTTGAATATAACATGTTTTGGCATGTCCATGATACCCTTGCAATGCAATTACAGTGTTTCATTGTTCGGTTTTACTAGGTAAATTTAACAGTTATTTCTCAGAGTGTAGGAGCTGATAAGATGTAAATCTGACACTGAACCTATTATTGCTCACATAGCGGCCATGACACTCCGGTCCCCCACCTGACTCATTATCGGATTCTCCCCACAGGAGGCACCATCATCACATAGAAGTGACATCAAGGCTCATTTACCTTCACCAAAGTTCATTCACCTTCATTTGAGTGAGGGGTGAGGCCATCACAACATAAGTCTTGGCATAAAACTGTATGGGAAGACCCATTCTTCACAGGGGCGTGGAGAGGCTGAATCCATTCTCCACATCCCCATTCTCCAATATGACATCATCAAAATAGCCAGGGCTTTTTTACCCACAAAGTATGTAATGAATACAGAGATTCACCCTGCTTTGAGGTTATCTCGTGAAGAAACACTCAGTCTGGTGTGATTCTCGTGGACCTCTGTCGAAATCCCCTAATACATAGTGCATGGGACTACAATGAGAAATCTGAGCCTCCATCATCTCCAATAGTGTCACTGTGTGAATACAGACCCATATCCCTTACAATGTGTACTAATCAGCCCTTACTGTCACCTGCTGCCCTCATATCCTTCACTTTGATCTCCCTAATCAAGCAAAAGGCAGTCAGTGATACCCATCCCTTCCTCTTTAACCACAATGACTGTCACCCCTTTCATAAGAGTCTGTTTTCCACCATGTTCACAAGTCCCTGAAATCTGATAAGGGTATTTGTTTTTAAATATGTCGGAGGAAATTCAAAATAGGGTCATTTTCAAGACTGAGTCAGTGCTTTGTGTGTCTGGAAATATGGCCAGACATTTCAGATTATGACAGGTCGATTAGTATAACATGAAAATTGCATCGATAGATTAATAAGTAATTGAGTATCATTTAGAGGGTATAAGGTGAAAGAACCGTCAGTGTTTTGTCGACAAAAGTCTGTGGACGGGGGGGGGGTACAGGTAAATACAGGCGTTCACAACATGAAATGAGAGATAATACTGAATTCTTCTGTTCAGATAGTCATAATAATTCAGCCCTTAAAACCATATGAGGTATTGGAGAGAATTGTGATTTAAGCCAGACTTCATGTTTTGAAACTTACAGCTTCCACTTTGTGTAGCATTTCTCGACAGGGAAATCAATTTATCTGTTTATTGTCATCAGGAGTTGACATCGTAGCAAAAAGGAATAGCCATAAAAGTGTAAAAAACACTCCTCAAACTAGGGCAAGCAGTCTGACAAGAACATAAGAATTTGAATTCCAAAAGTTCAGGAAATCTCCGAACTAAACGGTTATTCTTTTGACCTAGTTGTCAGGATTTACAAAATCTGATTTTCTTTGAATTCTCTCCTAGTAATAGCTAATGTGAAAACGAAGATTTCATCAATTTAAATACCATTTTGTAGTCGAACCGATAGGGGAAGCCAGCATAGAAGCTACAGTCCCAATACAATCCCCCATGGAATCAGACAGAGTAGAGTAGACTAGTTCCTGTAGATAGTTGGGACACTATACCCCTCTACTCCCAAATGAAGATCCAGGGAACAAAAGCCTGCCCCGTTGAGGGAATTGCTGCAGAATTGGCTGGCTCCCAATATCAATACACTGCCGGGTATAGATTGTGTGTTCCTGCCGGGCACCAGTGTAGCCTTAGAGACTGCTACTGTATTAAAAGGAATTTATAGGAAGATCTAGATTTGTTCTACAGTTCGCCACCATTGCACTGTAAGAAAAATGTCGCTGAAATAACGACAGAATCCTTGTCCTAAAGTTGCCAGAGATCTATCATTATTTTCACAGAGATTACTTGTACATTACTGTACCACCCTACTGCCACCTGGGGCTTCTTGTACAACCTATACTGGTTCACTGCTATAGAACTATGGTGATTCACTGTTTTATGAAGATCTTGTTCCTACTCCAGTCCTCACATCCCCTGGTTACTACACTCTGCTATGTATTATCATCATATAGGAGGGTGTTTCCAGCGGGTGTGACACTACACCGACAAAGTAGCTAAAGTTGAGTATGCCTGTCTCTGTCTCTGTTTGTTTGGCGGTCAGTCTTTGTCTGTCTCTGGCTGTCTCCCTCCCTGTCTCTCTATCTCTGTCTGTCTGTGTCTCTCTGTCTCTGTCTCTCTCTCTCTGTCTCTCATTGTGTCTGTCTGTCTGTGTCTTTCTGTCTGTCTGTCTTTCTTTGTCTGTCTGTCTCTCCATGCATGTTTGTCTTTCTGTGAGTCTCTTACTGTCTCTCTCTCTGGCTTTTGGAATTCAAATTCAAATGTTCTATTGTATTGTTTCCTGTTCTTATATCTCATCTTAGTTCCCAACCAGCATTAAAAGGGCAGTACACACTGAGGGTGTTTTAGGAGATTTAGGAAGAAATGTTCAGTATGTACAACTGATTATTATCATGCTTGGCTTCTATGGTCCTATGGCATTGAGACTTCTATTCAGAAGGCATTATGGGCAAATGGCAATAAGAAAAGTCGATATATCCTTAATACGATTTCCAGCTAATAAATCACCAGACGGTATCCCGCAGATCTTTATACAGCTTCAATCCTTTTAATATAGTACAAGTATGATGCAGTCAGTCTTACCACACACAACCAATGCGGTGGAATACCTACCTAAGACAACCAACCCTGTGGACACACATCACAGCCCTGAAGCATGCAGCGCTGGCGGATTCTTGGCCTTATATTATCGCTATGGGGATTTTCATCACTGTTTCAGATTGAAGGCGGTGATGGCCATCAGGGCACAGGTACAGGCAACTCACGATGGTTAGCCTTGTTTTGAGTCCAATTTAATTATGAGCTCATAATGTCACATGCAGTGATGGCAGCCGGCCACCGATGAGCATGGAAAGTGGAATTTAATAGATTAGGGCTTGATAAGGAACCAAGATAACAAATTTTAAGATCTAATAGAACTAGAAAGCAGGGGACCCTAAGGATACTGGCCCTATGCTGTCCATCAGTGACCGATGGCCATCAGTTTATTTTTTCTAGATATAAACAGTTCCATCATGGCCTTCAAGCTGAAACAGTGGCGAAAATCCCCATAGTGTTAAGGCTGAGAATCTGTCAATGCTGTGTGCTTCAGGCCCTTTACAAATTGTCCATAGGGGACAGTCAGCACCCTCACATTTATACTCTACTACAGTGATTCACAGTGAATCATATTGGAGGGATACAACATTGAAATAAAGCACTCTGATTGTGGGGCTACCTTTCATGTGTGAAAGGGACACTATAAACAGATATACTAAACCGTTGACGCCCCCATTAACACATCACTATCTCTGTTATAGGTACAGTCAGGAACACACTGTAAAATAATACCGGTTGAATCTACCAGGGATCATCATGAAACTGAACAGTGGACCACCTTAGTTGGAAAGCAAGGAACCAGGTGGCAGTACTGTGGTAAACAATTGTACAAGGAATCCTTTTGAAATAAATATGGATTTCTGGCAATTTTGGGATGATCAATGCACTGTTATTTCAACAACGTTTCTCACAGTACAGAGGAAAACCCTGAAACAGCATAATTCATAATGGGGAGCATGGGGGGATATGTTCACTCATTTTCCAAAGCTTCATAGCCAGAGGCAATATTGAAGCTAATTGAAAGACCTGCTTGTTTTTTCCCTCCCATTGCTGCCTAATGATGGCGGAAATTAGTCTAACAAACCACCCTCTCACCAGGCGGCAGCACTGGAGGTCATTTCAAAACCATAGCTAAAGATATCGTTTTGAAATGCCCTGCAGTAGCTTTTCTATTCTTCATCAGACCACATAGAATCATGGCTGATCTTAAACTTGTATAGTAAAGTATAGTGAGGAACCAGGTTACATATAGCATGGGGAGGTTTGCACCAGGAAGCAGGCCTAAACTGACGTGTGCATCGCTCAGCCCAACGAAGGTGGTACTAAACTCATGGCCCAGATCACAGAAGCCGCTGCTTCCCCTCAATGTTAACAAAAGTATTGCGTCAGGTTGGTCACTTTCACACGATAGATCATGAGATGGCAAGCATTATCATGGCTGTGTACACAGATTCTCAGACCTGTGTTATCGCTATTACATATGGGATGTTTACGGCTCATATGCATTTTATAAGCATGAAAAAAGAAAAAAAAGCCTGGAGGCTACAAAGAAGAATAGGATCATAGATTGAAATATAAATGCATGACTTGCACATACACTTTGGGGGTTAATGGACCAGCTTGTCAAAAGGCTTGAGTTCTGTTCTTAGATTCCTTACTTAACCTCTATATGAAGTTCATGAATACAGAATTAGCTGACCAGTATGCAGTAATCATTTCACTCTATGCCATCAGGAAGGCCATAGAATTCAATAGATCAAATTGCAGAGCCCTAAATCGCCATGTGGGATTCAACCTTGAGTCGATTTTACTTCTCTTGCCCCAGAGCAATAGTCTCTCCATAGGAGGGTGTTTCAAATATAGCAGGATTTTGATTCTCATTATAGCTAACTCACCTTCCAGTTTCTCACTCTTCTCCACCCTGAGAAGCAACTTCCCACCTCATACTGTAATAGAATTGATGTGGAATTGACTTCCGCTGAATTATTCAGCGGAGTGAAAAGTGGGGGTTGTGGTTCTATGGTTACACCTGAATGCATCAGGGTTCAAATTATATAATATTACTTAGGTCAGGGCCAAATCCCATAACCCGATTATGCTATAATCGGCAACTTAAAACTTGAACGGTGTAGGCCGATGTGTGTAGAATACACATTTCCAAAAGAATATATCCCAGATTCCATGGCCGACAGTGCATGAGAGTACCAATCTTTTAGTTCATTCTAATCTCCTTGCTGATTTTCAGATATCGAACCTGTTAGCAGCTAGTTAGATATTTTAGGTAGGTTTGTATGAACCCGGTTCTTCCATATCATGGGATACAGCTAGTCCCATTAGTAGATGGTTTGAATTCCCATATCTGATATCTAATAAAAGGCACATTTACATTACCAACTATCATAGAACCCTTCATTTACCATTGAATTGTCCTTCACAGAGAGAAGAAGACTGAATGCTTTGACATGCACTGCACATGTCAAGAATTGTCTCCTACATGACATGCACAAAGGCACGTCAACAAAGCCACATTTTGTATGTCAACTTCATTTGACATGCCTAGTGAACACATGTCACATATATTCCTGGTTCATGCACCTGAGTGCCAGGTAGTACTGTGTGACAATTATGCAAGGGTCAACAGCAGTCAATAGCTGTGTACCAGTGGTACAATTAAGGTATATGAGGGGATATTATGGATCCACAGGCCTGCAACAACAAGGCCTATGTCCCTATCTACATAACTTCTCCTTGTGAGGGGACCTTTATGCAGTCTATAAGACAAGGACATGGAGGTACATGGCAATGCCATATGTCTTCATGTATTGTAGACATTGGGGCAATGTTTTATACATTGGGTGGTAGCACTAAACCCTTTGGTAATCTTCCTGGCCCACAGATAAGGTGTCTGATCTCCCCTGTTGAAGTATTCAGGATTTAGGGGTTTCATTTTGTAATGTTCTATGGGCTATGACCTGAATAATCCATGAATTTAACTCCTGGAGATACACACACAACATTGAACCAAAATGGCTGCTGGACTCAAACTAATTATTTATTCACAAGAGGTCACATGACCTGAATACTGGTCTGTGATTGGCCGATGGCTCAACACTACATCTCTCCCCTTTTAGAATAAACCTTGGGTTATTCGTAATGTTGAAACACATATTTAGGATAAAGACACTATGAAAGTACTATTCAAATGTTCAGAATATGTACTGTCAGTTAAGAATGTTTATGGTAAACCATGTCAGCATCTTCTCGTATATATCAGATATATCAGTCACTGTCCTTTGTCTGCAGGTTTAGGATTCTGAGACTCTTGTTGAGATGACTTCTGTTGCTGTTTAAACTTGAGCCTATGTACAGATGTCTCACCTCGCTCAATAGTACTAGATTGTTGCTCAGACATCTCCATAGATCTACCTTTGTCTAAGATCTGGTCAAGTGTCCAGTTCTTGTTCTCCAGAGCGTCTTTCCTCAACTTGGAAGATCTACAGTGTTGAATCACCTGAGACTTCAGTTCACGCTTTAAATCAGTGAATTCACAGTACTTGGCAAGCTTCCTCAATTCAGTGACATACATATCCAGAGTTTCACCTGGTTCCTGCTCTCTCATGCGGAACTCATAGATGCCAAACTCAGGATTCACTTGAGGTATGAAATAGTCATTGAGAGCATCACACACTACTGTACAAGCATCCTGATTGTTTGCAGCCACAGGATCTGGGATAGTCAGTGTATCACAAATGTCATCAACCTCCTCACCTGCATAGTGTAGCATTAGAGACTTCTTCCTTGCAGCATCTGTTATTGTCAGACCAACCATCAGCTGTTAAAAGCGTCATACCCACTTTTTCCACCTGACCCCAACTGTGTCTCTGTCTGACAGATCAAAAGGTGGAAAGTGTGGCAGAGCCTCAGCCATGATTGCCTTCAAGCACAGATGCTCAGGGTTACTTACAGGATCAACAGTTAATGTCAGTAAAGTCACTCACCCTGTCTTGGAAGTCTTAATCAGTCCTACCTCAATACAGTGGTGGTGGTAGTGGCACACGGTTGGCCTGCTCCTGGATCTTAGCGCACCTCAGCAGTGGCAGGTGTACACACAGAGCAGCAGCAGGTAAGCAGGGAGGGGAGCTCCAATTCAGCTTGAAAGTGAGCTATTTCTCCAAAATTCCCCTTATTCAGCCAATAACTTGTGTAAAATCCTATCTCTCCTGGATCACTGAGTTACCATCCCATCCTAGATCGCCAAATGTAATGTTCCATGGGCTATTTGCCCCATCTAGTGGTATATCCTACAAAAATTTTGCATGTCAAACCTGACATGGCTATAACATGGCTATGACCCTTGTCAAATCACAAGTGACATGGGATTTCAAGGTATGTCAAATCATAGGAGGTGTAAGGCGTGCTACAGGTGTCATGGTGACATATGTGCCCATGTTCCAATGACATGTGCTCTCTACGTCAAATCTAACTTGACATGGGTATACATGTCATTTTGTCAGATACAGTTTTTTCAGTGTTCAATGCCTAATTCTGCACCCGATTTTGAAAGGATATCTACCCGATCTATGTGACTTGCCAGCTTTGCAATCATTTATTAGGTTTAGGCCCTCAGGGAATTGCAGGAAGGAACTAGCCAGGAATGGGTTCTTACTTGCGAAGTACACACTGGAGGCCGTTGCAAAAAGATTTGGAATTGATTCTGTCGGAAGCACTATTCCCAAAATGGAACTCACTAACCTCAGGAAATCAATTCCCTTGTGTGTTGCGAAAAGGGAATCAGTTAGAGGAGTGGTATATGAGTGGTACAGAGTTGGGGTGTAATTCTCAAGCAGGAGACAATTCTCTGTGGAAGTCGATTCTCAGGGTGGGGAAGAGTGGAGAATTGGAAGATCAAATAGCTACAGTGAGAATTTGTCTCCAATTCTTTTCGCAACAGCCTCCTGATTCTAGACAACCCCTAATGCACTTCTCTCACAACACAACAGAGAATCACTTCCCGCAGGTGAGTCAGTTCCGTTTTGTGAATAGCACCTCTGAAAACACAATCCACCCTTTTAGAAACACCCTTCTGCTGATAGCCACCCAGTGCCCATGACAACATGAACTAGGTGCTCAATGAATGGAGCCTTCTTTCCTACAGTACCCTTCTTGTCAGCTCAAACCCTAATACTACGCATACTCGTACAGCTCTAAGGGGCCCTCTTATCTATAGGTGAGGAGGGTGAAGGACTAGATGAGGTATTGGGAGGTACAAGTGGTGTACAACCACTATCTGTGTAAACAACAGCTATCTGAAGTACTACAGGCTAACCATCCTACCACTATCTTTGTAGAAATGAACACTATTTATAGTGCTATACATAGAGGTCACGGTGTAGAGGCTGGCCATCCAACCACTATCTGTATAAACGGCTGCTATCTGAAGTACTCCACATAGACGCTGAGCATGGATGGTCAGCCTCTAACTGTGGTAGTTTAGATAGTGGCTCTTTACACAGAGTGTGGGTGTACAAGGGGTGCTGTGAAAAGGTGCTTAGATGGAGATGGATTATCCCTGGTTGTGGGCGTGTCATGGAATGCTTCATTACACTGATTAATTACTGTGCTGTAAGGAGACCTATAGGTGGCTCCATTGCCAGGTACATGTGGCACAGGCTGAAACAACACAGGATTCTCAGATGCTAGTAAATGGTTAGGTATATTATATACAAAGGTAAGACAATATGTATCAAATTAGGAGTCCATACTGTCTATGCTTTTTCCAATAGACGGTGGTGCCACCTGATACAGCAAAGATGCTGGTAAATACGCACCATCACCTTTGCAGTACTCAGTGGCACCACTGTCTATAGGTTAATGCATAGACACTAGGGCCATGTGCACCTACTGTACTACAAATTGACCCAGACCACAGCATCTTACCTTCACATAGACAGAGTTTCCTGAGGATTTGTTCAAATTACTGTATCTTCATGAGTGTGTGAAGGGCTAAAGCTGAGTGTGAGACAGAAAGCACCTTAGCTACAACTGGACAACTGGACACTGCTATTTGATTCTATTCAGCAATTGAAACTACTATCCCACTAACCTTATAAGACGGATTTCTGTATAGCTAGGTCCATGATCATTTATTTTGAACAGATTTAAACTTTATTTGGTCTAGTAGTACATACATCATGTAAACATAGGCATGCTGTGTATTTGTCGTTATATATTAGAAATTATAGTGTCTAAATAAATTAGCCTAAGTACATACATTGATATATTACACGATCACCTATTTATAAGGTAATTCATTATTATAATAACATGACCAAACAGTTAATGACCAGATCGTCATTTAAAAAAAAATGTTGTTATGATCTGACCATTTAAATCATTACCGGTATTCATACAATTATAAGATATAATAACAATTATTTTGGACAATTTGGGGCACTTTCAGTCTACTTTAAATACAAAATAGTAATAATATCCCCATTACTGATCATTACTGAAAAGCCTAGTTAGTCAGCAGCTAGGCTAAAACTAACAACATCTATGGATTAGAAAGTAACATAGTTTCCACTCCATTGTAAAAACTACCTTGGTTCACTGCAATATAATTACAGTTGTTCATGCACTGTTCAGTTATACGAGGATCCTCAGGTAGATTCAACCATTATTTTTTTACAGTGTAGATACCGGACAGAGGGATCTCGTTTTCCCTGCTGAGGGAATTGTAGTGGGGTTGGCTCCTGCCCAGCATCAATACACTGCAGGATATAGACATTTGTGTTGTCACTGGCTTCAAACTTGACCCCCGGGAATGCTACTGTGGGAATCCATAGAGAGGGGTCTAAAAAAATGGGATATTCCTCCAAGTTATGATTTTGCTGAAAGGCTTCCCCAGAACTTCCATACATTTCAGCTCAAGATCGTTACATTTTCATAAAACCTACACCTTCAAATCAGCCTAGGTTTTGAGCTATAAAATACCAGGTAAAATGTAATGGACCCACACAAGAAAGTTGTCTCACTGTATTTGTGTGAGAGAGAGGGAGGGAGAGAGAGAGAGAGAGAGAGAGAGAGAGAGAGAGAGAGAGAGAGAGAGAGAGAGACACAGGGGAGCTAGGGAGAAGGAGAGAGAGAGATGTGGAGAGAAGCGATCGACAAAACTAAAGCTTTTGAAGACATGAGTTTGGCAGTCACCATACGAAATGGCATGGTTGCCTACTGGTTGTATCGACAAATCATCGATCTCCCGATGTGCACCCATTAATATGCTAAGTACTAATGGGGGCAGACTTGGGTATCAATCACACCACCAAGACCCATTTACATATGAAGGAGATAAGCAAGATGTCATTAGTCACTGGGAAATCCCTGACACTTATGTAATGTTTAAACATAGACCTTGCTTTACAGAACTTTGTAGAAAGTGGAAAGTATAATGCGGTTAGCCCACCAAGTACATGGATAGATTCAAAGACGAGTTATCTGCTTTTCCACTGTACTTAAGGGAGTGCTCATTATTTATCACTAGGAGGTGGTGGTTTTGAGAGGGGGCTGTAAAAACCTTTGACCCCTCCTGGGGGCAAACAAAATTGGCTGTAATGTCACTAAATAAAGGGCCCCCATTACGAATTGAAGGTGGGCAGCCATAGTGTGTTAAGAAATGGACTCCTGAGGTCTTAGACAGAGCCAGAGCAGCTGGCAGGTGCTCCGACATGGATGATAGAGCCAGGTAACATGTATATAACGTGCACTAGTGTGCCAAGTATAGAGAATTCAGATTGCAGTCATGAGACACATGGTTGAAACTGTAAGTTCAAGTATATAGATATCTTCAAAGCCTCTGTACAGACTTATATTATAGATTGTGTGACCCATGGTGCAATGAACAGTGTCAAATATAAGTCGCTGGATTGTGTTATTTTTACATGTGAGGTGTAGGCCTATATCGGGTTCTACTACAATAGCTATATAGTACTATTCTGATCAGCCCGAGGATCATATAGGCCACACTACGATGAACACCTTGTCACATGACCCGCAAATAGAAGAATTGAGACATGTTAGGAATATTCAATTTTCTGCATTGTGGGATGAAAAGACAGGCGGTGAGAGACATGAATTTCACAAACATAGCTCTACACCAATAGTTCACTGGGCCTCTTCCACCGACTTTTGTGTATAAAATATATGGCCAAAGTTGACTCAAGGGGCCTAGTGAACTGCATTGGTTCTACTGCCATTGGCCAAGTGAAGGTTTTGCTATTCTGACAATTCTTTCAAAAAATGTAGCACTATATATATCATAAATCGTTGATTAGGTGTATTCCCACCGACTGTACACCTGTGGTAGGTTCAGATATAAACATCGTTGTACTCACACAGTTCTGCACAAGATGGACACTCACCTGCAATGAGACAACACAGAGAATTATTATCAATAAATCTGATACTAGATTTGAACAATACAGTTTTGTTCAATACTATTTTGATTCTGAAATGTATACTACACTAAAAAAAAAGGAGTCTTCAAAGTGAGCAGCATATAATAAACGAGGCACAACCAGAGGCATAGGAAGCAAATCTTCATTGGGGGGGCCCGGCAAGGGCACCGTCGCAACCACCTTGAATTGTCGGCTGATGCGTGATGGTGTCTATATAATGCGTATATAGAATTCATATAGAAAAGTAACTTTTGGTAAATTTTGGATCTGACTTTAGGCTCAGACCCCCATTTTCCCTATGACATCACCATAATAATCTAATTTGAGATGTAAAGTTTTGGCTTCTTTTCCATTGTGTTTCTTGGAAAATATTGGGGGGCCCAGACATACTCAGGCCCCACCTCCTTCATGATTGGGGGGGCCCAGGCCCCCCTGCCCCCCCCCTTTTCCTACGCCCCTGACAACCTGTCAGTTTTAACTTGTCAGACCTGTCACAGATAACTCATGTTGACAATTGTATCATGTTCCAAGGTTGACAAATTCACAACGTGCCACCCTATGTTCGTCAGGTTCCAAGGGCATGTAAATTCATCAGAGGAGTCTGCACCAAAAGTGACATGCATGTTAAATTTGACAGGTTTTGACATGTTTATTTTATGCTGTTCAATTAAAAGACTGTAGCAACCCTGCATTATTTTAGTGTAACCATTACAGGTATCTCTTCCCAATTTTCAAGATAGTAAATTTTGTGCACCAAGGTTATTTGTATATTCAAGTAGATTGTCTCATACAACACAGACCTGATTAGATGAGATCTTAGATATTGCAACCCTGTTACCCGACCCTACCGACCCTGTAGGGTTGATACAGTCCTGGAGAATCGTCATGGTGCTCTATATGAAGTGCTGACTAGCAAACTTGCCAGCACTTCATTGGTGTATCATGATGACCAGTGGGCATGATGCACTCCTGCATCTGCATCCCGCTTAAAGCTTCAAGATATTTGTGTCCAGCTGGTGCGACCCCATTAGCAGGGCGGCCATATTGGAGGCAGTTTTGATGTGTGATAGATTGACTTCTTGTCATCTGCAGCTGTGGCTGCTTGCTAGCCTCCTTTTCACTGATCAAACATATCCGTCCCGGAGATTAATCATCACACTCACCAAGCATATTCTACAAATGGAGAATCAATGTGCATATTCCCCTTTCAGTAAACTCTTCTATAGAATAGTTCATAGTACAATCTTTCAGCATAACCCAAAAAGGGAAATTCTCATATTTGACAGTCTCAACAAGACCTTCACAATCAACATGATTTAGGTTTTGTGATGTCCCCCCCAACCCCATGCACAAAGGATCTTTACCATGACACTTCAACTTGAGGCTACATTGAAGACGTGTAGAGTAAGTGGTTTTTAAGTTCCTTGTTGAAGTGCCTTTTAACATTATTATAAAAACTGTTTAATCTACCAGGGATCCTTTTAAAACTAAAAAGTAAAATCCACTGGCATGTATAAGGACTGAAAGAAATCTTTAATGACTGTAATGTCAAAATAATCACTTCATTGGATAACGAAGACGGAAGGAATATTTTGGGATAGCATGTTATCGTTCATCTTTAGCATAGCCCATTACATGGAAAAGAGCCTGATAATAGTGAATAATTTAAGTTTTTGCTAAAATACCCTTCGGGTGATGAATAATGGAGAAGAAAGAAAGAAGCTTTGTGTGGAGCAAAATTTCTTTTCAAGAAGTGTAGAGGTCCTGTCAGATATGATGAGTGAATTAGTGTCAGACCAGGTCAGGAATGATTGATGTATAAAACCAGATTTCTGAGTGATAAGTGATACATCCCCCCCCATCTTGGTCGGTTCTTCAATTTATGATGTTTGATAGACCTCTATATATATATATATATATATATATATATATATATATATATATATATATATATATATATATATATATATATGATGTTTGATAGAGTATGTAGCAGGAATCCAGTGACTGTACATTATCTTTACCAATAAATTCAACATAATAGCATGCAGAAATCTTATTTCTGCCAGCTCGCACTTATCAAAACCACCAAGGGATGCATTATGGTCAATCAAAGCACAAGGACACAGGCAGCCCTCAGTTCAATATCCCCATTGTATTTCATGAAATTCATGGCTTTCCAACAATAAAGAGTCCACCAGTTGATAGGGAAATGGTAAATTGAAGCCTGCTTGATTTTGGATCAATTGAGGTGGATTTGTACCTTCAATTGTCTCCCTATGTATGAGCAAACTGTACCTGAAGAATGAGAGTTCTATCAAGATGTTCATGATATTCATATGATTGAAACCATCCATCATTGGATAAGCATTAGAAGGCCACTTGTTTGGGATATATACTTCTCTTTCTTGACTCAATCAACAAACCCAACATTTTGGGTGATTGATAGGGAGCTGAAGATACACGATTATCAATGTCGCAAAAAGATTTCTGCCTTGTAACTAAAATTAACAGTATTATGAATCCAACTCCCTCAGCAGCTACCTTATAATATATTATATGATAGTTTCTTGGCTTAATTCTTTCCAAAGTTATTTCACACCAAAAAAAAAAGATGCAGGCCTTTCAAGCCTGTGGATGATAATACTGTGCTCCCAGAATGCCCTGTCATGTATTGTGACTTAGCCTTACTATTGGTCCCCTCACACCTTTACAAGCCTTCACGCCTCCATTATCATTGTGCTCTGCTTGCTTGTATTATCGCCCTGCACTGTGTTTGCCCCTATAATGCCTACCATGAACTAGTAATATTAGATTTTTATGCACCTTCCAGCCAGTCGTCAGCTCATATGAAGTGACAAGCTGATAATGACCAAGATATTTGATATTGTGTAACTGTCACATTATGGTGTCACCACCCCAAATGCCTTGTGACCATCCGAAAAATCACAGGTCTTCCACCGTTGACCTGATATTAAATATACTTAAAATTCTCACAGTGCTTAGCAACCTACACCATATTTTAGCTTATGAAATGGAGAAAAAAATAAGATAGGTCCACATAAACATAGTCAGGCTAGATTTTGCGCAAATTGCCATGGTAACCAGGTAGTGATTTATGCATGGTGAGGCCTGATTAGCGCATGAATACACATCAGGACCCCTTCACCCCATAAACTTCCACTAAATTTATGTTTTGAACAAAAAATATTCTGGGCCTATTGAAACACTCCTACTCATCATTCTTATACCAAATAACAATGGGTTTGGCCCCTCTTTCCCTTCCCTTGGGGCCAAATTCCTCAAAATAACTAAGTTCAGAAGGGACTATTTGGCCAGTAAACCCGGAAGTGGTCCGATTTAGGGTGGTGACACCTTAAGGTGGTTTTTACTGGCAGTCCTATTCAGTGCTGATGTAATTGTCACCATCAGATTCAGGGGCAAAGACTGAGACATTAACTGAAATTGATTTTGAGGAGCATATCCTACTGGGGAATACTAAATCTACACTGTAAAAAAATAACTGTTGAATCTACAATGGGTCCTCGTAAAACTGAACAGTGAACCACTGTAATTGTATATCAGAGAACCAGTGTAGTTTTACTACTAGGAAGCCCCAGGTGGCAGCACATTGTTACAGATATGTTTAGGAATCTCTGTCAAATTAACTATGGATATCTGGCAACTTTGGGATGAGGATTCCATTGTTATTTTGATGATTTTTCTTTTTTACAGTGTACATGCTGTTTCAATTGGCAGTTGTCATCTTAAATGTATACTAAGATAGCAGTATACTCAATAGCAAACTGACAAATGGTTATGTTTTATTTACATTCCTTATGATCTTATCATTTGATGCATCATAGCTCAGAAAATGAAAGTATAATCTGATATTTGTAGGATTATTGAGAAACAGGGTAGTCCTTTCTTATAACTGGGCTGTGTTTGCTTTGGAAGTGAGTCGCCCTGGTAACAACAGTGATAATTTGATAAATTAAAAGGCAGTGATGTTTCCAACGTTCACATGAGAGTATGTTAATATTTAAGAGATTATGGTCAATTAAAGTAGAATTTAAGTAGAAAGTGAGTTGTTACGTGAAATTTGGCACCAACGCATTAATACTTAAGTGGTACTGGCTTAACTGTCAATTTAGGTTGGATACCACATAGCGGTCATTTTAGGCTCAATATTCCTGCAATTTTATTCTTTGTGTTCCGGGGGCATTCCCAAAGCCCTAGATCTTGTGGGTTGTTTAACTTATACCGAATCTCACAGTGGTGAGTTAAGAGCTATAGACAGGTCTAAGCTAAAGTATAGAAATGACCCTGGGTGATTTTTGACCAGGAGTCATTTTTGACCCTGCCCCCCCCCACCATCCCCCCACTTACCTTACTTGAAGAATTTTCACCCCAGAGTCATTTTTGACCCTGGGTCATTTTTGACCAAGAGTCATTTATGACCCTCTCCCCCACCCCTCCCATTCCCCCTCTCTCTGGCTTATCAGTTGACCTAGATAAGTGGCCTCCCCCCTATACTGACTTTCAGTTATGAATGGGCAGCAGACTAAGTTTCAAATTGTGTTTTCTCAACTGCTATTGTTTATATCCAAAAGTTATTTTAGATTTAACTAGGATACATATTGGTCTGTCTAGTGATGTATGACTGATCAATCTCAAATGTGATACAAACTTATCATTTGCATTATTGTGAGCCCAGAGAGCTATTTTCCCTCATACCCACTGCAATAATTAAAACAGAATGCAAAATAAGATGGCTAAAAAGTAGTTTGGTTTTCTAGACTACCATTATCAATCCTCCTCTTTTCATATATGATGGTTTTATGATGGATAGATAAAGAAAAATGGCCCCAAAAAGCAAATTAAAATTGTTTTTTTCATAGCAGACAGAGCAGGGTCATTTTTCACCCTGGGTCATTTTTCACCCAGGATCATTTTTGGGGTTTTACAGAACCTGATAGAAGGCAGCTATCCTTGAACTCTGGGGACTTAGGAATGCCCATAGAATGCCCTGGGCAAAATTGCAGTGATATTGGAGTTCTAAACTGCCATGTGGGATTGACAAGACCTTAATCTTCGTTTTTGCTGTACATAGGAGTGCCTATACCCCTGACAGTATGACTGGGCCCTGACTTTTTTTCTGGGAAGAAACGATGGCAGGGGTCATTTGTGAATGCATTCCAAATTGGTCGATGTGAAGGGATATGTTGGGAATCAGACAAGTAATTTCCTCATGAAGTGCTGCTCATATAGAGCAGTCATAAGACAATAACTATGATCACCCACTCAGGGTTTCAAATTGATGTTGCTGTGTTCAGTCGTACCATCTTGAGAAATGCCTCCCAGGAGTCAGCTGTGGAGGCATGTTGTGATAAAATGGTGTATGTGAATTAAGACATGGAATGACAATCAGGCTGAGGGATGTCATTAGTGGGAAACAGCGGTTATAATTCTGCCTAAAGAAACTCTACATAAGGTTTAGATACCCACATCAGAGCCTCATTATTAAAGAAGCATGACTCAATACATCCTGACATTTCCAATTACAACTCCTGAGCTGGAGGCCATTTCTTAATGTACTACGACTACACACATCTACTTCGATTTAAAACTGCCAAGAATAAGTCAGCCTATCGTAGGTAAGGTCCTACGACTGCTCTGTATGATTAGCACCTATGCTGTAATTACAATAGGTTAGGTAGAGCAGTCATACTGGTGCAGGCATTAGTGGTTACTAATGCATGATACTGTAATGGCTTTAACTCAAGGCTTCTCACTACGACTTGAAGGACAGCAGTCGTAGTGTGTTAAGAAATGGCCTCCTGAGATGTTCTGGCCTTGACATCTTCTAGACTTTTTCATGGTATACACAACCCAGAAAAGTCGTCATGCAAACCAGGCTTCCACCTGGTGTGAAGAAAAGGCAAGTTAGCTTGCCTAAATAGGTAATTTTATATTACTTATATGATTAGTTAAAATTAAGTTAGTCATATATGGCATAACTAAGATTAATCAGGTGTTGTTCCTATTAAGTTGGATTTCTCTTCTGTGTGAGAATAAGTGTGCAAGAGGAGGCCATTTCTGAACAGGCTATGACTGCTCACTTTCAAATAGTTATGGGAACCCTTATTTTAGTGACAATACAGCCCAACAGTATTGGTCATGTAGTACCTGTAGCACTAAGACTGCCAAACTGACTGACAAACTCTATGTGAGTGCGAATCATGCAGAGCAGTCATAAGGCATTACCTACAATGACTTGCACTAACTTTTAGGTTGCAACATCGCAGTGGCTGTATGCAGTTTTGGCAAGAAGCTTATACTGTACAATCCTTGGTTTTGGTACCTTAAGAAATGGCCTCCTGAGGCTTTTAAAGACTTGCTTTTCCCTAGAAATGGAAAGGATAGCTGTTGATTGGGTTGACTAAATGTTCCTTACCCAATGTTCACACATCAGTATTCATGGGGCCTACAACTTACAGGGTGTAACAATCTCAGAATGAGGCTCATTTACATATGGAGAAGATAAATGTGACATCATTAGTCACTTGGGATCTTAGTTCCAGGACACCTAGCCCTTCAAGGGCCGCTGATGCATCAATGCATCATGCCCATTGATCGATGCATGAATGCAGCCCTAGTGAGTAACTCGCCAGGGCTACATTCAAACATCATGCCGACCCTACGGAATTAATATACAAACTCATGGAGGATCCACATGATGCTCCAATGAAGTGCAGCATTTTCTAGAAAAAGGGGGTCCTTTTCTTGACAAAAGTCTTTAGGAAAGGGGGTCATTTTAAGAAGTGGGAACGCAAGTGTATGTTCTGTCTGGGTACCAAGTGCAGGGAATGGGCCTTGTAATCTATATATCCTGGCACAGGAAGCTCATTACAAGTATGCTTATCCCTTTAAAGGCCCCTGATGCAGGAGTGCATCATGCCTATTGGTCGTCATGATGCACCAATGAAGTGCTGGTGAGACTGCCTGCCAGCACTTCACTGGAGCATCATGCAAACCCTGCGGGTTGATGCATAAGATCCTGGAGGGTCGGCATGATGCTCCAATTACGTTCTGGCAAGCAGAATAACCGGCAATTCATTGGTGCATCATGATGACGAATAGACATGATGCATCAATACCTCAGTGGCCTTAACAGCCAATTGTGTTTAGGCAATATCAAGTTCCCTACCCCTTTAGTAAAGGATAGGAACTTGATATTGCCTAAACACAAGTGGTGCTGCTATTCAGACTTAGATTGTAAGATCTGGTACTGAGAGAAACTAAACAGGGATGAACATAACCCAGTCTCTACTTTCATGTTGTAGTTGTCATTTCGAAATCATTCATGACTACTCTCAAATGATAGTGGGATCCCTCACGTTAAAGCCCCGTTTCTAATGGTCGCTAATGGTTGCACTGGTATGACTGCCCTACCAAACCCTTTGTAATTGATGCCTTAAGTGCTGATCATACACACCAGTTGTAATGCAAAAGCTATGATCACCCAGTCTAATTTTGCCAGTTTCAAATCATAATGGCTGTGTTCAGTCGTACCAAGTTTAGAAATGTCTTCCAAGTGATTTGCAACTGATAAAATCAATTTTAGTCCATAGGTCAGAGAGCATAAATTACCTGATCTTATTCTAAAACTCCAATTTGTAAACCTAAATGTACCTTATGAAGGCTGTGCTATCTATGGGATGTACACAATATTAATTGTACATGTGCACCATCCTGCTAAAATATGGATGCAATATTATACTTAACAGAGACACTGGAGCCAAAATGTTGGTCATTGTACTAATCTTTATCATTCCATATTCCCGGGAGGGGATTTCTCAAGTTGGTGTGACTGCATACATCCACCTTGATTTAAAATCCTGGCAATTAGAGTGGGTGATCACGATAACTGCGCTGTATGATCAGGACGTAATATAGTAATTACACAGTGTTTGGTAGGACAGTTCTAGTCATACTAGTGTAATCATTAGTGTCCATTAACAGCAGGGCTGCAATGGCATCCCCCTACGATTTTAAAAGGTCTAGTCATATAATCTTGAGAAATGCCTTCCAGAGCTGTTGCCCCTGATCTGTCCAAGATGATAACCATCTCTTCCTGACACCAGCCATAGGAAATAACAATTAAGACACCTTATCCCCTAATATGACAGTTACGTTCATCTGTACATTCTCAAAACAGGTCATGCACCCATTGATTAAAATCATAGTGCATTACCTCCGATCACCTACTCTGACTTTGAGGGTTTCAAATCATTGTTGCTTTGGGCAGTCGTACCATGTTGAGAAATGCCCTCCAGTCACCGTGCATCACTGCGCTAGTAAAGGCATCCACGGCAGTGTAAAATAAACATTGTCATTGGAGTTACCACTTGTCAACTGAATTCTGGTTGATCCGAGGATCATATGTGACATCAGATTATGATAAAAATGGTGTTAGATGAGCCATAGAAAAATAGGCCTGATAGCCGTTGGTTATGCATGATATGATTGTGCAGAGTGATAGTTTTTATCCAGTTTTGATCACTTGGGGGTGCTTTGAAAATATTGGGAAATGGATTCAGAACAATACAAAACATGTTTTTAATAAGCCACTTGGACCATGTTTTGGAACTCGATTGAAATCTTTGCAAATACAAAACACTGACACATAGAAAGCCACATAATTACAGAAGATACAAGTGTTTTGCATATTTATGGGAGGTTTGGTGATGATTGGATCACTATAAACACTTGGTAGCAAAACCATGACTGAAAGATGAAAATACACAATATCGAGTGTTTTATAGGAACATACTTCACAGCATGTGACAAGAGGACACATATTCTAGTAAATAAATACATTGAAGATAATGTGTGTTGGTTTTAATGAATGTGAGAGCATTATTGAGTGTATGAGGTTAAAGTTAGGTCTTTTGTACAGAAAATGTGTCAGTTTTTCACGATTCCCTTCCAGTGAGTGACACAAATTTTTCTGAAATAGCTTTAATTCTAATTTCTTCTCCTTAATCTTAAATATGATTGCTTCGGCAAATCATGTGTGAAATCTGAAGTAAATGTACGGTGTCTGAAGGTGTAATCTTGATGTTTCCTTTATTTCTGACTCGGACGGGACATTTTCAGTTTTGCACATTGACAAAACCTTTTAAAGTATTTTAATGTTTTTAAGTAAAGGAGATGTCCCTTTACAAATGTAATCATGTGTTAAAGAGTAATTCTTAATCTCGTCATTCTTGCCCATTTGGCCCATTGTGGTTCCTGGTGACCTGACCCATATACGCCATTTTTTCTATTTTACAGTTCTTTGAGGGGATATTTTGCTAAAAAGAGGCTACATTTTTACGCTTCCTCGAGAGGGGTCAGAGGCTTTTGCTGCCCCCCCCCCCCGCACTGAAACCCGCCTTCTTCCTCGATGGAATTAATAATGACCACTCCTTTAGTGTAAGCCTGTAAGGGCTGATCCGTGAACTATGGCACGCATTTTACGCCTTTTTGGACACCCCCATCCCTTTGTCACGCTTACTAAAGAAATGTATTGGAGCCATGCAATGGTGTGACACATTTCATGGATCGGCCCTAAAGTGCTTCAATTAGACTGTTGACCTACATTCAGCAACTGTGTTCGCAATACATTTCCAGATGGAGCCTCAAACATTTCATTTCAATATCAGGAAAACTCTTTTATTACTATTGGTTTAAATGAAATTGTAATACCGCCAAAATAACAACAGTATCATGGCGTGCAACATCAAATATCATAAGCATTATGAGGTTGTGACTTCATATCCACAGATATTTTGCCTGAAATTGCCACTAAAAGAAAATGCAATATTGTGACTGTGAAAGTACACTGTAAGAAATAACTGCTGAATCTACCAGCGATCCCTGTCAAACTGAACAGTGAACCACCGTAATTGTACATGTTCTGCAAGGAACCAGTGTAGGTTTTACAAGACGCCCCACGTGGCTGTATGGTGACACAAGGAATCTCTGTGAGAAAAAATGACAAATCTATGGCAACCTTTGGACAAGGATTCCGTCATTATTTCGACAACATTTATTTCTCCAGGGTAGGGCCAAACATTGTGCTGGTTGATAATAAAAGCAAATGGTGTTGGGTGAGGCCCGGTGATAACGGAGGCACCACGGAGGCTTGTAATTCTTGTAGAGGCGACAAGGTCCATCAATCACCCTCTATGGTCGGGGATCAGTACGGGGCGGAAGGTGGGGACAAGTCCGCGACAGGTCTGTATTACCAATGCATTAAACACTGACAGCAAATGTGACAAATAGAAAGGACATTTCAGCACTCCTCCAGGAGCCTCACAGGGGGTCTAGCAAAAAGGGATTTCATTGGCGTGGAAAGGTTTATGCAGATAATGCGATAAGCTGCAAATAACAAAATGTATTATATTGATCTACTTGTGATATGTGCAAGCGGCATAGGTGGCCCCAATAAGCAATGGGGGCTAAACAACATGATTTGGTAGTTGCCTTTCGTTTGCCTTTCCACTCTCGGACTTTTCCGGAGCATCGTATACTGGAAAGTTTAATGTTGATAGCATGGCTTAATTGTGTTATTATGATCAAAGATTCAGTGATTGTACTGCACAGCAGATGAAAAGAGAAAAATCTGCAGAAACTGTAATGGGCTTCTGCATTTTGTAGGGTTCTATGTGATAGTATTGGAAATCCTACCCAAACTTTGCTATTTCAGGACATATTTTGCTAAGTCACCAAACCAATGTTAATGCCATTATTTTATCATAAGACCTTGAACATAAACATGATTACAGCTATCGCTACAAAATTACCAAAAATAGGTTTGCTCATGTGATCTATGGTTATCTCCTATGTGCACAGGTGATCGAAACTAGATGAAACTATCACTCTGCAGAATCATATCATGTATCTCTAACGGCTATCAGGCCTATGTTTCTATGGTTCATTTAACAACATTTTCATCATAATCTGTCCTTTGTGATGGTAGGTGTGATCCTCGGACCCACCAGAATTGAGTTGACAAGCATTGACCCCCATAGGCAATGTCTATTTTACATTGCCATGGATGTCTTTACTAGCGCAGTGAAGCATAGTGACTGGTGGAGTTATGATAACACAGCAGTTTCTGCAGTCTATACAAAAGGTTTTGCCCCTCACAGGCCATTCGGTCCTAAAGATTTTATCATTTTGCAGGCCCGATCAATTTTGGTAAGACCAAATACCTAAAGATTATTATTTGCCAGCAAAATCATTCAAATCGTATTAAAGTGTGTTCAATACACTGTAATAAAATCATATTTGGGTGTGAATGGACCATCTGTTGGTATCTTAGATCATACAAGGATGGATTTATGCCGTGCACTCCAAAAGTAGGAACATGTATACATCTGACAATTCCTTCAAATATGAGCAAAGAGAGTAAGTAAAGAAGGTAACAGAGGAACATCATGGTTCAATTTTGAGAAGATTGATTTCTGGTCCCCAGCCATCAGACTATGCCACTTTAGGTATACTATACATTCATATTTTGGCATAATGGATGTACATGTACAATGAATATTGGGTACATCTCATACAAAGCACAACCCCGACCAGAAACGTTCATTTTTAATCCAAAACAGTTGTGATTCACAAATTGGAGCTGTGGGATAACATCAAGTGGTATTGTATACATCGACCCATGGACTAACAATTATTTTATTAAATCACCGGAAGACATGATACCACTGAACACAGCTCCTATATAGTTTGAAACCCTGAGAAGAAGAGTACGTGCTTGTAGGTAAATGAGATACGACTGCTCTGTACAATCAGCATTCCCACCAAGAATGTAGGTCAACGGTCTTGATAGGGCAGTCATACCAATGCAATCCTTAGCGACCACTAGATAGTAACCACTAGATACAGGGTTATGATGGCATTAAAATGAGGGATCCCACTATGATTTGAAGGGAGCTAGTCATACCATCTAGAGAAATGCTTTCCAGGTGACAACTACAAAATGAAAGTGGAGACATCCAAACCGATATCACTTGGATTATATTCATCCCTGCTCAACTTTTATTTAATGTGAATAAATTTAAACACTTTATATCAAAATAAAATGAAATAAAGACGGAACTGGACTGCCTGGGATACATTTTCTTTGATTCGCTCTCTCAGTTTAGCAATACCAGGTTCTTTAGATGTCCTGGCACTAAGATTCCAATGTGACTAATGATGTCTCATTTATCTTCTCCATGTGTAAATGAGCCTCAGTCCTGATATTGATACACCTTCCAGGCCCCATGAATACAGATGTGTGGACGTTAAGTAAGAAACGGTTACTCACCACAACCAAAGGCCATCCTTGTCATACAGGAGGCTCATTTGTTAAGATGCTAAGGCTGCAGACAGCCACTGCAATTTGACAACCTAAAGGTAAGTGCTAGTCATAGTGGGTAATGCGCTGCGACTGCTCCATAAGATCAGCACTCAAATGTAGCCAGTGCAGAGTTTGTTAGGGCAGTTGTTGTGCTGCAGGTAGTACATGCCCAAAACGTTTGGACTGTATTTTCACTAAAATAAGGGTTCCCATAATGATTTGAAAGTGAGCAGTCATAGTCTGTTAAGACATGGCCTCCTGTTTCACCCTGATTCTTTCTCCACACAGAAAATAAATCTGACTTAGTAGGCAAAGTACCTGATCAAAAAGTTATACCATATATGACTAATATAATTATAATTAACAGTATGTAACTAAAGTAATAATATTAAGCAACCTATTCAGGAAGATAGCTTGCCATAGACAAGAAAGGAATTCTGTCAATTCGTCTAAGGGATACTAGTCATGTCTAGGGGACAGCAATTTTCTTCACACCAGGTGGAAGTTTGATTTGGACTTTTGTGGGTGGTGTATACCATGAAAAAGTCTATAAGATATCAAACCCAGAACAACTCAGCTTGTAATTGATATCGTCATGAGATGCTTCTTACATGACGAGGCTCTGATGTGGGTGTCTAAACCTTATGTAGAGTTTTTTAGGCAAAATTATAACCGCTGTTTCCCATTACTTACATCCCTCACTCTGATTGCCATTCCATGCTTTAATTCTCACATGCCATTGCATCATAGAAGGCATCCACAGATAACTCCTGACATCACCCTCTCCATTGAGAATTTGCTTATGTCTTTCAGACCACCAATTGCTTGTCAGATTCCCAACATATCCTTTCTTGTCGACTGATTTGGAATGCATTCACCAATGGCGCCTGCCATCACTTGTACCCAGAAGAGAGGTCAGGGCCCAGTCCTACTGTCAGGGTAATAGGCAATCCTATGTACATCATGAGCCTAGATTAAGGTCTTGACAATCACGAAAGGCAATTTAGAACTCCGATATCTCTATGATTTTGTCCTTCACATTCTAAGGGCATTCGTGAGTCCCCAGATTGCAAGGCTATCTACTAAAGGTCTTAGATCACTGCTGTATTCAGTATAAGTTGAACAGCCCACACGATCTAGGGATTCAGGAATGCCCTTTGAAAACAGAAGAACAAAATTGCAGGGATATTTGAGCCTGAATTGATCACTATATGGGATTTGACCTAAAGTGACAGTTAAGCCACAACCCCATTGATGCCAAATTCCAGCAACTCACTTTCTATTCAAATTCTACTTTACAATGATTATAACCTCTTTTATTGAAAAACACACTCTCTTGTGAACTTTGCAAAATGCCTTTTGATGGATCAATTGTATCTGTTGTTACCATGACAACTCACTTCCAAATCAAACCCAGCCCACTTAAAAGAAAAGACCGCCCCATTTCTCAATAATCTTACAATTTCATTGTCTGAGCTACGATGCATAAAGTGATAGCATCAGAGGGAATGCAATTAGGCCCTAACCATTTGTCAGTTTAGTATTGACATTTTCCTAGTATACTCTCATTTAACATGACAACTGACAATTGAAACAGCATGTACACTGTAAAATAAATGTCGTCAAAATAACGATGGAATCCTCATCCCAAATTGCCAGGTATCCATCATTAATTTGACAGAGATTCCTGAATATTTCTGTACCACTGCATTGCCACCTGGGGCTTCTTAGTAGTCAAAACTACACTGGTTCTCTGGTATACAATATCAGTGGTTCACTCTTCAGTTGTCTGAGGATCTCTTGTAGATTCAACAGTTATCTTTTACAGTGTAGATCTAGTGTTTCCCAGCAGAGCATGACTCTAAAATCAATTTTCAGTTAATGTCTCAGCATTTGCACCTCAATCTGAAGATGACATTACATCAGCAGTGAATAGAAATGACAGTAAAAACCAGTGTTATATGACAGCCACACAATATCAAATATCTTGGTCATTATCAGCTTGTCACTTCATGCAACCTGGTGGCTGGCTAGAAGTTGGACAAAAATCCAATATCACCAGTTCATGGTAGGCCATATAGGGACAAACACTGTGCTGGATGATATGATAATACAGGCAAGCAGAGCCCAATGATGACAGAGGCTTCATAGCTTGTAAAGGGGGGAGGTGACCAATGGGAAGCCTAAGTCACATCATGTGACAGCACATCTAAGGGTGCTCGGTAATATCGCTCAGAGGTTTGGAAGGCCTAAAATTTTTGAGGTGTCAAATAATTTTAGAAAACTGTGAGCTAAGCCAAACAATTGGTAGCTAGATGGGTGTCAATGGTAATACTGGTAATTTTGGTTAGAAAGCAGAAATTTCTTTTGCGACATTGTCAAACGTGTGACTTAGGCTCCTTATAATTCACCCAAAATGTTGGGGTCAGTGATTGCTGGTGAGTATTGGAGACAGCTTCAATTCAAAATGCATTACAAAGTGCCAGGGAAAATGCCAATTAGGGAGAAAACTCAAAATGTCTAATGTGTGCACTCCATTTGGGACCAGAAAGAGAAGTATATTCCAATCAAATGGTCTGATGCTTGTCCAGTGTTTTCAATTTTATGAAACATCTTGAAAACATCTGGATAAAAGTGCTCACATTCTTCACACACTGTAAAGAAATGTCGTCACAATAACTGTGAAATCCTTGTCCCAAAGTTCCCAGAGGTCCATCATATTTATATAAAGATTCCTTGTACCATATTATGTACTGTTCTGCTTCATTGTAAAAACCACAGTACTTCACTTCAATGCAATTATGATGGTTCATTGTTCAGTTTTAAGCGGGTATTTCAATGTTGTCGGTCGGCCAAGTTTCTGTTAATCCAATTATTTTTGATAATGCTAAATTATAGAAAAAATCAGTTCCCTAGGTATGAGGTACCCTCGTAGATTCATCAGCTAATGCTAATGTTACAGACTTTAGCTAGGATAGAATTAATGGCTAGTATCAGCGTTGCAACAACCACCTTCTGCAGATAGGTTTCTTGTTTTCTCTGATCACTGCAGGAAGGTTGCCACCAATGCACGAGGCAGGTTGAAGCATCTCAGAAACCTTCGAAAATATATGAATAAAGACCTGGCCCTACGGCTGTACAAACAAATGATCCTGCCCATACTAGACTACGGTGACCTGGTTGTAGATGGATCACTTGTTGATAATATAAAGGCATTGCAAACAATCCAAAATCACTGCCTGCGTACATGCCTGAAAATCAAAGACCCTAGAGATATTAGCAGGAACAGGCTTCATGAAGTATGTAATTGTCAGAAACTGCTTCACAGGCGTAATGAGCATCTCCTGTGTGCTATGTACCGCCTTTCCTGCAATGATGAAAACGTTGCTCAACCAACGAGGGTACTGAGGGGTAATGATGGGGTCCGTCTTCGGGTGGATATGCCCCACTATGCACTGTTCAGGAGCAGTCCACTGTATAGGGGCAACCTTCTCTGGCAGACCCTGACAGCCCAGCAACAGAAGGCTTGTGACATAAGTAAATTCAGAGATGATATTAAATGAAAAAATGTATTGACATGTGAAGCGTTGAAATATTGGACCCTATGGAATTAGACCTGGGTTCTCATGTAATTTATCTGTATTAACTGGTCTAGGTGGAAGGCTGGTGATTCATCAACCAACCACTAGACCATATGTTATATTATTATTTGAAAGTATTTAAATGGGTGTGGTGATTTCATCCGCTCAACCGGTAAAAGGCAGAAGCACCAAAAGCTGAGTTATTTGGCCATAAGTCTTACCAATTGGCATGAACTGTTGTATATGATTGGATCCAGAAATGTACTGTTATATTTTTTGTTTATTTTATGGTGTGAATAAGTGTATTTTTCACTAAGAATGTCCATTGAATAATAATCATGGTAATTTTTCATATTTGTTATTAGAAAGACAATTCATTTCACATTGATCATCATGAAAATAGCACTAGTATGTGTGTATCTTTTTGATCAATAAAATTCCTTACTACTACTACTACATCATACATACCTGACACTATCTTAAACCCTTCCAAATTCCCTTCTTCATTCTTTGCAATGCCTTATATTGTTCTTTATTTTCAAATTCAAGTTGATTTCTTTTCATACAGTATTAAATGTGTTATGTTAAAGATAAATAGAAACATGCTATCCCAATCTATTCCTTTTGTCTTCATTATCCAAGAAAGAGATAACTGTTTTTGTTGGAGACTATGAGACTTCCCCCCTTTAGGGCAATGCTCAAAGAGTGTACTATGAACAATGCTATAGGGGAGAAATATGCTAAGTGAGTCTCTATTTGGAAATTATGCTTTTGAGTGTAGCAGACATGATGATTAATCTCCAGGACGGTAATGTTTGATTAGTGAAAAGGAGGCCAGCAAGCAGCCACAGCTGGAGACTACTCACCAGCACTATATTGGTGCACCATGTGACCCTATGGGACTGGATCAACCCCATAGCATGATGGATGAATGCAGTCCTGGTGAGTTACTCACATTATAGTTGAAGGCCGCTGATGCTTTGATGCCCATTGGTCGTCATGATGCATGAAAGCAGCCCTGCTTAGTAATTTGACAGATTGTTATTAATGTAATAAAGTCTGTGTCACATGAAACAATGTACTTTGATATACAGACAACTATGATGCATGTTATCTTACAAATTGGGGAGAGATACCTATAATGGTTACACACAAATAATGTAGGGTTGCTACTTTTTTCTAATAAGCATGAAATAAACCTGTCAAAACCTGTCAAATTTAACTTGTCACCCATGGTGCAGGCTCATCTTCTAGATGACTTTACATGACCTAGGTGCATGACCCAACCTAACAAACCCATTTGCTAATAAGAGGCCAATATTAGTATGCCCCCCAGGGAGGGATCAAAAAATTTTACGCCCTCTCTCAAACCCACCAACCTCCCTGTTAATGAATGGTGACTCCTTTAATTAAAGTGGAAAAGCTGTTTGTGTTTTATCCATGTAGGCCTACTTGGTAGGCTTACTGCATTTATACATACTTTCCAAGTTCTGTAAAGCAAGGTCTATGTTTAAACATTACATAAGTGTCAAGGAACTTAGATTTCCCGGTGACTAATGTCATCTTGCTTATCTCCTTCGTATGTAAATGGGTCTGGATGGTGTGATTGATACCCAAGTCCACCTCCATTAGTACTTAGCATATTAATAGGTGCACATTGGGAGATGGATGATTTGTCGCTACAACCAGCAGCCCTCCATGCCATTTCTTATGGTGACTGGCAAACTCATGTCTTAAGAAGCATAACTTTTGTCTGACCCATCTGTCAACAGCTCTCTCTCTCTTTCTCTTTTTCTCACTCACATACATAGATACAAATACAGTGAGGTAATTTTCTTGTGTAGGTTTATTGGTATTAACCTGGTATCTTATAGCCTTAGCCCAAGCTGATTTCAATGAGTAGGTTTTATGAAAATGAAAAAAGTCTGAGCTAAAATGTATGGAATTTCTGGTATGTAAAGGTGAAGACTTTCAACAAAATCCTAACTTCAGGTGTCATATCTAGCTATAGGGTATTATAGCCAATACATGAACATAGTGATAACAAGAAGTTGGCAATTAGGAGATAATTGATGATAGCTTTTACTGTACAAAGTACATACTGAATAGATGTTAACTCAGCAAGTAGCTAGTTGGTAAAGCTGGCAGGTATACTGGCACCTGGCTGTATACATAATGACCATTGGGTGCCCCCTAGTAGCAGGGTGTGGTACTACTGCATACACTATAGGAGAGTACATGTTATGAACAATAATGGATGGTATATATGGTATAATGTACAATATAGTAATAAAGTAAAAGCGGTTGAGTTCTTTACTTATCACACAGGAAATATCCCATCTTTGGATCCTTCTTTACGGATTCCCAAAGTAGCATTCTCGTGGGTCAAGCTTGCAGCCAGCGACAACACAAATGTCTATATCCTGCAGTGTATTGACCCTGAGTACTAGCCAATCCCACAACAATTCCCTGACCAGGGGAAAGGCAGATCCCTCTGTCCCGTATTTACACTGTAAAAATTAACGGTTGAATCTGCTTGGGGATCCTCGCAATACTGAACGGTGAATAACCATAATTATATTGCAGTGAACAGGTGAACCAGTGTAGTTTTTACATGAAGCCCAAGGTGGCAGTACAGTGGTACAAGGAATCTAATGACAGATCTCTGGCAACTTTGGGACAAGGATTCTCACGTTATTTTGATGCCATATTCTTAAAGTGTACATATGGTGCAGAAGAAATCTTATCTTATCTACATCCATAATAAGGAAGGGAAAAGATGGTAGTTTTTAATCTAAAGAGGTTGTTAATTCTACGCTAGCTCCTGACTAACTAGGCTTTTCTAAAGTGAATGAAGGTAAGTACGGAGTGAAAGCACTGTCGGGATACACATCTAAACACAGGCAGGTTTTCTGTCCATACCCAGTAATCACAGGCTAGAACAACATAAAATACTAGGCTACAGATCGATAAAGTATGGGTGTAATGGTAAAGGTAAGACACTGTGGTCTGTGTCAAATTGTATCAAAGTAGGCTGCCCTAGTGTCTATGCATGAACCTATAGACAGTGGTGCCACTGAGTACTGCATATTTACAATCATTTTTGCAGTACAAATTGACCCAGACCAGAGTGTCTTACCTTCATATATGATATCACTGACATGCATCTGAGAATCCTGTGTTGTTTCAGCCTGTGTCACTAGAACCTGACAATGGAGCCACCTAAGTCTCCTAACAGCAGAACAATTAGTCAGTGTGATGAAGCATTCCCTGACCCGCCCACAATCAGGGTCACTATCTGTGTAAAGAGTTTGGCTTCATAGCTTAAATTTTTATTTCAATTAGTTGAGCAGTCTTTTTTTTTTATTAGCGATGTAGCACAGACGTTTTCAAACATATTCTATTTCATGTCTATTGTTACTTGTCTCGGATATAGAATATCTCCTTTATCAATAGATGCAAATGACATTTCAGATTCCCATAGTGTTAAGGTCCAATTGATGCTAGACGCACATGATTTCAGGGATGTAAACACAACAAAACCGCCAATTCATGACCAACTGACAGCTGTCAGTCACTGACAGATGGTGTAGGAACAGTATCCTTAGCCCTTTAATTGTTTCTAGTTCTATTAGGGTAGAGGCACCCATTTCGGACGCTCCTGACCACACAGGAAGTGGCCATATTTGGTGCTCAAATCTTGTACCTTTAAAAGTGGTGAATTCTACTTTCCATTTCACCAGTTGATACCCTCAAGATCCTTGAAGAAATTTTTAATGAAACTCTCCGATACATATGACTAAATGAGCTGTACATATTTCTGTCAGACAGCTCATGCCAGAGGTGACCCGAGAGTCAGAGACTTTGTTATCTAATTGATACAGACACAATGGGTCACTGCATCTAAAATATTCTTTAAAGGCACATAGCATATGACACTAAGGAATCTAATCTAATGCAATACTCCTCTCCAGGATACTCTCAGATGTTTAATTTTGCATACTTTTAACAGGTCAGTCTACAGGTCCAGATGAGCATGACTTCTATGGGCAGATGGAGTAGTGATTAGGTTTAGGTGTTAGATACTAGGTAAACCAAACACAGATTAAATATTCGGATCTGGGAGTACAGGTATATTATGAAGGATTCTTTTTGTAATGAAATGTCCATTATATAAGTATTGAAATCATGATACAATTGTGTCCCAGGTGGGGTGTAATTGGTGTCCGACTGTAGGTGTAATATGAATGTCATAGAAGAATAACTCCCATACTGTAACATGAGGGATGCATTCAGGTTTGTCAAGTCAAATTATTAGCAAAAATGTCTATATTGCCATTGACATGTATAGAAATCCTGTAAACATGGAGGTTAAGACATGACATATTGACAAATCAAACCAGGATCTCCATTCACTCACCATTCTTCATCCTCAGAATATAACAAAAACACCCTGGGTTTGTACAGTTGTAAAACCATGCATGAAAGATGTTTTACATGTTATTCCCCATTTGTTAGAGAGTATGATACCTGAATTTTCATGTCTAATTTAAATGGTAGCTGAATTTTCCATATCTATTATGTAATTCAAGGCAAAAGGTGCCCAACTTTAGGTGTCTGTCAGACTCAGGGGGCCTGTACCCTAGAGCTTGGAGTATGATTATTTGGTTCACTATTAATCCCTAATCTTTTTAATTCCACTATCACTGCACATCAGCGGCCTACTCCTGGCCGCCAGCCGGCCGCCATCACTGACTGTGAACCCATGATCTCATGACCTAGTTCGACCTGAAAACGAGTCTCACTGAAATTGTGTGTGTTTCTAGCATCATGGACTGATTTCATTTGGACCGTAACGCTATGGAATTTTTTAAATCACTGTTGCGAGCTAGAGGCACTTGATGTCTGTTCATAGCCCTGAGGTCATAAACAATTCATTTCTCAAGTTTTGTAATGATGTCCTGCAAAATTTCAATCAGTTTTTGGCACTTAACAAGACACTTTGTAAAGCTTTGATGCAAGATTGAAATAGTCAAATTTATAAATCTAGTGGGTTGCGAATGTATACAACAAAATGTGCTTCTTAATCAAGGAGGACCTTTACTGAAAGGACATATGAAAACGAGCTGAGCCTCGGTTAGGGTAACAACTGTGGCACTGGCACCATGGACCAATGACTGTCAACACATCACAAAGGAGGGGGGAAGGGGGCTGTCCAATGAATTAGAGTAGATAGGGGAATTTTGATAGCTGCTATAGAATCCAAAGAACCTAAATATTGTATCAAACATCCATGCTCTATGAAACAAAAATCTGAAATGGAAGAGGGACCCCCCCAAAAAAGGGGTGGATTACCTGATTTCCTGAAAATAGGGGGCTGTAAATATTCAGCTGCTTTATAGGGGGCTATCGAATGGCCAAAAGAGAAGGGGCTGTAGTTTCACATTAGGTACCAACCATCTAAGAGTCAGTGTCTCCCAATGGGCGGCTGTGGATTTCCGCTGTGGGTGTAACCGTAGGGCAGTCTTCAGGATGAAGTGATTTGTCACAGACCAGATCCAATTGATCATGACCACTCCACTCACACAAACACAGATCTAGGCTGATCCAAATGCAGCTTTGGGTGATCTACGGAATCTGGTTTGAACTGGCTCTGGGCAGGCAATCGTAGAAAGGAGATCACTGATTGGTTGGTGGTGATTACTGATGGGAGCTCCCACTACTGGCACACCGGTGCCTCTACACAATTGATACAGTACTTGTTTAGATCTCAGCATTGGATTGGATGCTAATGCCTTTGAAGTTATGTATATTCAGAGTGTCCCATTTCCGCTAAAGTTAGACGATTAGAATCATTTACTCTCCCTATGCTCCATTCCTAAACCTTCACTTTCCTCTCCTGCTTTCCCCATGTAAATTGCTGTCCGATTTTCCTGACCCCTCCATTTACGTCCTAAACTAAACACTCTCCATTGTCTCTTTCCTCTCATCATCTCTCTTATTTCTTTCATTTCTATCCTACTCATTTCCTGACATTAAGGTTTGGCTATTAGACTTCAACCATGCATCAATATGGAGCTTGCCATCTTAGCTGTCTGCCTCTTTCTACCTCTGTCTGTCTGACTGACTGTCTCTGCTTCTGTCTATCTGTGTCTCTATGTCTGGTTGTGTCTGCTTATTTGTCTTTGCCTGTTTCTGTCTCTCTGCCTGCCTGTCTGGCTGTCTCTTATGTGTCTGTATTTCGGTATCTTTCTCTCTCTTTCTCTCTCTCTCTCTCCCTCTCTCTCTCTCTCTCTCTCTCTCTCTCTCTTTCTCTGCCTGTCTGACTGTATGTCTCCTCTCCTCTCTTGCTGTACCTCTCATTGCCACTTTTAACAAATGTGCATGTGACTGCAACTCATTAAACATGCCCTTTTGGTGGCTTTATATGCTTCTGTGTCATACAGTATATAATACATATGGTAAAACCATGCGTATAAGACACACCCTTGTTCAGGGCTTCGCGATTCCCCATTCCTTCCTTTCTTAGAACTTCTTTATTTTACATAAGTAAAACCCTACATATATAAGCCACCCCCTGAGTTCCTGGAGATGCTATAAGCTAAACCAGAGGCCTAAAATGGTCTAATAGGACATGGCTTATATGCAGGTTTTTATTATTGTTTCATGCTTTCCTTGCTATGAGCAATGCCCCCATGGCGACATGGCGGAGGTCTCCCCTAGTAACAACTTAGTGGCTAATGACATTGTGGAGTAAGACAGAGGAGTGGTGCCCCCCAGACAACCCTTGTGTGTTCATAGAAAACAACCTCTATAGCAATAACAATGCAGATGCAAAGGAGTTTGCACTAGGAGAGCTATCTGACTACACCAGACAGAGTGCTACAATGGTGTATCTTAGAACATCACCTGCTTACCCATCACAGCATGTCTAGTCACAATTATAACAGGCGGGGCAAATTTATGATGCATTATCCTCACTGCTGCATTCTGATTGGCTGATTTGCAGTGCAATATCTAGATGGATAATGCACTCCCAGTACAGGAGGTTACATTTATCTCAACATCAGACTTCATGACTAATATTCCAGTGTTATTAAGTTCCTGATGTGTGATTTTTTTCTCTGTTATAATGGCATGGCTGTGGTCATGCTCTAGACAGTTTTAAGACGACTCGGGGATTATAACGTCCCTCAACGTCTCAATACAGTCCAGAGCACTCCCAGGGCCATTCCCCATGCCTTATTCCCTAATGAAAGATGGTATACTTGAGAAAGCAATGTACAGTACATGCAATACAACTCATGACACATCTTTGTAACATCATTTCTATTCTTACTTTTGCTACAAAAGCATTATTCTTTAAAAAATTCAAACCAGTTTGTGGTAATGATCAACCTACAACTACAAGAGAGAACTCTCCTCCAAGACCCGTCTGTCTAGAATGGCTGTGCTGTCTACCCTATTACTATAATCATGACACTCTTGTGCAGGGTGTTTTATGGAATGGGCCCCTTGTCCTTAGATTAATGAGAGAACATGCAAGTGGTGGGAGGCTACTGTGATGAGACGTAAAGATGGAGATAAATCACTGGTCGAGGGATGAGTAGTGGAATTCTTCATCAAACTGACAGGTTGCCTTGTCTGTAGACTCCTTTCAAGATACATAATTGTAACAGGGCACCATAATGTAAGCTACCATATTGTCTGTGTAGAGACATTTTATCTAAAATTGCAGAATCCATTTCCCACAACAAGAACACTTAAGACATAATTGTACATGGAAAGAAAGCAAGGGGATAATACAAGATAATCTAGATGCATAATGCAAAATTCAAAAAATGTTGTTTAAATAATGGTGAAATCCTTCTCCCAAATTTACCAGACATCACTTGTACCACAGTGTGTACTGTACTGCTTCATTGTAGAAACTGCACTGCTTACCTGCAATGCAATTACAGTGGTTCAATGTTCAGCTTGACAAGGATCCTTGGTAGATTCAGCAGTCATTTCTGGGATTGTACAGCTGGTGACCTGTCATGACATCCATCCTCTAGTTGATCATACTTGTACTGACTTCTCAATCAAAGGGAATGTACATTCTAAAAAAAAACTGTTGAATCTACCAACTTTGGGACGAGGAATCCTTTGTTACTTTGAGGAGGAGCAATGGGTGCCTCTAAGGGTGAAGGGAAGGATGTTTATGTCAATGTCTGCCTTTTGTTTGATTACGAAGATCAAAGTGGAGGTAGGGAGGACAGCAGGTAACAATGAGGACTAATCAGTGCCTGATCACATGTCTCATTGATGACATCATAGCTTCAAATGTACGATGTAAAGTACATTTCAGATGGAAAGTTACCCGGTGAGTTACACACATTCATTTCAGTAAATTTTATTATATTTCCTTATTATATCATGGAATTGATGTTTCATGTATTGATAAATAGGAAGATGTAGATTGCATCCTTAAGCTTGCTCTGGGAATGGGTCTAACATTAATTGAATTCATGCGGCTTAAACTTGCATTGGAGTGTAGGTCCAAGATGTCCTTAAGATGTGAGAGAAAGTATGATCTCATTGACAAGCAGGACTTTTTTTGTATTTTATGTTGATTAGATCTAGGTGCAGAATGGGTGTGGAGTTCATTATAATATAATACAGCATTTTTTATGTCACAAAACATCCACATTTATAGCTTACAGAGATAATAAATTGTGATTATGCTGATTTCATTCCAAATATCTGTAGTAAAATTATCAGGGTTTATAACTAATTCAATCAGCTTAGCTCTATAAAGAGGCCATTATAATTCCTATGTGTATTGTTTGGTGGTGATAAATCCTTGTTTAATGTCAGATCTATCACTACTTTCCATGCTGGAAATGCTCATAAACGAACAATATATTCTAATTGATATGATATTGCACTTAGTCTGTCGACGGGCACTCCATTCATACCATCAAATTGGATTATTTTGAAGCATGTTCGAGACAAAGGAAAGTCAGTAGAAGTCCTGTAATGACGTAAGAGAATTCCCAGAGTATGTAACCTTAAATCCAACAATCCTCAAAACCAACAATCATGTACCCTGCCCACTAACACAGTCTAGTTTCATCAAGTCTAAGCGAGGCAGATAATAATAATGCAAAATGGTTACTCTATATAGAGCATGAGGTGAAGGGGAAAGAAGGCTCACCACTGAATGATATAAATGTTCTATGCCTGATATCTTCGAAATGTTGGTGGAGAAAACCTGAAAACGATGATGTCACAATTTCCATGTAATTACCATGTAAGGATACCATAACAACTAGAGAAAGACTCATTTTGTATGAATCATGCCCTGAAATGTGATCTAAGATGTGGCAGTCATTTCTAAATTTCCGCAATGAATGGTTTTATTGATTACTTGTCGGGGAAAAAAGGATGAAGATCTACCTACTTAAGTGAGACATGTATATGCTTTCATAGTTACTAACTCTATATTCCTAACTGGATGGAGCTGACCAGTTGAGAGGTACCTCTAGTTAAGGAATCTTTTTTCTGGCTGTTAGGTCTGGAGTTGCCACATTGGAGCTGACTGGATAAGAGGCACCATCTGCCAGCAAATTAGCCAAAGTCTATCCTATATATAACGATTGAGTAGTACCGGAGCTTATGTCTTGGTGAAATGATAAGCAAAGTTTTGTTAGGGTTGTTGTGCTAATACACTATCTTCTGAGGATCTGATACAAATTTATATGATGAAGGTTGACACATATATATGTACTCATGGCTGGACGATATCTTTGAGTGTGGATATATTTATATATATAAAAGTAAATACCTAATACCACACCTTTTATATGCGCACTATGAGGTTCTGAGATGCGATTTTTTATACAAACAACCTGGGATCACTTTGTTGTGATTCACTGTCAGTTATGAACTGTTGTCATCCTTTTTTGGAGTCCTAATGTATGGTAGTTGTAAAGTAATGCCCAAAAGTGGACTAGAATTTGATTTAGTGTAAAACAGTTTCTAGATTTTGTCTATGTGTGTCTTATGTTATGTTTGGTATTGTCCTGTCTAGTCCTAATTTGACATCATATTGTATGTCAATCATTTCTAATCATTATTTAATTGGGAATAATAGCTTGTAATTCAAACTGTATAGTTTCAAGAACTGGATATGTTGTATTAGTGCTTTATATTGAACTTGATTTAATAATTGTATGTCAACTTTCCACTTATTTCATTTGTGAGACATACAATAAACTTCTTTTCAAACTCAAAAAAACACCTAATTGCCTCATTTGCCATACTGTTTTTTTTGTTCATTCCTTTTCATCCACACAACCAATTCCATTCTCTAGATTTTCATCTCTTTATCACAGCAAATTCCCAAATTTAAGGCACACCGAATTGATATTGATGGCCTCAAACTATTCTGTGGGGTTGAATACCAGCCTGCAAGCCAAACCCTGACTTCAGGAACATTTGAGCTACAGACGCTATGGACGCTGTTGGCTATAGAGAGCTACATCTATTATCCATAGTCTGTACTTTCCCTCCTCCTCAAACACTGGATTTTGACACTTTAGCTTGTGAGAATATCCTCACCTCTCCAACGAAATTGATGGCCCTAGATCATGAATTTTAATATTGTCACCCCAGACCTCATGTACATGTAAACAAGCAACCATCAGGCATATTTTGCCTACCACCCACCTACCCCTTTTCCCAAATTTCTTCCTGTTACTGACCACTTCAGTAACATTGCTAAGGCAATCTTCATTGATTCTCTTTGTAATGTAAGCTAGTATTTATTCCAGCACATTGTACAGAGTCTTAAGGTGTATGACCATTTCAGACTTAAGGAAGCTTCTCAGGTATATCTAATAACTGGGATTCGTTACCACGGTGGTACTGTCGGCGTACAAGCAACAAGAAAAATGTGCCAAGGACCACGCACAGGAGTTGCCACTCGTGTCTGTGGTCCAAGCCAAATTTGTCTTGGGCTCTCAATGAGGGGGAGGGGGACTAGTGAGTATTTTTGGGCTTACCAACATGATCCAACATGGGGGTTGGTAGCATTGTCATTTTTCTGCTCCTCTTACGTCAGTCTTGTAATGGCCCCCCCTACCCTATCCCCACCCTGCCACCTTGGTCAACGTTATTTGGCGTGGGAAACACCCCGAACGTCTCCCTGACCTATTAAACCCTTAGTGATATCACCATGGCCACAAAGCAAATGTGTTTTCCTACTCAGGGTGCTTGCTTCACCTAAAGCCCCGGCCTAGACCTAAAGCCACACCCAAGGACCTGACTACGGGTATGGCTACATTCTGAATCATCTTGTTTATTTATTTCCTTTCCTATGGTCATCTCGTTTTTATGATGCTACATTTGAGTACCATATGTATTTCCCTGCATGTCTTTGGCTTTTCTAACACACTGTAAAAATGTTGTTGAAATAAGGGTGGAATCCTCCGAAAGCTGCCAGAGATCTGTCATTATTTTTACAGAGATTCCTTGTACCACCTAGGGCTTTCTAACTAAACTACAGTGGTTCACTGCAATACAATAAAAGTAGTTCTTTGTTCAGTTTTACGAGTAAACCTGGTAGATTTAGCAGTTACAGTGCATACCATCCACTTTGTGTAAATGGCTTCATAGTGCTTTGGCTTCCCAAATGTCCTTACTATCAAGGGGCATCATCAGTCATGCCCCATGCTGACTGGTGGGAGCAATGATGGTAGATAATGCCATATTGTCAGGTAAGATAAAGGAGTAGTGACCACCAGACCAACAACCTTTGTGTGTTCCTCTAAACAATCACATCTTCACCAAAATCAGGAAGTAGATTGAGAGGCACTAGTAGACTTTCTGTCATATGGAAGTTAACTATGGCTCTGAGTTTAAGAATTTCGGGATTATGATAGTAAGATGAATGTAAACTTCATCTGGAAGCAGAATCATATGGAAGCAGTATCAAAGAACACATTTAAGCATCAATTACCAAAAAGTAAATTTTTGAAGCTTTTTAACCAAGATAATATGAAACAAATGCAGAGATCCGATGTAGTTGCTTCAAGCTGAATATTTCTTCACTTGTTAGCCTCAAAGCAATATGCTACTCTGCTCTGCCTCATTGAATACTGCATCAAGGCTAATTGGAGCAATTCTCATGAATCTCTATTTTTGCACCCTTACAATAGCACATGTAGGAATAGGTTTGCATTATTTGCTTTATTTGAAAAAATTAACGTCTTGAAAATAGGGTTATCTGTTCCTTTAATGCATTACTGCACTTGGTCCATTGCATTGTAAGTTGGTTATAAATCATATAGATGCTGAATAATGGGATACATAAAATGTGATGTATATTTTGGGGAGTAAGGTATTCAGACCTCCGCGTATGCACTGGAATTTCTGAGAAGGGTTGTGCCATGAGTTATGTGATATCAGAGTAGATATTAATGCCCTGCTTGGGAGTTCCAGTTCATGTTAGGCTGCTGTATGGTCTGTGTTATGGTAGCATAGAGGTTACGCATGTATAGAGGGGAAGATGATTTGTGCTCCTGGAGTATAAAGCTAACATGATATGCCAGCTTTGTTGCCCTCATGGCAGTTTCCAGGGTAGCTTAGGTGCACCAACCTACAACCCCATAGCAATGTAGGAGGCAAGCCAGAGGTCTTAAGCCTCTACCTCCTTTCTAAAGACATCATAAATAAAAATGAATGCAAGGCATAAGCCTCAAAACCTTAACCCCTAGAAATGATTAAAAATGAAAGAGGCATCCAATAGCTTGCCTCTCTGTCAAAGCCTAATAAAGTCAATCTGACATTTCGCCTTTTGCGAATGTTAAAGATATTAGGAGGTTTTGCACGAAAAAGTGACACTGACGTTGCTTTATGATGTAAATTTAACATAAGACACTAGACATTGGTAAATCATGTTGATATTTTGGGGTTGTAATCCACAATTATGGTCGAAATGCCTAAAGTCATACATGCTATAGTTGTTTTTCTACTGTTTCTTTAAGTTGTCATCTCAGATTAAAGGCAAGAATAGCAGAAATATACCACTTTTCTACAGCTCTATCTCAGCAGGAATTGCTTCTTCTTGTGTTGCACCTATGCCATAACATTCTCGTTTGACATGGGATAAAAAGCAAATGACTGTAATCCTCCTTACTGAGCAGCTGTGTCAACATGGCTTTGTAACAGGAGAAGCCCTCGCATTTCAACCCAGTAGTAAATAATTAAAGCGAGTTCTGTTGGATGACTTCATACCCAGGGTCACGTGAACACAACATTTAGGATGGCACAGCGTAAGGCAGATTTAGTATGTGAAGATGAGTTAGTTTTGAGCTACATTGATCAAATATTGATTGATTATCAATTGATTGGCACACCTTGACATAAATATAAAAATCAACTCTGATCAATAATGTCTGCAAATACTGATCATCATTTACCTTTACCATTGGCCTTTCTTCTATTGAAATCCCTTCCCTGTAAAAATTTTCTATGCATGATTGATGGCTGTTTGTAGACTCATCAGCAGAGTGACCGACCCTGCAAAATGACTATATTGAATGGAGCAAGAAGGTGTCTTCTCCTTGTCATTTCTGTTTTGCGAGCTTGCCGGCAATAAAAAATTCACCTTTGAAATTGTAACCGTCCTATCACAATAGTGTCAGAATGTCAACAACAGATTAATTTGCTGTCAACAGAAGATGTCATCTAAGCAATAAGAATGGAAGGTTTCTTGGGAAATTTTAATAAAAACACTGTAGCAACTGATAGGTTTGAATTGTCAGGGGTAAAAATCGACAGGAGATTGTGATTGCAGTCAGCTTTTGACACTTGTGAAAAATAATGAAGAAGAAAAGAGTAAGTTGAGTCCTTTACATCGGCGCTGTCTTCTAATTCTTAAATCTGATCAACTTTCTTTTGAAATAAGGTGATAGGATTCACTGATTTGATCCTTTTTTTATCATTATTTTTAACATGTTTGCCTTGGCTATGTTTGGGTTAAGGAATGAATCAGAGGCATTGGGATTGTTGAAAGTGGGTAATGTGGTTACATTTCATGTAATGAGATAATTATAGACATCATCTTATTTCAAAGAATTCAATTTTGCACCAGCTCATTCAATTTATAATGTGTTATAATTTGTTATAATTGACTTATATCAAAGGGTTAAACAAATGCAGAAGTTCCTATCATTGAAAAGTAAAAACCAAGTATGCATGGCCTTTCAGGCTTTTTGATTATAAAGAGCCCCTTTGTCCAAAATGTGTGTGTCTGGTGAGTGCCATGAAAGGCAAAACTGTGATAGTGAGGCTCTTATATAGACAGGACATATTTCAACGACCTAGCCCTCTGTTCGGAGGTCAAACTCTGAAGACATTAGAAATATGTAAGATAAAATATAAAATATATTACATAATGGTTACTTAACCTCCCTAGTAAAAGGGTTGTTAATGTATGGCCCACTTTCTAGATTTGAAAAACAAGTCCTAATCATCTGATTACGCCGTGACACCAGAAAATAAGACCCTGGGACAGTTTGCAATATGGATCAGATGGCTAATCCATTGTTAAGGGCAGCATGAGCTACCCTGAAAAACCCCAGAGTCAAGAGTGACACATTCAGCAAAGTCGAATGAGTGATTATGGCAAAGACAATATCATGACATGAAAATACACAATGGTTTATTGATAGCAGACCAAATATTTAGTAATACACCACACCTCCTTGTTCTTGGCATGAGTACAGACTGGGAATTAAAGGGTTAAGTACACATCTACTGCAGCTGACAAGTGCCTTGACTGTCTTGATTTGGGTCTGATTATGCTGAACTAGGGCATCTAATCTGTAATTGATGTGGGCGTGAAATAAGTACCCTGGGGTAAGCCAGGACACCCAGGGTCATTATCTACTCATGATTGTCTTTGATGCTGCGCTCAGCCAGGAGGACAAAGGTGAGCTCACCTGGCTCTACTAAATCTGGGGCTTGCATGGCTTGCAGGTAAATGTACTTGAATATTAGTGCTCATGTTTTTATGTTTTATGTTTTATTCTACCTACGAAAACAAAAGATATATGGGAATCATATACTTCAACCCTATCACCCCTGGATTTCTGTTACTGTTATGGGATTTGCATGCGAATCCTGCTTTATGGCATGTGGGTTTAGCCTGTAACTCTCTATGCCCATGGGTGTGGCATACAATATGATGTACAACATGCCCCTGTATGCCAAGCAAAATACATCAGCACTTTCCTACACAATTTCTGCTCTAAAATATTCATTGATGGGCAGATTTTCAAAATTAAAAAACTAAAGTGATCAGAAAACAAAAGGAAAGGTGAGGAAATGTGAGCTATGTATTTTGAATTGATCAAACTATGATTTACCTTTGATTTGACCTCAATTGGGTGAAAATCTAAGATTCTGACACTCAATCTACAGTTTCTCTAGGAGCATAACTTTGGAAATTTTGGCTTGCTTTTGTTGCTCTAGGTAGATTTAAACAAAAAGAAATTCATGAGTCATACAAGTGCTGTATGCCCATTTGTGGGCTTCCCTTGCTGTCTCTGATGCCCTGCGGGTACCTTGCAACTCCAACACTTTGGACAGTAATTTTTTGCAATCATTTTAGGTGATGATTAGAATGGTTGTACCTTCAGCATATCATGTTGGTTAGTCATCATCTCCTTCCAGTACTCAACTCACCTATAGGAGAAAGCAGAATAAACACGATGTCATTTATAATCAAAGTGCATGATAGTTACAAATGTAATTTGCCATTAAAACAGGAACTTCCATTTTAGTAGCTGCCTGTGAAATCGCAGCAGGATTTGCCACTTGAAAAGCTGAAAATCTCTAAGATAAAAACACAAATCAATTCGAAGTAGGGGAAATTGTCTCCCTTATAAAAGCTCTCCATCTTCAGAATGATTAAAATAATTTCCAAAGTTACTGCTATTTATATACTTCTTTTTTTAGGGGGATCTCCTTTTAGTTGGATCCTTTGAAGGGGTTTGTAGGAAAGTCACAACTTTCTCTCAGGATGACATGCAGACTGGTTGCATGAAATTCATTTATAATGCAGACACATTCAGGAGGGTCTTGCAGATAAGTTACATAGATCACTAAGTTGTAAATAGCTCACTTTAAAAAGTTATACTCTGTTTCACCCTCCAAGTTCAACTAACCACATTAATATAAAAATCCACGTGTCTTGTTTAAATTTATTCTGTAGTGCATAAAGAGGTGCCTTCCTGTCTGACTATCTTTCATCTGCTAACATTTTGAATAGCTATCACAGTTATGTGAAGCTACTTAACTACTCCTGAAAAGTGACCTACTCACATTACACAATTTTCTGGGGTCTCCTATGGACACATTGTAAGGTACCTGAAGCATGCAGCACTGGCAAATTCATGCCCTTAGCGCTATGGGGATTTTCATCACTGTTTGAGCTCTTCTGGCACATCACTTCTTGACCACTTATATGCAACAAGAAAAGGTCCGGACTGAAAGGAGTGACTACTGGGGGTGAGGTACTTCTTAGACAATACTACCTGTTATCTAATGTGCAACACCCTCCTGCACCCATTACCATGCACTGCTCAACTAGCAACCCTGGTGATTGATAGCTCTCATTCCCTCTATAGGAATTATAAGCCATGAGGCGTCGTCATTGGCCGACAGTGTTTGCTTGTATTATCACCCACTGCAGTGCTCCTACTTTTGAAACTTTAAGGGCCACTGATGCATTAAGGCACCATGCCAATTGATTGTCATAATGCACCAATGAGGTGCTGGCAAGACTGCTCGCCAGCACTTCATGCTGACCCTCCGGGTGTTTATGTATCAAACAATAGGGTTAGCAGGGGCAAGATTCACTCCTGCATTAGTGGCCCATATAGGTTTAAAAAGCAAATCATCCACACCACCATGATTCAGTGATATTGGATTTTTGCGGCACTTGAAGCCAAATATTTCTAGATATGAAATGACAGGCAGTTAATGTCAAAGATATTTGATACTGCAAAGTCATAATATTATTGTCAGTTTCACTGGGATCGCAATTCACATTAGAGGAATGCTGATAGATTGTTTTCTGTAAATATTATTGCCCAAAGACATGAGCTTTACCTGATGACTGACTGAAAAGGAATGTTTGGATTGTTTTTTTTTAATTTGCATTTAATAGTTCTGATTGCAAAGAGACACATCAGAATCCCCGTGAGTACTAAATAGGCTAAAAGTGATTCATATCACCTCAGTATTACATGTATATAGAGATGAGGCTGAGAATTTATGTGTATCATAAAATAGTTGTTAGTTGAGGTGTTCTATATTCCCCTAATCAATTTCCCCCTCATACAGACCTTGCTGTCAACACCTTAACTAGCGAGTTGTAGGCATTTCATATGGCCAAGCAACTAGGATGATGGTTGTTTCTGTTCTTACTCTTTCATTAAAGCAGGCAATATAAGAAGACATATATCCACTAGGCCCGTAAAGTAATCATAATTCATCTAACAGTTTTGAGACAATTTCTTTTTTTCTTTTTTTTAGAAAAGAGCAATCAGTCTTTTACTGTTATCTATTGACTGGAGTTGGTTGCTATGGCAACCTTATAAAAAAAATCAGAAACTGTATTCTGGACTAAGTTGCTCAAGTATAATTATGTCTAGGGAATTAGAGCAAAGCGGAGATCATTTTTATGAAAGTTATCTGCTGTAACTTTTAGGGCTGTCAGTCGGTAGAATAACTTTCTCATATTCCTTAGTATCAAGGTCATCGCAAAATGTGCATTGGTCTCCAGATCGCAGCATTTATTTCCCCTCCCAATCCCTATGGCATATTATATGATGATCACCACTTCTACCAGGCCCTCACACAGGTATCCAGTCCTGTGTCAGATAACCTATTATATATATGGACCTTTCTTTCACTGCACCATTGCCCTTTTGGTAAGGAGGGTTAACCACTGTACACAGTAGGCGTACACTACAAGATGTAGTAGGAGACAAACACAGTTATTTATAGATATGTATAGTGAGGCTGTATCTGTGGGTACTGGGTAGAAGCTGATGTTTATATAATGTGTATCTACAATATACACCCCTGGTCAGGGATTTGTGTAGCAGTTACCGAGGCAAATTTGTGAATTAATGGAAAAGAGTAGATCCACAAAGAAATTGTCCCGCTCTATACCGGGTTTGTGTCAATTCAAGGGAAAACCAGTCTTGTAGACATTCCACCTAAAAGGGGAAAGTTATGTTTGACAGCCAGCCAATTTTGGTGCAAAGAAATAGGCCACTTTTAGCCTCAAATATCTTGTGAACAACCACTCTGAGAGACATGTGGAAGGGTACAAATTAAGGCTAATTAGAACCGCTATGAGCACAATACAGGAGAAGGGGGTAAGAGTTGGATTAGGAAGTTCGAATTAAAGCTACAATCCTAATTTTCTCATCCTGCTATAGATAACTACAAAACTGTGGAACGGCTTTATCTAGCAGAGTAAGAAAACAACCTATCGTTCCCATTTTGGCTGATACTCAAGCAAATATTCACCTTATTTCCAAATTAAACACAGTTTTACAAAGCTTAGCCTGTCTATTATCAGCATGGACTAAAATGGCAAAATTGATATTAGGACCCAGAAGGCTGGCCCTTGGACCGTCACATATATTGACATCTTTTTCACTGTCAAACAACATAGCAAGTATTCTAAAAAGAGCAAAGCACAAGGAGAGTTGTTGGTGATATTTGGGAAAGGTAAGAGTAAGAGGAGCCCATTCCTCTAGTGACCACAAATCCTCCTGATATTTCAGAGGGACAGGGGAGTATGTGTATATTGATCAGTCTGTTATAACTACCCTCTATGTATTGCAGCAAGTATACAGCTGCAATATACAGAGCGAATCCCACATGGCCATCTAGGGCAATTTTGCCTGTTCTGTCTTAGGGAGTCTGCTGGACCCCTAAGTTGCAAGAGTTTTGGCTAATTTGTGCCTATCTCACTGTGGGATTTGGATGATTTTAACAATCCTTAAACCCTAGAGGCCCAACAAGGTCCCCAGAACATAACAACAAAATCCCAGATATTTGAACTCAAGATTGCCATGTTGGATTCGTTCTTTACTCGTTCTGTTATCATTTAGAGATCTACCCATTAAAAGACATTAGACTCCAGAAATCCTTCAGAGTGCATTTCTTTATACACATGTTGACACCACACATATTCCCTGCCCTCCTTTCCCATACACAAACTTATAATGTAGTCATAGGAAAATAAAAAATGCCAAATGAATTTGAGTCACCATTAGTCAGGTGCAACATATTAACAAACATTTTCAGCCTACGCAATCCAAATGCAAAAAAAACATGATTTGGCTTAAGCCCTATAAACTCAAGGATACTGAAGCATCTTAAGTTTTACAGCCGATCCCCCCGACCTTCTTCCTTAATCTCTTCCTCCATCCTGCAAATTGCAGCGCTATCCCCTGAAGGCCTGTCCTCTGTATTGGCTCTACAAGGTGTAATACAGTTAGGCTCGGTGTTGTAGTAGTCCCGCCGTACCAGACCACAACACTTCTAATGATAAAGTCATTTCACCCACCCCCATTTTGTCCATTTTATGGTCCCTAATAGGATCTTGTCTCCCACTGGGCTCTGATCAGCTTACATAGGGAATTCCCTGCTATCTATGATGGCACAGGACATGCTGTAACAGAACACACCTAGGCACCAGTGGTGTGTGTAAAGAGAACTACTTGGTAGTAGGCTGAGCTGATACAACGTAAATCTGATCCTAACCCTATTATCACTCACATAGCTGCCATGACACTTCAGCCTCCACCTGAACCGTTATCGGATTCTCCACACAGGAGGCACCATTATCACATAGAAGTGATATAATGTTTTGTATTTACTTATAACAGCAGGTAGTGAGAGATCTGGTTTTTGTTACATATGAAGTCAGGATTGCCTATATCTTTGTGATATATGATTTTGCTAAAATTGACAGCTGGCTGCTGAAGGAAACTGAAAAAAGGTAAAAGGATGATCTGGGAAATAGTTTTTCGTACATGGGTTTTTGTAGCCTTCAGCTCAGATTTTTTTTATGTCCCTATAAAGAAACTTTATTTTACATAACATTAGCTATCACTCAAAATAAGCTGCTGGAAACAAATCATAAAAAAGAGAGTAATAAACAATGAATATGCATGAAGATAATTTCCCTTGGATTAGTAATTAAAAAGGCCTAAAGTGGATGATGCCATTATGTTTTTGTAATGAAATGATTATGCCATTATAGATAATATTTCACTTCAGAGAATTCAATTTTGTGCCAGCTCAGCCATCCAATTCCAAGATATAATCAGCTTATATAAGTGGACTGTTCTCTCAGAAGAACTCCATCAATATTAAGTCATTATCCATTAAAGGAAGGTCAAAACTCTGACAGGCCTTCCGTTTCAGACATTTCACACACAAATAAAATTGGCTGTTTATCAATGGTCTTGGAAATCTCTCAGATTGTTTGCACCTACAGCCCCTCATCAAATCAGACAAAAAATAATGCATACTGGTTTGGAGCTCAGAAATGTGAAATTAAGTTATACAAGATTGCAGAAATGTGAAATTGAGTTATACAAAATTGATATCTATCAGGTGTCAGCCATGAGGCTTTCAAACCCACAGAGACCTAAAGATAAATCTGCGAACCCACATACTATTTTCTTTAAGAGAAAAATGGCGGCTAATGATAAATTTATACAAGATCAACATGTTAATTGTGTTTTTTCTAGTGCATGGTTTCCCTTTTTTATGGTGCATACCTGTGCATATCAATCTAATGACACTGTCAGAGTCATTCAGAGGACAGTCATAACCCATGTGAATAGTTGCTACCTTACAAACGTAATTACAAAAGATGTGATGACTCTGTTTTCATCTTCGCCACACCGTAATAAAATGTTGTCAAAATAAGGGTGAACTGCTTGTCCCAATATTGCCAGAGATTCATCATTATTTCAATGGAAATTCTTTGTGCCACTATGCTTAATTGTACTGCCATCTACTGCATCAGTATAGAGTCCACACTGCTTTACTGTAACAATGTTTGATGAGGCTGCCTGGTAGATTCAACAGTTATTTCTTAGAGTGCTGTCACTTTATTTCAATGGTATTTGTGATAATCAGAAAGATTTTGGCATATATAGTGAAATAGGCAGCACTCTAATGGAGAGAAGGAAGCTTCTCTGCTGCATTGAATGACATCACAATTGACCAGATGCAGCAGGTGCTGCACAGATTAAGCATGGCTAATTCTGGAAAACATGTTATCAAATAAGATAGTGCCCTATATTCATCTTGATATAATACAGGATCCCTGTGCGGGGTTATTCCCTATTTATCGACAAAAGAAATAAACAATCACTTAAACAGAAAAGCTGAGATAGGAATTTCTTTGCAGACTAACAGTGCTGTGCAGTGAATATTGTGCTGCATTTTGGTCAATTGTGACGTCATACAATGCTTCAGAAGGTCTACTGCTCTCTCTTAGGGTAGTTCATACCATGCTACCTATATCAAGATCCTTTTATTTAGCGTAAGGTCTATTGAAATAAGTCAACATGGAAAAGGGGTGGTCTTTTCATTTAATCGAAGCATGTTATTTTGTGATCTACTTTAGATCTATGGCTCATATGCCAAAGTTAAAGCCTCCCCCTCATGTGTCTACTATGCCTAGATCTTGAGGGACTATTATCCTCCTATTCTGAACTCTGGTAAGGGGCAAATCCGACATGGCGATTTAGTATTCCAATATCTCTGCGATTTTGTCTGTTGTGATCTATGGCCCTTGTTGAGGCCATGAAAACAAATGTTCAACTCATTCAGAATCTCACAGTAGGTTATGGTTCAGTTTGCAGTAATCCTTGTGTTTCTGCAGAGGTTTTGGAGCCCCATGTGGAACTCTACCTAGAAGACTTTGCATGCAATAGGTGCGGGCTAGGTGGATGGCACTAGAAATCGCAGCTATCTGCATTATCATCTCAATGTTAAATTTCCTTTCTTCCTGTCCAAACCTGTGGAAGATGCATATTTATCCAATAGTAAGTTTTGCTTGAATTAAAAGAAAATCTAGACATGATTCCAAATACACTGCGACGAAACCAGATTTTTTTTTATCAGATGTTGCTAGATAGCTATAGCTAATGGGACACAAACAAACATATCTAATGTTAAGCAGATATGACAGAATATTTAATTGTAAGTACCGTGTAGTTGCAGCTTTTTATTCACTATTTCATCCTCCATGTTTCATTTAATAGAGCAAAATTTATTAACTATACCCTACATATCTTAACTCCTGTTCACTCTGGATAGCTTACCCTTGCTGCCCGTGTATAGTCTAGTTAACCATATACCATGCCTATCTACATGGTTTGCACGACACCCCTTGTCCACAAATACCCGGCTATTACCCCGTATCCCATACATATGCAATAAAACTCTCTCAGCTATCCCCTAATATACAAACTGGTCATAGCTATATAGATAAATGGGGTGCCATCTTAGCAAGATAATTGGCATTACGCTTTTAGTCTGTTTCATTTTTTATAGCTAGATGCTTTTAGAGCCCCAATATGTCTAATTATATGCTGGACATAAAGCAAAGGTTTTGTGTATTGACTTTAGATATAAGTTTGCTTCACATGATCTTTGTAGTAAGTCCATGTAATGGCAGGCCCTGAATATTGAAAAGGGTGCCTCTACTCTTGGCTACTCATCCTATGCTTGAAGGACAGGACCACTCCATTCCCAGTTTGTAGTTCTAATATTGAATAAGGAGATTCTACTCATTACCACATCTGCAATCATAAGCGCAGACGGCAGGCTTCTCTGGTGCAGTCCATGATGTCAGCATCGACCATCTATATACAAATAAATGCTGCTTACAGGTGTCTTCCCACAGGGCTTTCACATTCTCCTTTTGATTATTAGCACTGAATAGTCCAACTGAATTATCCTACATGGTATATTGATGTTGAGCACTTTACTTTAACAATTCCAAGTATGTTTCCAATAGCCTCCATGTCTAATCAATGTAGCACCATATGCATTTTGACCATTGTGATGTCATAGACTGCATCAGAGAAGCTTGTTTGCCCTTATATTAGCAGAAGTACCGATAACCATGAGAGAATCTTCTGATTTAGTCCTAGACTTAAGGGGGTGCGCACCTGTGTGCCCTGTTTTAACCTGCACATATATTCATTTACTTATAAGACCATTTTTAATTATGTGAAAAATTCCGTCATATCAATTTTTCTTGCCAAAACAGCACACCATGGAGACACCTACACAGTGGCCACTAGGCTGTATTGAGTTAGCCAAACGCCTGTCCAGTATACATCACTGTGGGCCCACACACATCAGATTTGTTTGTTTATGTTGTTATTCAGTTAATGGTAGAGGAAAGTGAAGGGCTGGTTCCTCTGTCGGTCAGGCGCATTTTCCTTTAAACCGCTGATTTTTTTCTCAATACATTTGCCGTATAAAAATCAGTCAGATTAACAGGACATTGTTGGCTCTCTGTGAATGGTACCTTAATAGCTCATTTTAGAGCCAGGGTATCAAACAAGCACTGGTCTAGAATAAGCATAGGGGGTACAAGGGTGTCTAAACAATCTTGCGAACTAAAAGGTATTTAAAGAAACACTTGTCTCAAATGATGGCCCAGGGGTTTGTTATTTCGACAACATTATTTTACAACATTACAGTGAAGCCACCTAGTGGTGTATTAAGTATATCACATAGAGAGAGCTGAGGGACTTCAGCCTGCTTCCCACCCTTGGTGTGAGATCCGATAATTGCACCCTCCTTCATCCAACCTGCACGTGCCCTGTGTACCATATCACAACTCACAACTCCCCAGATCCCTCCACCCCTCATATAGTCCCTTTTTTTCTTTGATTCCCCCTCCCCTTCCCACTGTTTATTCTTTCATTGCAAGTCAAAATTAAGGCTTATAATCACATGTGTATAATTCAATCAAATTAGCATTGTATGTCAGTATATGTGAGTGTGGGAACACACTGGTAGATGTCCAGTGGCATTTTGTATGCCAGCCCATTCAACTGGAGAAAGAAAAAGTCCAGTTTCTGGGAATATCCCAAGTATTTCCAGAGAAATCCCTAAGTATTTCCCAAGAAAATTCCTGAGTAATTCTTGAGATCTAGACAAGAGAACTTTCTAGGGTATAAGATGTTATGGCATGTCCAAATTTCCAGGGAAAATCTCGTTTTCTATTCTTGTTGTATTCACAAGTTGGGACTCGAGAAATTCCTGAGTAATTCTCGAGATCTTGTTCAGTGGGAAGGGGTAGTCAATATATCCCTCTAGGATCATAAACCTAGGATTTGTTGCTCTGTTCATATTTTTCTTTAGTCAGCATGCGTTAGCTATTCCTTGGATTGATATTCTTCTTTTTCAATGTTTGTTACACATCATAATCTAGGTCCTATAGATTGCCTCCTCTCTCTGTCTTTGTCTGTTTCTCTGTCTATCACTCTGTCTGTTTCTCTGTCTGTCTGTCTGTCTCTGTCTCTCTGTCTCTCTCTGTCTCTCTGTCTCTCTCTCTCTCTCTCTCTCTCTCTCTCTCTCTCTCTCTCTCTCCACCCATTCCAGTTGCTTATTGCCAATGGAGTATATTGCAACCATGTAAATGCATAACAGTTACTGATAAGATAACAATTCAGGAACTGCATTATGTTTTCATTCCTAATTATTCAGGAACTCTTAGATAAAGCACACTTATTGTTGATTGATTGAATCAAACTGAAAAATCTCTATGATGTATAGCATACCTATCAATCAGTGACTCCTACTATGAATTTATCAGATGTCATACCATAATTATCAATATCTGATCATGTCACCTGACAACTTGTCGGAAACCAACAAAGCTAGGCCCTATCTAGGCAATCCTATTTCAACGCCCTCGAACCGACCATAGCTCATGAATTGACAGCTCAGTTCTGACTGGTCCAAAGATCACATATTGCACCACAAAGGAGTCAGTATGACTCATCAGGCTAATCTTAGTTCTAGACAAAAGGGTTATGACCTCTTGATGTTTTATATGGTACAGTGTTGTGATATCATCACGATGAAAAGTACGTTGTGCAATTCATATCATTGATATCATTTAATCAATGTTTCTTTTTTTCTCACAGCAACTTTTTGCATTTTCCACAATCCCTTTGCGAATACACCATTTTAGAAGATTTATGTCATGAGTGTGGTAAACAGGTTTTGTTACCCCATAGCTATTCCAACAGCTAAAAGTTCTGTGATTCTGTTCTCAAGTAATATTTGTACACTAGTTTTGATCTAGCCTAATTAGGCAATCCCCTAGACTGGGTACAGTCCCTAAGCTCTGACCTATCCTCCACCTACCTTCCAGGCCACTCACTAAAGGTCTTATTAATTTTTTGCTTAAAACTTTAATCTCTTAAAGTTTTATTTAAATTCTCTTACATTAAAATCAAGAGAGTTGAGCAAGCCTAGTAATCCCCTTGCATAGCCATATAGATAATGATGTTGCAGTAGACTTAATTAAGAAGGTTCCTGTATGTGGTATCAAGATGACTATACTGCTAACCCCGTTCAGGCCCATGGTCAGCACACATACACCTCTTTCTCATATATTTATTAGGGGATGCCTAGTCAGTGTGACATCAGTTATATGGTGGCCATATTGGAAAAGGGTACTGAAGTGTGATAGATTGATTTCTTGTCATCTCCAGCAGCAGCCTCTAGCTTCCTTTTCTTAAGCATCTTTTTCTCTGATCAAACATACCTGTACTGGAGATTAAACATCCTGGCAGTGACACTATCATACCTCTAGCTACAATAATATACAACCTGTGATGAGTGCCTGGTGAAGACCTTGACACCATAACGTCTATTATGAGAACAATTCTTGGTCGAACCCTATTGCTGATATTATCAAATACTACATGCATTAAGATTTGTTGGGATAAGGGCCATATCAATTTCCTTTTAGAAAATATCTATAAGTCTTGATTATCAAACAAATTTTAAGCATTTCCAATCTAATCTAACAATATGCGAGGTGTAGACATATGACATCTAGAGCCCTCTTATTAGGTCGGCAGATACCTGCGGTTTATACTCTCCATGGACTGCTTATATCAGGTCCTCATTTTAACAAGTTAATGATTGACTTCATTTCATTACCCCTGTCCTAGCATCTGCTTTAGCATTGGCTTAATACTAGGGGTCTGGGTAATGTAGGATGGGTAATGTAAGCAATGCTGTTGAGTCTCCCATAGCAATACTACATTATCATATAAACAGTTGTCATATTGTCAATGGGAACTGGTCATACTGAAACCGTCATAGTAATTCCCTAGGTGGTCAGAAAGACGACCTATTGGCAAGTATGCAGATATAGGTATTGCAATGAGGAGTTCCAAGGTTGTCAGTGAAAGTGCCAAGCTGACAATACCTCAAACCTCATCCATTCATCTGGACCTTGTTTGAGTAGATTCTACGGGATATGGCCCCTACGACTTGAGTGTCAAATCTTACCAGGTGATCTTAGGACTCTCAATGGCTTTGGGGGGGGGGGCACTAAGCCTCTGTTAGGTACCAACTGTGGAACTGACACCGTTGAATATATACAGTGGCTGTCAATTTAATTTAGACTATAGGATCAGGGTCTTTGGATAGCTGCCATAACTTGTATGGAATAAAAATAACCTAAATATTGCATAAAATCATCCCAGAGCTGTGAAACAAACCTTATATCAAATGGAGGAGGGCCCAAAAAGAGGCCTGTTATCTGACATCTTGAAATGGGTGAGGAGGGGCTGTACATATTTAGCTGCTTTATAGTGGGATATCAAATGGCCAAAAAAGGTTTGGGGCTGTAGTTTCGAATTAGGTACCAACCATCAAAGAGTCAGTGTCTCCCATCCCTAGGCTCAATGGGCGAATGTGAATTTCGGCTGGGTGTAACGATTGGGCAGTCTTCAGGATGAAGTGATTTGTCACAGACCAGATCCATGTGATTATGACTCCACTCACACAACACAGACTTTGCTGATCTAGGCTGATCCATATCCAGCTTTGGGCAATCTAGGGAATCTGGTTTGAACTGGCTTTGGGGAGGCCCGCACATACGTAGTAAGGAGATCACTGATTGGTCGATGGTGTTACTGATGGGAGATCCTCCTACTGGTGCTCCGCTGGCTCTACACAATTGAAACAGCACATATTGAGCTCAGCATTGAATTGGATGCTGATGTCTTTGAAGTTAGATATATTCAGTTTGTCCCATACCCGCTAGAGCTAGACCATTAGATTCATCTAGTGTCCCTATATTCTCTATTCTTCCATCTTGTAGTCTTGGATACCCATGAACATTGACCCATGCTTACCTCTCCTGCTTTCTCCATATAAATTGCTTTCCAATTTTCCTGGCCTCTCCATTTATCACCTAAATTAAACTGTCTCTCCATCTCTCTCCCATTTCTTTCGTTTCTATCCTACTTATTTCTTGACTTTAAGGTTGGGTATTAGACTTCAAACATTGATTGCATCACTATACCTTTTGTAGCAGCAACAGACTGATGTAATTTTATCTCTTCCTTAGTGGGGGGTCCTATCTAACATTCTCGCTAGCAGCCATGCCCCCCATGGTGACATGGTGGAGGTCTCCTCTAGTAACAACTTGGTGGCTAATGACATCGTGGAGTAAGAGGAGCAGTGACCCCCAGACGACCCGTGTGTGTTCATAGAAAATAATCACCTCTATTGCTAGAACAATGCAGATGCAAGTTTGCACTAGGAGAGCTATCCCACTACACCAGACAGAGTGCTACAATGGTGTATCTTACAACATCATATAGATCTGCTTACCCATCACAGCACATCTAGTCACAGTTTTAACACGGTGGGGCAAAGTTATTGTGCATTATCCTCACTGCTGTGTTCTGATTGGCTGATTGGCAGTGCATTATCTAGATGGATTATACAGGAGGTTAACTTTATCTGAACTTCAGACTTCACAACTAATATTCCTGTGTTATTAGTTTGCTGATGTGTGATTTTTTCTGTGTTATAATGGCATTGCCGTGGTCATGCTCTAGACTGTTTTGAGTCGAATCAGGGACTATAACATCCCTCAATGTCTCAATACAGTCTAGAGCACTCCCAGGGCCATTCCCCGTGCCTTATTCCCTAATAAAAGATGGTATACTTGAGAAAGCAATGTACAGTGCATGCAGTACAACTCATGACCCATCTTTGTAACATCATTTCTATTTTTTTCTACTTTTTGCTACAAAAGCAATATTCCCTAAAAAGTCCAAACCAGTTTGGGGTAATGGTCAACTTACAACTGTATCTACTTGTAGAGAACTCTTCTCCAAGACTCTCCTATAGAGAATCACTGTGCTGTCTACCCTATTACTATAATCATTACATTCTTGTGCAGGGAGTTTTATGGAATGCGCTCCTTGTCCTTGGTTTAATGAGTGGACATGTAAGCGCTGGGATAATTCTAACAGGCCACCATTATGTAACCTACCATCTGGTCTGTATAAAGGCATTTTATCTAAAATTGCAAGATCCCTTTTTCCACAACAACAGCTGTGAGGACATAATGTACATCTATAGAAAAAAACGCATGGACAAAATACAAGATAATCCTGAATGATAACGTAAAATGTAAAAGAAATGTTGTTGAAATAACAGTGAAATCCTTCTCCAAAGTTACCAGAGATCCATCATTATTTCCATGCTGAGAAAACACCACAGTGTGTACTGCACCAAGAAGCTTCAATAGATAGGATGTGAAACTCAGAGCTTTACCTATGGACACAGTGTAACAGCCGCCCCACTCTACCCCCTTAAAAGTAGGCTCCCTTTTGTATTCAGTATTGAGTCCTATTGTAGGATAAGGGGGTTTATAGAGATGTCAGGAATCTTTATCAGAGTGATATCAAATGGAAACAAGAGGCCACCTATACCAAAAAATCCTGCTGAATCCAAAATCTGTGATCTTGATTCTCAAAATATGACCAAAAGTACCTAAAAAGGAGGTTTGATGAGAATTTTTAAAAATGTACAAAAGTTATATTGAAAATGATTGGAACATTTTATAGATGCAACATGCTAATCAAAGTCAATACCTCAATCTACATATTCCAATGTCTGCCTATCTCAACATGACAAATACTCTACATGTGTATGCCTATACTATTCCTGACTGCACTACTTCATTGTAGAAACTTCACTGCTTAACTGCAATGCAATTACAGTGGTTCAATGTTCAGTTTGACAAGGATCCTTGGTAGATTCAGCAGTTATTTCTCAGAGTGTACAGCTGGTGACCTGTCATGGCATCCCTTGTCTAGTTGATCATACTTGTACTGTATTTCCAATCACAGGGAATATACACAGTAAAAAATATTGTTTGGTGGTGATAAATCCTTAGGTAATGTCAGATCTATCACTAGTATCCATCCTGGTAATGCTCATAGATGAACGATACATTCTTATTGATATGATATTACACTAAGTCTGTTGACCGGAACACCATTCATACCATCAAATTGGATTATTCTGATACACATTTGAGACAAAGAAAAGTCAGTAGATGTCCTATAATGACATGAGAGAATTCCCATACTATGTAACCTTAAATCCAAAAATGTACCCTCCCCACCACCATAGTCCAGTTTCATCAGGTTTAAGCGAGGCAGATGATAATGCAAAATGCTTACTCTATATATAGCATGAGGTGAAGGGGAACATAGGCTTACCATTGACTGTTTTAAATTTTGTCTGCTTGCTCTCGTCTCTGAAATTAAAAATGTTGTTGGAGAAAACATGAATCATACCCTGAATTGTGATCTAAGATATATATGGCAATCATTTCTGAAATTCTGGAATCAAAGGCTTTATTGATAACTTGCTCAAATTCCCTTGATATATTCCTTAGAAATGTTGAGAGTATTCAGAGTGGCTAACTTCATTTATTCGAGTGCCAGAGCAATGATCCTGCTTTTTAAGAGATGCTTGTGATTTTTATTCACTCCCCTTATAGGATAATAATGGCGGAAATTACATCGACTTACCATGGTTCTGTCAGGCATGTCTACTGTAGCTGGTAAACCTCAATCAAACAGCATCTGATTGTGGTGCCGATATTTGCAATGTGCAGGCTTCAATGCAGAAAGCATTTGAGAGACACCAGGAGAAGGAATGCAATGCATACATTAAATGAAATCTGGCCAAATTTACTCAGTCTGTACATCTAAGGCATAAACGTAGGCCCTTTAAGCCTCCACTGTTGCTTATGGCTCACTGTCTCATTGTGATACAATTTCCCTTCCTCTGCCATTCTGTTGTATTTTGTAATTTGCCATACCCCCCACACTACCTCATCTAGGACCCTCTGATCACTTTGCTTCCCGCCACCATGCTTAGATCTTTATCCTTGTGGCAAACATATCGCCTCTTTTGCCGTACTGTTTTCTTTCCATTCCTTTCATCCTTCTCGACACACAACAACTTCCTTTCTCTAGACTTTCATCTCTTTATCACAGCAAATTACCAAATTTGAGCCACACTGAATTGATATTGATGGCCTCAAACTATTGTGTGGGGTTGAACACCAGCCTTTAAGCCAAACCCTGACTTCAGGAACTTTTGAGCTACAGACGCTATGGACGCTGGGGGTCTATACTTTCCCTCCCCCTCAAACACTGGATGTTGATACTTTAGCTTGTGAGAATAGCCCCACCTTTGCAATGAAATTGATGGCCCTGGATCATGAATTCCAATATTGTCACCCCAGACCTCATGCACATGTAAACAACCACCCATCAGGCCTATTAGTGCCTGCTGCACACCTACATCTTATCCTAAATCTCTTCCTGCATCCACGAAATTGCAACTCTATCCCCTAAAGGGTTATCCCCCATATTGGTTTAGCAAGAGACACAATATGGTTAAGATGGGTTAAAGGTGATGCTCAAATGCACCATGCAGATATTTCCACTATGGTTCCAGTCTGTAACTGACCACTTTGGTAACATGGGGTTGACAATCTCCATGCATTCTGTTTGCAATATAAGCTAGGTCCAGCTTGTGCAGTGCATTCTCTCCAGATATTAGTGAGATTTAGCAACCAGAACATACATATAAAGATCACTGCAAATACAGCTATATTGTCAAGAAAGTAACTAAGGGTGTACTAAACTCACTCAAACATGAAGCTGGCACTGGCAGGTCTGAAGTCTAATCTGATATATTGGGTATACTTCCATCATCTATACCTTGACAAGTATGCAATATATAGCCATATAATAACGACAGTGTATTTACCACTATTTTACTGTCATATTTCCATCATTCTCCATAATGGCTCCATTCCGACTCCCTTTGTTTATTTTGTCTTTTCCTATAGTTATCTTACACTGTAAAAAGAAACAGTCATTGAAATAAGTGTGGAATCCTCCGGAAGTTGTCAGAGATCTGTCATTACTTTTACAGATATTTATTTTACCACATCACTGCCACCTGGGCTTCCTGCAATGCAGTAATATTAGTTCTTTCTTCAGTTTTATGAAGAAACCTGATAGGTTCAACAGTTACATAACATCCCCTTTCTGTAATTATCCTTACCATCAGGGGGCACCATCAGGCATGCTCCATGCTGACTGGAGGGAGAACTGATGGTAGCTAATGACATTGTTAGGTAAGAGAAAGGAGTTGTGACCACCAGACAAAAAAACCCTGTGTGTTCATCTAAACAATCATGTCTTAACCAAAATCAGAAAGTAGATTGAGAGGCACTAGTAGGCTTTCTGTTATATAATATGACAGTTGACTGGCTCTGAGATGAAGGATTTGGGGATTATGATGGTAAGATCACAGTCATAATTCACGAAGTAACTCTCTGGTACAATTTAGTGCTATAAATGAAAAGAAATATGGAAGCAGGATCAAAAAACACATTTTAGCATCAATTACACAAATGTAATTATTTGGAGCTTTTTAACTAAGATAACTTAAAATAAATGCACAGATCCACTTTAATTGCTTCAAACTGAATATTTTCTTCACTTGTTAGCCACGAAGCAATTTTTCACTCGGCTCTGCCTCATGGAATACTGCATTGAGGCTAATTGAAGCAATTCTCAGGAACCTCTGTTTATGTACCCTTACTTACATTGTAGGTATAGGTCTGCATTAGTTGCTTTATTTGTAAAAAATCCCGAAAATAGAATTTTCTCTTCCTTTAAGGCATTACAGCACTTGGTCCATTGCATTGTAAGTTGGTTTTAAAGCATATAGATGCTGAATAATGGGATACATAAAATGTGATCTATATTTTGGGAAGTAAGGTATTCAGTCCTCTGGGATTCTTATTGCCCTGCACATTTTTGCCCTGCGTGGGAGTTCTAGTTCGTGCTAGGCTGCTGTATGGGCTGTGTTATAGTAGCATACAGGTTACATGTACGTAGAGGGGAGATGGTTTGTGCTCCTGGAGTATATGGCTAACATGATAGGCCGGCTTTGTTGCCCCCTGTGGCAGTTCCCAGGGCAGCTAATGTGCACCGCCCACAAACCTATGGCATGCCAATGCAGTAGGCAAGCCTTTTTAGAATCGATAGCTAAGATTTAAGGATGTCTGAAGTTTTACATTTATGAATGTAAGTAGACACCTGAGCTAAGATTCTATTTTCAATTTAAAATGGCAAAATCTAGAAGACAGAAAGATTTTCTTCATCATAATTTAGCTCATTAGTTGACATATATGTATGACATGGAAACCTTTCTTCTTTAGAACCAGGATAGAATGGGATTTGAACTCCCCTCTACTATTATAACAAAGTGAACTTTGCTGTCTGTAAGGAGAACTATAATTATATTACAGAGCAAGGCTGGACTGGTACAAGACTGACTGAATGATACACGATAAATCTGACACTAACCCCATCATCAATAATATAGAGGCCATGCCACTCCAGAAATGCGCTGGTATTCTGAGAAGCGGTGTACCATGAGTTATGTGATATCAGAGTGGATATTATCGCCCTGCGTGGGAGTTCCAGTTCGTGCTAGGCTGCTGTATGGTCTGTGTTATAGTGTCATACAGGTTACTCATGCATAGAGGGGAAGATGATTTGTGTTCCTGGGGTATAGGGCTAACATGATAGGCCGACTGTGTTGCCCCCTGTGGCAGTTTTTTTTTTAGGTTTGAAATTGAAGCAACAAGTATCTACCAACCTAGTGGTACTGGGTAGTTTATCACGGATGGTATTAATGTTGATGTCACCCATTATCCATTGTTCAAGACCTTCATCTTCAGCAGTCTTCATCTTCAGCAGTCTTCATAACATGCAAGAAACATTCATCCATTTTGCCAGATGGAGGCCAATACACGGTAACTAGTTGCAAAGTGTGTGTTTTAAAATTCAGGTCTTAAACAAGACATTCAACATCTTTGTTACTGCAGCTAATTTGACTTCGCATTTTGATATCCAAATTTATGTTATCTCTTATGTAGACAGTCAACCCCCCATCATTTTTTCTTTTTCGGTCTAACCTACAAAGGTTCACACCATCCCACTTTATTAAATCATCATCATAGACTAGTCATCATCTAACCAACTCATCCCAACAATGTCCGCCCCATCTAGATGGTCAAAGATTTCCTGCCTTTTGTTAAACATGCTTTCTGTGTTTACATGTACCAATTTTAAACCCTTCATATTCAGAAATTCATGTAATGTTGTTGTTGTTGCCATTACAATTAATAAATAAATACAAAGTTACAAAATATATACAATTAATACAATAAAAAATTTAAAAAGAAGGAAAAGGAGCCCCTAGCTAAACTGTAGCTAGAGGCTCAGATGACCACCAACAGAATTAGTTAACTAAATGTTCTGCAGATTGATTACAACAAGAGAGAGTGAGCTATACAAAGTTGATTTACAGTACATCTCAGCTCCAGAGAAATGAATAAAAATCAAACAAAAATATATCAACTTGTATTTTATAATACCAAATTCTAAAGAAATTAAACCAAATTTACAAATCGATCCTATTAGTTAACAAAATAGTATATAGATAACAATAAACACCATGCTAACGGGGGAGGTAGGAATTAATGTATTAATAAGAATTTAGGTTAAATTAGACCTAAATATTTTTTCTAAGTTATGGATTATCATCATCACTTACAGTAGAATAAATGCAGTAGTTTAATTGAGGGACGAGAAAACAGAGTATTAAAGCATTAAATCAGGAAATACATGCAAAAGATGTTCTCACCAATCATACCACAGTTGGATGTAAAATAGCTTCAAATATGCCTTTAACATAGTGGAACACCCCCTGCATGCTTTGTGCAGTCATGTAACCGCCACCAGGAAAAGCTTCTTACTTAGAAAAGCACAAATCCTCATTGTTATGCTCTCTCATCAACATTTCCAGCATTAGGATTCTCGTTGAGGACTGGTGGTAAGATCTTCTTAATCACTGTGGCGATACGGGCAGCCAGCTCCTTTTTTACGTCGTTAGTGGCATGCAGCCCATCTTTCTGGGGCCATATTGGCAGGAAAACTTGGATGCTTTGCCCACTTTCCACCCCTTCCGCAGACGTCTGACAAAATGTGAAATATAGTGACATTAAGGCAAATATCCAAATATGCTCTGAACATAATATGTAAGGTGATAAGGCAAGAAAAGAAAAACGTTCAAGAGGAAACAATAACCGTTTCTGAAGAATCTCATTCTACTATGGCCAAGATTCTATTCTCATTATGAAGTGGCCATACAATACTTAACCATATCAGTTGCTACCACCCCCCTCTACTAGACCATGTAGGAAATTTGCTACACATTTATTTTGCAGAATACAGTATAATAAACTGAACTTTGGTGTCTGTAAGGAGAACTATATAAGTGTAATATAGAGCAAGGATGGACTAATACTAGATAAATCTAACACTACCCCTATTATCACCCACATAGCAGCCATGACCCCATGGCCTCTATGGGGTCCATAATCAGATTTTCTCCACAGGGGGCGCAACTATTAAGCAAAAGTGACACTAAAGTTGCTTGAAGATGATATTTTAGGCCATAAGACACAAGACCTTGGTAAACCATGTTGATATTCTGGGGTTGTAATCCATAATTATGGCAGAAAAGCCTAAAATCATACACACTATAATTGTTTTTCTACTGTTTCTTTACGTTCTCACCTTAGATAAAAGGGGAGAATAGCAGAAAAATACAACTTTTCTACAGCAATATCTCAGCACGAATTGCTTGTTTTTGTGTTGTAACTATGCCATAACATACCCATTTGACAGGGGATAAAAAGTGAATGACTGTAACCTTCCTTACTAAGCACCTGTGTCAATATATCAATGTAAAAACTAATACTATCAAGTAGATCACTGAAGAGTCTTGAAATGAACGACTTTGTGCACACAAATAATTATATTCCTGACTTATCAGAAAGTCCCTTCCATGTGATATAATTTATGCTTGATTGATGGCTATTTGGAGTCTCAGAGTAACTGACTCTGCAAGAAAATGACTATATTGCATAGAGCAAGACGGTGCCTTCTCCTTGTCAATCGGTGTTGTAAGCTTGTTGGCAAAAAAATGTTGAATTTACAATTATGTTAAGTTTACAATTATTAAACATCCTATCATAATGGTGTCAGAATGTCAACAACAGATTAATTTGCTGTCAACAGGAGATGGCATCTAAGCAATAAGAATGGAGTTTTTCTTGGGGAATTTTAATAAAAACACTGTGGCAAGTAATGCAATAATGATTGCAGTCAGCTTTTGACACTTGCAAAAAGAGAAGTAGAAGAAAAGAGTAAGTTGAGTCCTTTACATAGGCACTTGCTTTCAATTCTTAACTCTGCTCTACTTTCTTTATAGATCTATGATAGGATTCATTGATTTGATCCATTCTTGTTTTTTTTTATCATATTTGCACATGTTTTCCTCAGCTCAGACTAAGACCCTTTTGGGTTTAGGAATGAATCAGAGGCGTGGGGGTGGTTGAAAGTGGTTACATATTATGTAATGAGATAATTATTTTAAAGAATTCAATTTTGCACCAGCATGTTCAATTACAAGTTGTAATTGACATATATCAGAAGGGCTGTTTCAGGAGAATATCATAAGAAATTCCAAAGTTCCTATCCCTTCTAGGTTCCTGAAAGGTGCCTGGCCTTTGAGGCGTTTATTTAAAAAAAACCTCAGTCCTATTGATTATATGATGCGTGCTACAAAAGGCTTTAATAATCAACGCTCTGATATAGGGCACTAGCATATCAGGTCATGGAGGCCGCCATCCTGCTTTGCATTATGGGTAGGCCCCTGACTCTACAGCAGTGCATTCCGGGTAAATTTCTTATCAGCCTCTGTTCACACCTCTGAACAATGGTGATTGATAACACTGATAAGGGTGACAAGCTGCACCCTGGCGCTATGTTAATCACCCTAAGTACCTCTCTATTGTTTCAGGTGTGAGGGGAGTGGATTAGCTTGATAGGGAGACAGGGCCTGGGTGTACTCAATGTGGGTGACATGTGACCTCTTGTTGAAATCTTTAAGTTTTATTTCTAATGTATTTGAACTATTAGGTTTAAACTAAGCTTGTCTAGTTAGAGTTGAAAGTATTTGCTGTACATAGATATAGATTTTAGAAAATAGCTACAGGTAGTTGATGAGAAAGTGAGCATCAAAGTAAACTGTACTAACAGGACAAATGCTGATCTAGCCCCCGACTACATGAGCCATCTAGCTTTTTCGAACAGTACTAGCAATATGCTAGTGCCGTATAGACATGACATATTTCAAAGATCTTGTGTCTGTTCTGAGGTCAAACACTGAGGAAATTGGTAATATTAGCTGTAAAATATGAAATATTTTACTTACTGGTTGCTAAACCTTCCTAGTAAAAGGGTGTTAATGTATGGCCCATTTTCAGGATTTAAAAATAAAGTACTGAGGCGTAAAATCATTATCATCCAATACCGGTGTGACACCAAAAATAAGATCATGGGACAGTTTGCAATATGACTTTGATGACAAATCTGAACATGAGCTACCCTGGATACCCCCAGAGTGAAAGGTCACATATTCAGCAAAGTAGAATGAGTGATTATTGCAAAGACAATATCGTGACATGATGATACATAATGGTATACATATACACCACATCTCCTGGGTCTTGGCATGAGAAAAGACTGGGAATTGGAGGTTTAAGTACCCATCTACTGCAGCTGACAAATGCCTTGACTGTCTTAATCTAGGTCTGATTATCCTGAATTAGGGCATCTAATCTGTAATTGATATGGGCTTTCAAGAAATAAGTATCCTGGGGTAAACCAGGACACCAGGGTCATTATCTACTTATGTCTTTGATGCTGAACCTAGCTGGAGAATAAAGGGGGACTCAACTGGCTCTACTAAATCTAGAAATTGTATGGCTTGCTGGCAGATGTACTTGAACATTAGTGTTCATGTTGTATGTTTTATTGTATCCATGACAGCAAAGCATATGGGAATCATATAACATAACCCTTGAACTCTGTATGCCCATAGGTGTGGCATACAATATGCTATACATCATGCCCCTGTATACCACACCACAAACATCATTAGGAGAGCACTTTTCTCCACAATTTCAGATCTAAAATATTTATTGATGGGTGGATTTTCAAAGTTCAAAAGCTAAAACGATCAGATAACAAAAGGGGAGTTACGTGAGCTAATATATTTTGAACACTACGATTATAATCAGCCTTGATTGGCACTCAATGGGATAAATATATTTAAAGTTTCTGGGAGCATAGCCTTGAAAAGGGCTTGCTGTTGACATTGCTATGGGTAGAATAAAAGGAAAAACACAACCTGTGAGTCATACATGTTCTGTAAGCCCATTTGTGGGCTTCATTTGATGCCCCTGATGCCCGGGTTGTACCTTGTGCCACAAGGGCAGCCCACTTATGGACATAGTGTTTTCAAAAGTCAGTTATATCAAGATGAAGTAATCTCAAGATAAATGACTTTACCATCCTCCTTCTCCTAAAACTGACTGCAACACTTTGGACATTATTTCTTCTTCTAATTATGTTAGGTGGTGATAAGAGTGGTTGTACCTTCAGCATACCAAGTTGGCAAGTCATCATCTCCATCCAGTACTCAACTCACCTATAGGAGAAAGCAGAATAAACCGGGTGTTATTTATATTCAAAGGGCATGATTGTGACAAGTGTAATTTGCACATGAAAACTGGAATTTATATTTTAGCTGTTGCCTATGAAATTGCATTTATTACTTAAAAATCTGCACCTTCCTGAAATAAAAATGCAAATGAATCAGGAGTAGAGGAAATTGTCCCCTTATAAAAGGGGACAATTTCCTATCTTCAGAATCATAAAAATCATCTCCAATGCAACTACCATTTATTCTTCTTTTTTTTTGTGGGATTTGTTGGTATGTCACAAATATCTCTATTTGTGTGTGTGTAATTAATTTTTAATGCAGACATGCTCAGGGGGATCTTGCAGATAAGCTAAAGAAAGCACTAATTCATAGATAGCTCACTTTAAAATGTGACCATCTGTTTCACCCGCCACATTAGAGGCACATGCCTTGATTGGAATAGTCTGCATTGTATAAAGAGGTGCATTCATGTCTGACTCTCTCTTTCCTGCTATTATATTGAGTAGCTATAAAGGTACTTGACTACTCTTGAAAAACGACCCACTCACAACACACCTTTCCTTCACATCACTTCTTGACCAGTTATATGAAAAACCAAATAAAAGGTCATGATATGACAGTGACTACTGCAGGTGAGGTACTTCTTAGACAAAACTCCCTCTTTCTTTATGTGCAAGGCCTTTCTGCACTCACTACTCTACACTGTTTAACTAGTAGCCCTGGTGATTGATAGCCCTCATTCTCCGTATAAGAATTATAAACCACAGGCCTTCATTATCGGCCCATGCTGTTTGCTTGTGTGATCAACCACTGCAGTGCTCCCCCTACTTTGAAAAAGAAAATCACCCACTACGCCACCCATCTACCCACCATGATTCAGCCATATTGGCTTTTTGTAGCACTTGAAGCCAAACATTTCTAGATATGAAGTGACAGGCAGTTGATATCAATCATATTTGATATTGCAAAGCAATAATATTATCTTCAGTTTCACTGGGGTTGCAATTGACATTAGAGGAAAGTTGATAAATTGTTTTCTGTAAATATTATTGTCCAAAGTCATTCATGAGCTTTACCTAAGGATTGACTGCAAAGGCGTGTTCAGATTGTTCTTTTGAATTTGCCTTAGTTCTGATTGCAAAGAGACAAATCAGGATCCTTGCGGATCCCAAATATGCACTTAGAAATAAATGATATCACCCTCAAAGGTGCATGTATTTAGAGATGAGACTGAGAATACATATGTGACAAAAAATAGTTGTCAGTTGAGGTTTTTTATATACTTTTACAGACCTTGTGGTCAGCATCTCTGTCAAAACTAGCTACATTGTAGAAATTTCAGACTAACCAGCAATCATAAGTCATGAAGACTCCGAGCATGGAGACCATCTTATCACTTTCGAAAAGATCAATCAATCTCTTACTGTTATCTAATAACCAGAGATGGTTGCTATGGTAACCTTACCATTACAGGAACAAAAATCGGAAACTGTATTCTGGACTGCAACTGGTCAAGTGTGATAACACCTAGGGAAATTAGAGCTGAGGGGAGAGAATTTTCATAAAAGTTATCTGCCATATCCTTCAGGACTGTTAGTTGGAAAATTAACTTTCTCAGTTTTTTTAGCATCAAGATCATCCCAAAATGTGCATTGGCATTCAGATTACAGCTTTTTTTCCCTCTCCCTATGGCATATTTTAAGATGATCACCACTTCTACCAGGCCCTCACACAGGTATCCAGTCCTGTGTGAGATACCATATTATATATGGACCTTTCTTTCACACACTGCACCATTGCCCTTTTGGTAAGGAGGGTTAACCACTGTACACAGTAGGCGTACACTACAAGATATAGTAGGAGACAAACACAGTTATTTATAGATATGTATATTGAGGCTGTATCTGTGGGTACTGGGTAGAAGCAGATGTTTATATAATGTGTATCTACAATATACACCCCTGGTCAGGGATTTGTGTAGCAGCCACTGAGGCAAAGTTGTGGAATTAATGGAAAAGAGTAAATGCACAAGGTGAAATTGTCTTGCTCTATACCAGGTTTGTGTCAATTCAAGGGAAAACCAGTCTTGTAGACATTTCACCTGAAAAAGGAAATTATGTTTGAGAGACAGCCAATTTTTTTGCAAAGAAATAGGCCACGTTTAGCCTCAAATATCTTATGAACCATATTATACATGGGGAGGGGGTAAGAGTTGGATTAGGAAGCTTGAATTGAAGCTACAATCCTAATTTTCTCATCTCACTATGGATAACTACAGGAATGTGAGACAGATTTATCTAGCAGGGTCAGAAAACAACCTATCATTCCCATTTTGGCTGATACTCCAGCAATTATTCACCTGATTTCCAAATTAAACACAGTTTTATAAAGCTAAGCCAGTCTATGATCAGAATGGACTAAGATGGCAAAATTGATATCCGGACCCAAAAGGCTGACCCGGGGACCTTCACATATATTGACATCTTTGTCACTGTCAAACATCATAGTAAGTATTCTCAAAAGAGCAAAGCTCAGCGAGAGGTGATATTTGGGAAAGGTGGGAGTAAGAGTAGCCCACCACAAATCCTCCTGACATTGCATAGGGACAGGGGAATGTCTGTGTATTGATCAGTCTGCTATATACCTACCCTCTGTGTATAGCAAGTACACAGTTGCAATGTAAAGGTTGAATCCCACATGGCCATCTAAGGTCCCAAGATCTCTGCAATTTTGCCGGTTGTGTTCTAAGGAGCTTGCTGGGCCCCTATATTGGCAGAGTTTTGGTAAAGTTATCTCAGTGGGATTTGGATTGATTTTAACAATCCTTGAACCCTAGAGGCCCAACAAGTCCCCCAGAACATAACAAGCAAAATTGAGAGATATTTGAGCTCTGGATCACAATGTTGGATTCCACCTTTAGTCTTTCTCTGTGTAAACATTCAGAGATCTACCCATTAAAAAACAGCTGACGCCATAAATGGATTGAAGATAATCTAGAACTGTGTGTATTTCTATGAATGATATGTGTAGGGCCACAACTGAAAGTATCCCTCAGCTTTAAAGTGCATTTCTTTATACACAAGTTAATTTCAGATGTATTTTCTGCCATCTCATTTTCTGCCCTCTTTCCCCATACATAAACTTATAATGCACTTAGGAGAGAGAGACATGCTAGTAGAATGTGAGTCATCGTTAATGCAAAATATGAACAAAAATTTCCAACCTATGCAACATCCATATGCAAAATATCATGGTTTGACCCAAGCCCTACAAACCAAAGCATCCTATAGAACCTTTTGAGTTTGTTTTGCTGCTCCAACTCATTTCCATACCAGCCCATCTCACTCTTTTGACTACCTTTTTTTTTGAAACAATTTAAACTTTATTTAGCCTAAGATATATTTCGTTTCATACGATTACAAAAATTGAAATTTTCCTGGATTGAATGAGTAAACATGTTAAATACCGTATAACCGTTTGACAGATTAGATAATTATATATCAGGAAAACTTATTTCTTAGAGGCTATCAAGTTAATGACTGACCATCATCCTTAGGATGTTGTCTCGGCAAAGCCATAAAAAAAGTATATATACCATTCATTAAATTCACAAGTAGTAAAATAACAATGTATTTGTGAACAGCAGCATTATTCTCTACTTTAAACATTATATAATAACAAATTCCCTTCCCCATAACAATATCACATGATTATGAATAAGTAATAGATACAGAGGATATAGGATCCAGTTTAAATTTGTCCCTGTCTTTGATATTTCTTATTTCTATTGGTAATTTGTTCCAAGTTTGAGCACATTTGACTTCTGGTGATGTTTCATATGCTTTACAATTAATTTTTTGGTATTTTAGTACTGGTGCAGCAGCTAACCATGTTTCTCTCACCTTAGGTTCTATAAAATCGTCATTACATGATCTCTTGTGGGCCGCAAGTTTAATATGATAGACTCTCCTTGATGTTAACATAGCTAAATTAGCCTTATTGTGTATAGTATGAGTTGGTGTTAATATATGATAATCAAAGCAAGTTTTCAGGCATTTACTTTGTATACGCTGTAATTCCAACAGATAATCTGACTTAGCCTCGTTATACAATATATCACAATAATCTATTAATGGTATACATTCTTAATCTTGCTTCATGAGACATATATTTTTGAGTTTTATACAATATTAACGACTTGTATCTTACATTGTTAATTACTGTGCGTAAGTACATGTTAAATTTCAATTCAGGGTCTAGGGTAACACCTAGATACTTATAGGAAGATACATTCATGAGTACTTTATTATTAATGGTAATATTTGGTTTTCTCAGATTTTTCTTACTACCATACTACCTATGATGGCCAAGGACACGTTGTAACAGACCAGAACTAGGCACCAGTGGTGTGTGTGAAGAAAACCTCATGGTAGTAGGCTGAGCTCATGCTACCTTAATCTGATCCTAACCCTATTATCACTCACATAGCCACCATGACACCTCAGACTCCACCTGACCCATTAATGGATTCTCCTCACAGCAGGCACCACTATCAGATAAAAGTGACATCATGTTTTGTTTTTACTTGTAACAGCAGGTAGTAAGAGACGTGGCTTTTGTTACATGTCATGTCAGGATAGCTTATTCCTTCATGATAGAGATGACGGTTGGCTGTTGATTGGAACTGGAGAAGGGTAGAAGGAAATAGTTGTGTTGATTATCGTACACCCTCAGACCCATTAGAATATATGTAGTTAAGCAGGGAAAGGCTGGACATAGATAGCATAATAGTTACGACCTAGGAAACGACCTAGGAGGCGACTTACAACAAACTGACTGCATACCCTTAATACTGCTATATGCGGAGAAAACAAATAGAAATCAGAGATTGTTAAGTATCTAGGTTCTTCTTTTTCCACATATCTATCATGTTTCATGATGCTATAAGAAGCTGTTGCTGGCCTGACATGGTAGCCTCATTTGCCCATACCCTCAAGAGAATCAAATTTTCACACAACCCATGAGAAGTCTCTTTTCTTCCTTATATAATTTATCTACTTTTGGCTGAAGCTAATGTCCCATGAATTAATCATTAGAAAAGAAGGCCTAAAGTGGGTAATGTCATCATGATTTTTTAATGAAATGATTATGGATGATATTTCACTTCGATGAATTCAATTTTGTGTCAGGCCATTCAATTCCAAGATATAATCAGCTTATATAAGTGGACTGTTCTCTCAGAAGAAGCCCATTAATATTGAGTTATTAACAGTAACAGGTACTGATTTTAGAAATCTCTTAGATTGTTCGCATCTATAATCCTACATAAAATCAAACAGAAATAATGCATACTGATTTGGAACTAAAAAATGTGGAATTAAATCAGAAAAATTTGTATATCTATCAGGTTTCTGTACTATGTAATACCTTAATACTCAGAATATAAAATACATATATGATCTCTTTTGTGGGGTACACCTTATAGAAGACCTCACCACTTGTATTCTATGAATTGTCGGATGAATTTGTTCCCATTTTTGCCCACATTGTAAGGAAATGTTTTCAAAATAACAGTGAACTCCCTGTCCCAATATATCAGACATTAATTTTATCTTTTTTTTCACATAAATTCCTTGTGCCACTGTGTGTAACTGTATTGTTATCTACGGCTGGCATCATGAGCATAAAATGACCAGAGCACTTAAGGTCATTATCTAGTACTTCTGTCTTGGCGATTTGGCTTTCCAATATCTCTGAAATTGTGTCTGTTGGGTTCTAAAGCCGTTGCTGTGGCCATAAAATGCAAGGGTTGTTCGGCGTATTGCAGATCTCACATTGGGTTATGGTCCAGTGTAATACATGTGTTCCTGGTCTCAACAAGGGCCAAACATCACAACAGACAAAATAGCAAAGATATTGAGGCCCAAAATCACCATGTTAGATTCGGCCCATAGGACTTTGAATGCAATCGGTGTGGGATATGTGGATGGCACTAATTTCAATATTTCAGTACACATACGAGTAGTATCCCTTTTTATATGAATGCGTGAGTAAAGAAGCAAAGGGCAGGAATGGACAATAACAGAGGTGTTTGGGGTAGGTCAGGGAATACTTAATCAAAGTAACTTACTGCTTCTATTTAAGTAGTTGGTCAAAGGACTACATGTAGTCAGGTCTAAAACGTGTTTTTCCTATATTAGTGTAAATTGTAACTGTGGAATTGAGTACTGATAGTCGTTGCTACCGTTCAATATTCTTCTCTAAGATAGAAATAAATATTATCATCAGGTAAAATGCATATTCGAAAATACAATCATCACCATAGAGCTTTTCATCCACCATTTCATCCTTTATATTTCATAAAGTAGAGTGAAATCCAGTTCCCAAAAGATCCTCGCGTATAAGAAGCACCCTAAGTTAGACTTAATCCTCTAGGATACACCTTGGGTCAAGTTTTTGATCATTTTAGTACTGTCCCTTGCCTATAACATGACATACCCTGAGTCTGGCTCAATCCTTTAGGACACACTTTTTGTAGTTCTGGTGTATAACCCACGTGCAATATCTGAGGATTTATGATACTTTACTGATTACTATACATATCCTCCTGTTTACTCTGGCTAGCTTACCCTTGCTGCCCGTGTATAGTCTAGTTAACCATATACCATGCCTATCTACATGGTTTACACCACACCCCTTGTCCACAAATACCCGGCTATTACCCCTCATCCCATACATATGCACCAAGACTCTCTCAGCTATCCCCAAATATACAAACGGGTCATAGCTATATAGATAAATGGGGAAGATAGTTAGCATTATGCCTTTTACTGGCTTTTACATAGTTAGATGCGTTTAGAGCCCTGAAATATGTTATTTCATACTGAGCATAGGGGGAAGGTTTTGCTCATTAACTTTATTTATAAGTTTGAGTTATATGAACTTTAAAGTGGATCCATGCAGAGGCAGATCCAAAATGTAAAAATAGATGGGTGTGCCCATCCTTTAGCCTCTAAATCATGGCCATACAAGTGCCAAATAAACTATACATAAAAAAAAAGGAAGGGTTCCGTCCTGGCACCTCACCTGCAATCTAAACCCACCACTGTGTATATGTGACATGTACTGGGAATAGGGACCTTAATGCACCCTGCACTAAGGGCCTTTTTCGCAGATCCTGTCACATATACTTTTAAAAGGATTCATAATTATGTGTAGAATTCCATAATGAAAATTGCATCATATCCAGCTATTATTATACTTTTATGATTATTGGAATCAAAAGACATATCCAGTCATCATATTTTTGCCGAAGCCTCACACCATAGAGACACCTACACAGTGGCCACTAGGGTGTATCGTGTTAGCCACACGCCTGTCCAGTATACATCACCCTATTCCTGTGGGCATATATATATATATATATATATATATATATATATATATATATATATATATATATATATCATGTATATCACCCTAAGTACTATACAGTATTTTTACATGAACAGGGACTCACCAATAGTCGATATCAATTTCCATATCCATGATTCATGATACGCTGCTACCGGGAACTTCTTTTTATTCCTGGACTGTGTATTGCATATGTGAAGAAAATGATAGGATTTATTTGTTCACGTAGAATGTATGCCACCCATGGAGGGCACTTGCTCCCTGGTGCATGTGTGGACTAATTTGCACTCGTACCTAACGCCATATGATGGCACTAGAGACCACTAAAATGGCCCTGAACTTGTCACCCTGCAAACATAAATATATGCTTCAGACTACAAATATGGAACATATGCATAAAAAGTAAGCAGTATTCCCTATGTTATGGCATCAGAGCAACTAATCACGGTACTGTGCTCCTGTGCAGGGACAATATGCCCCCTCCCCCTCACCCCACAGATGTTAGATCATTTAAAGCTAGGTCACTTAGCTATTAATAGTCTGTCTGTGCTCTACTTCAAAGATTATATGCAAGGGTTTAATAGGAAAGCCATAGAGAAACTATTGGTGGATATAATCAGACTGTAAAAAAAACAAATGTACAAGGCATCTTTGAAAATAATGATGGATCTCTAGCAATTTTGGGACAAAGATTCTGTCGTTATTTTGACAACATTTTCTTTACAATGCACCTATGTTGCTTTATTCACCTCCTAATCGAATCTATCATGACCAACTAGCGGTGTATTGAGTATAGGTCATAGAGAGAGCTGAGGGAATTCAGCCATCTTCCCTCCCTTGGTGTGTATATTACAACCTCCTCCCTCCAACCTGCACGTGCCCTGTGTACTATAATACAACTCGAAACTCCCCAGATCCCTCCATCCCTCAATAGTCCATTTTTCCTTTGATTCCCCCTCCTCTTTCCACTGTTTATTCTTTCATTGTTTAGCCTAGTGAGATAATGCAAGTCAAAATGGGGCCTTAGAATGCTGGGAGAAAGCAACTACTCCACACATGGATTTTGTCTGTAATTCAATGAGATTTGTATTTCTTGTCAGTAACTCTTGAGTGTGGGTAGGCATCAGTTGATGTCCAGTGGTATTTTGTATGCTAGAGTGCAGCCAACATCTCCCACTAGGATTTGTTGGTCTGTTCATATTTCTCTTTACTCAGCATGCTTTCCTCATCCCTTGGATTGATTGTTTTTCCTTTTCTTCATGGCTGTGGGGGAGAACTTCCCCGATTTTTTTTTAGGTTTCTTGCCCTATAAGTTAATCTGTCTGTCTGTGTCTGTCTATCCCTGTTCTTGTCTGTCTCTGTCTGTCTCTGTCTCTCTGTTTGTGTGTGTCTCTCTCTTCATTTTTGCCCCTTATTGCTAATGGATTATATTGTGATCATATACATCCATAAGAGTTACTGATAAGATAATGATTCAGGAACTGCATGGTGGTTATAACATTGATGAATTAATTGCAAATTATTCAGGTATTCTCAGATAAAGCACATTATTTTTTGGATTGATTGTGCCAGAAAGAGCAATCCATATAATGTACAGTATACCTATCTATCAGTACCTCCTACCATTCCTCAGACATCATAACATCTCAAATTGTGATCTTGTCACCTATAGCACGATCTCTCTCCTGACAACCTGTCGGAAACCAACAAAGGTGTCCTATCTAGGACATACTGTTTCCCATCCCTTGAACTAGCCAAAGCTCATACATTGACAGCCCCATTCCGACTGGTCCAAAGATCACATACAACATCACAAAGATGCAATCATGACCCATCATGCTAATCTAAGTTTTAGACAAAAGGGTTATGGCCTCTCAATGTTTTATATAGTAGAGTGTTGTGATGGAAAGTAAGTTGTGCAATTTATGTCATTCAATCAGATTTCTTTTTCACACAGCAATATACCAATTCAGATGATCTGATCTATATAAATATTGTTGCCTACACTGAGTGTGGAAAACAAGTTTTGTAGTCCATCAGCTATGTCAGCTGCTAAAAATATCCCTAATTTTGTTACGAATAATATTTGCACACTGTGCCTTAAATTAAGTTTTGAGTGGGCCTATTAAGCAATTTCCTAGGCTGGCTACAGTCCCTAGGCTCTGACGTCTCCTTCAGGACCACTGCAGTGCACTCACTAGAGGTTTGTCCTAACTTCTCTGTTTAAAGCTATAATTTACTTCAATTTTGATATTGATTTTCTTAAATTAAAATCAAGACACTTGTGCAAGTCTAGCAACCCCTCTTCATAGGTGGGATATATAATACCATGTTGCAGTAGACCTTAGCTAGAAAGCTTCTGAATATGGTCCCTAGATGACCTACTATACTGCTATCCCCATCCAGACCCACGGTCAGCTCACAAATGCCTCTTTATTAGGGGATGCCTAGACCAAATCCGTAGAATCTGGAACAGTGGGCAGACAGGAAGGTCAAGGTCGTGTTCAATCTGATTGAGAGCAATAGAAAAAAGATAGAACCTGACCTTTTTAAAGGCCAGAGCACAGCCCAAAAGAAGATGAAAAAAGAAAAATGGGGTTCGGGCAGAGCCCCCAATTTAATGTTTATTTTACCATATGTTTTCTCTTATGAATAGAGACATGAGCCCCTACAGAGATTACATCTTAAACAATTTTTGCTATCAATTTACCTGTAGCCGACTGTGAACATCTTGCAGCCATCCGCCCACTGTTTTAGATTCTAGCAGCTCCTGCCTAGACAGTATGACACCATCTACATGGTGGTAATATTGGAAAGGGGTACTGAAGTGTGATAGATTGACTTCTTGCTATCTCCAGCAGCGGCCTCTAGCAAGCTTCATTTTCCCTGATCAAACATACCTGTGCCGGAGATTAAACATACTAATATAGCTCAGCCCTTCACACTATAAGGTCTACTCCCAGAACAATACTGGGTTGACCCCTGTTGCTGATATTCTCGAAAAATATTTAGATTATTTAACCATAACATATCAACATTATTCCTATACTAATGGACTGCACATATCAATTTCCATTTTTGGATTATTCCACTCCATGACAGAAGCCATATCATGAACAATAGATGAGTGCTAGCCCAGCTGAAGCTGTGTCAGAGAATGTGATTGCATTTCATTGTTGGGACTCATTGAGTTATAGTTAAAGGCAGATTGATTTGCCAATAATAACCAGTAGAGTGGTAAATGTATCAACATAGTCTCTACATGCACCATAATATGCTAAAACAGTGCACAATAACTAAATGTGGAATCCCACTATGGGATAAACCCCTGGATGGATTCTATAATTTGGGAACTCTTGCAGTTTGGGAACCTTACCTATATTGCAGATTGCAAGGGTTCTAACACAAAATTGCACTTTCTCATTCCCATCATTGCTGTTGGAATGATAAACCTAACAGCAAGAGTCAATGGGTTGAAAGATGTCAAGATATACACACACCATAATTCACTCAATGATTTCGCCAACAAGAAAAATGTGGCAAGGACCACGGACAGGAGTTGCCACTCTGCGGCCGACGTGTGACATCACGGCCGATGTATGACGTCACAAATTGCGTCACAAGGTGACCGTGACGTCACTGACAAACCGAAAACATAATGAAGTTGCTACGGTTGCTGCACTCCCGGCCGCTACGGAGGCAAGCAACTCCCAAAAAAAAAACATGGTTAGCTCCAAATGAAATTTACCTTTTTGCTAAGGCTGCCACATGTTGGTTTATTTCAAGCCTGATACCAACTCATCAGAGACAGATCTATGAAGACTGGATACTGTTTGGTGTGGCTTAACTGCAAGATAATTGGATTTCCTTTAGACTGCTGGAGGCTTTGATACAGCCATTAAAAGACTGGTTTTTCCCCACATTACTCATTACTAATTATGCGGAAATTACATCCACTCACCACCCTCTGACTGGACAGCAGCACTGCCACTGTGTAAATCTCAGTCAAACCTGGCAGAATCAAGGCCTGCAACAGACTTGTGTGCACTCTGAAAAATAACTGTTGAATCTACCGAGGATCCTTGAAATCTGAACAGTGAACCACCGTAATCATATTGCAGTAAAGCAGAGTAGTTTCTACATTGAAGCTACAGATGGCAGCACAGTGGTACAAGGAATATCTGTGAAAATATCAATGGATTTCCGGCAACGTTTGGACAAGGATATTGCTGTTATTTCAACATGTTTTTCACAGTATGAGGGTTGTTTATTGAGTGCACACTTGGATGCAGAAGTGGAGGTGAATGAGGAGAAAAGGCCACTGTCAAAGAACAGAAATTGAGCTCACAGGCTTAAGTTACTTTGTGTGGTATAGAGAGTCAAGCTCTTTAGGAGTGGGTGAAGACGAAGGAATCTTGTTGAAAACAATATCAATGGCACGTGGGTTGGAGATTTTAGCATTCCCTTTTATTCATTCCTCTATTTAGCAAAAGTGGACTGCAATGATTTGGAGTAAACTTTGGCGTAATACATGACTTAAAACACAAACATAGTATGCTATAAATGTTGATGGATGTTTGATGGATAACACAGAATACACAGGTCTGTGAAAGTGGCCACCTCCTTTTTTTTTTTTGCTTACTGCATGATAATCACTGTTACTCTCCTCCCCTTTGACCCTTTCTATTTCTGTCTTGTTTACCCAAGAATCGACACCATGCCTGCCTATCCTACCCTCTACTTAAAATAGCCATTTTCCTCCTTTCCCAAAGCCATTCTTTAAATCCACCATTGCAATCTTGCTCCTGATGCTCTGTACCTTCAAGTGCTTGAATCTGATGTATATCTTCATAACATTTAAGTAGGTAGCTGTGACTCCATGAGGTTGAATCCCACATGGTGAATTAAGGCTTCAATATCAAAACACAGATAGTTCAACTGATTCTGAATCCCACAGTGGTTAAGTGTCAAGGTTACAGTACTCCTTGCATTTTATGGTCTCAACAAGGGTCATACAATGCAGTAGACAAATGCGCAGAGGTATTGAAGCCCTCAATCACCATGTGGGATTCGACCTATAATAGGACACTAATTGTGTCATGCCCTTAAGTCAAGGTGATTTAAGAGGGAATCAAAAAGGATGCTTGCCTCAGCTGTACTTATAATAAAGACCCTCTCTCTTCTAATCACTTCTACTTGTGAACTCTGAAGCTAAAAGGAGGGAAAAGGTTTGGAGAAAAACAAGCATGGTGTGTGCTTAGAAAATTGTTCATTGTGTTACTGTGGTGATACAATATAGACAGACAGATAAAGGTTAGTCACTGCTCTAATGTCTACATAATGGCTTGTCTACAGCCAATGTACGGGAGTACATAGCATGTGATGATATAAAAGTGAATCTAACATTTAGATCACGTGTTCAAATTAATCTAAATGTTAGAGGCATGCAATGTATTTTCCATACACACATTAAAACAGTTTGGTTAAGAATGAAACACAGTTGTGGAAGGTGATGAAGTTACCTAGGCCAATACCGAATAGGACATCCATATTTACTGAGCTGTGAATGAACTCAAGCAGGATTTTCTTCATATATAGATAAGAGCCTCAAGGTAGAATTTACAATAGGCCCTGAGGACAGGGCAAAGATGGAACATGGGAATAGACCTTGTCCTGGGTGAAATGGTCAGTTGTAGGGCTTCAGGCTCTCTGAGAGTGGGTCCATGTGTCAAGAGAGGGGTGGTCAACAAAATTACTTGATTCCAACCTTGAATGATCCCATCCAAGTTCAATAGTCAACTGTCTATGCACATGGTATTGCTTTTGGCAGGTTTAAGGGTAGGCCTGGTCTTGATCGTTGGTGTTTTCTAGGAGCTGCACTTTAAGACTGATGTTATTCCAATGCCTAAATGTGCATTGATCATGGGTTTGCTCCTGAGGGACCGAGTGAGTAGGATTGGTACTAGACATATTGCTCATTTCAACCATCAGGACCTCTACTGAGCTGGTCGAGGCATTGAACTGGTAACACCATCAACCCCATCCATCATGTGCTGGCAGCTATCCCATCAGGCCTTGGGTGAGGGCTATTTCCTGTCTCTTTCTGTTGCCCGTCGAAAACCTGCTGCATACTATACAATGGTGGTCATAAGGAAATGCAGAAATTCCAACTAGAAAACGGGGTGTCAAGGGCCAAGTGTGAATGTTGTGTGTGTAATTAAGTGGTTTGGGGAAAGGGTCAAAGAAGGGAGGAATGGGACTGAGAATAGGACTCTTGTCAAGATTGAGTCAATTTTATGTTTGCCTTCAAACCTATGGCCATTTAGGTCTCCTATGGTAGCCATTTTATATGCTGATCTCTAAATTCCATTCACGCCTCTTATTTAATGATATACAGCTAATTAGTTTTTTTGCATTAGGCTAGTAGAAAGTCATGTTTATATTACAGATCTTCAAGTTTGTAGACAAAGCATACTATCCTACATCCCCTTCCATAGACAAATATAATTCCCCAACCTTTTCACAACTCTAAATCATGAAAGTTTTGGGCACATGCTCACATTGTGCAATACAGTATATAAAAGTCGATCAGATTTACTTTGGCAGGCAACACTGAGAAAGAACATCTTCTGGTGGTGCCGCAGCTATTTATTCAGGGTGCTTTGTCTGGCAGGCTGTAATGGAGCTATCATCTGAATCACTCCCATGGTTGACACATGGCTGCCAGCTGAGCAAGAATCTAGCACACTCGTCACTTCAACATTCTTAAATGGAGATCAAAGATGTGTTGCACTACTGTGGTTGCTAGAGGCCTTTAGGTGGCCATGCTTCCAATAATGGCCATTCCTCCTGCGAACCATCTAAAGGCTAGTTCTACTCCATTAGTCCAGTGCATTATCTGCTAATCCGATGATTCTTTTCCATAAATTTGCTATATAAAATTCGGTTGGAATAGCAGAAAATGGACCTGACCAACGCACTTGAGCCAGCCCTGGAGTTAATTTATTTCCTGTCAGAACTATGTTTATCCATGGTTATCATGGCATGTATACATGTTTTATACTTTGTTGTTATTTTTTCTGTTATAATTTCTGATTATGCTCTGTATAACTTAGGAAAGAAATAGTATCCAATAAACGAAGGGAAACAATTGATTACATACCTCAATTCTCATCTTATAGGGAGCAGCTTATAACTGAGGATGAACCTTAAACAATCGGTACTCCAAGTTTGGGGTACTCCTCAATGGCAGGAATATCTAGTAACAGAATTAAAGCTCAATTAAAGATTTTCCCATAGCAGAATCTTATAAATTTGTTTCACCAGTAATGATTTTGCGATAAAGTCCATTCACAAAGTAGCAGTGGCAGATTCAGGCCAAACTGTCATGGATTGAAGTATTAATTTTGAGGTTTGACGGAATAATTGAAGTGAATGAAGGGCACTCTTAATTTTTGCTAGATGGCTTTCTTACAAGATGAGTCTGTAAAGAGTAACAGAGCGTACTAGTCTGAGGTTCAAGGATTGGACAATATCTGATCTTAACTTTATTTCTGAATTTAGAGAAGCTTATTAGACAGCTTTGAGAAAGTCCATTAGAAAATAACAATTATGTTGCTGTGCACTAACATTTTCAGTTATTTCATAAGTGGAAATATGTAGACCACAGTTACCATTTCCAAGCTACAGACAGTCAATATGAAAAGTCTTTCTTCTCACAGGCCATTCAGTCCTGTGGATTTAATGGTTCTGCAGGCGTGGGTTGACTTATTACAGGACCGGATACCCCGAGAGTTTCAGTTGTGAAGAAAGAAATAATAGAAACAATTAAAAACCAACTGTTTTAATAGTTCAACTTTTTAAGCCTTAGCACTCCAGCAATTTCCACCAGCCTGGCAGTGATTTTTCTGGCAAAAGCCAATGTCTGATTAGTTCACTGTACTATGCTTCTTTAGGGTTGTACCCATGGGACCCTTGAGGACGCCCTAAAGATGTGATGATTAGGCTGGCACGTTAACCCTTTAATGGTAGCTGATGCAGGAATGATGCACCAATGAAGTGCTGGTGAGACTGCTTACCAGCACTTCATTGGAGCATCATGCCAACTATCCAAGGGTGTACTGACCCTGTAGGGTTGGCATGATGCATGAATGCAGCCCTGGCAAGTCACTGGCCAGGGCTGCATTCATGCATCATGATGACTGATGGGCATAATGCACCAGCAGTCCTTAAAGGGAATTCACAGCCTGTACCAGGCAAGGCAATGGTCCCCACTGCTCTATTGCTACCACCATTGGGTTGCTGTTAGGAGTAATTGAATGCACATATGTGAACTACCCCTACTACTGGGAGCTCTATGTGTGGGCTGTTGGTGACAGACTAAGGTGGGACCAGTGGCGGATCCAGGATTTTGACATATTAAGCTTTTCATTGATGATTCCTTATTCCATGTGCTATGATTATTTTGATAATGATAGATGCAGATGCAGGATTGTGATGGCATCAGAGTGTAAGATCCCACTACGATTTGAAGGGGCTTAGTTGCAGCATCTTGGGAAATGCCCTCAATGCCTATTTAGGCTATACCCTCACATAGGCAGTACATAATACCATGTTGCAGTAAACTTAATCAAGAAGGCCACTGGATATGGTCCGTAGATGACCTACTTTACTGCTCTCTCCATCCAGACCCATGGTCAGCTCACATATGCCTCTTTATTAGGGGGTGCCTAGACAGTATGACAACATCTACATGGTGGCCGTATTGAACTGGGGTACTGAAGTGTAATAGATTGACTTCTTGTCATCTCCAAAAGCAGCCCCTAGCACGCTTCCTTTTCCCTGATCAAACATAGCTGTGCAGGAGATTAAACATCATTTAACACTATGTGCAAGTACAAACTGTTATACAACATACAACCAGATGTAAACAGCTGCCTTAGGAGCCCACATTCTTAGAAAAGTCTACTCGTTCTGTCAATTCATGTTTTTTTTGTGTTATCTACTAATCACTTTTGATTAAACTTTTCTCCAAAATACTAACAGGGGGGACACATAACATCAGTTTTACTGAAGTGTCCTCCTAACTTGTTTGGCATAGTATTTTTCCCTCTTTTAAATTCCATCACTCTTCACCTTAAACAGACTTTTCAGTATTACGAATCCAACAATACTGAAAAAACAGCTGTGATAAAACATTAACCAATGCATGACATTTATGATAGCAAAGAAAATGTGCTTTATACTTGAATACTTCTTGACTGTGATAAAGGAAAACCCAACAAATGTTGAAGAGTATGCCTGTAATACATCGATACCTCAAGAAAATGACAAATAAAGTTAAATTGTTCCTTAAAAATAGTGGTGACACTCTTATAGCTCTAGCTACAGCAACCTGTAAATGAGTGTCTGGTTTAGTCCTTGGCACTAAGAGGTCCCTGAACAATATGATGACTATTGAATCAAGATTAAAAACTGGGATAATTTGCATCATCCCTTAGGTAAAGGAATGGGCCATATCAATTTCCATTTCTTTTTTCAAACATTATTTATGGATTGAATCTAATCATAACAATGTGCAAGGTGTAAGCATGATTTCCATAGATGTAGCATCTTTAACCCTCTTGTTTGATTAGAAAATACTAAAGTACCATCAAACTGCCAGCAGCCTTCTATAGAAGGAGACTTTATTTACACAATATACATTATCACCTTACTTCCTCTTATTATCAATTGTTTTTTTTTCTTATTGCATAAGGAGCTGTTACACGTCGGAAACAGGAGATGATTAGCCTGTCACGTTGCTGAATTTACAGCCTGACTGGGTACCCAATTGCAAGGTGAGCTAACATCTTTATAGGTCTCCTCTCCCTGAGTGGTCCCGCTACACTGTAAAATAAAATCTCATCTGAATAACATCTAAATCCTTGTCCCAAAGTTGCCAGAGATCTATCATTATATTCACAGGGATTCCTTGTACATTTATGTACCACCATACTGCCACCTGGGGCTTCTTTTGAAAACTAAACTGTTTCAATGCTATTCAATTATGATGGTCCACTGTTTAATGAGGATCCCTGGTAGTTTCAACAGTTATTTTACAGTGTATTGGGGGGACTTTCATGACTCATTGAATAGACAGCTGTGAGCAAACCCTGGTGGATGGGAGCTCAATGTGAGTACTGATAAGTCCCGTAAGGGTTTGAGCCTGTAGCTGCCAGATTAGGATTTTTGAGATCAGGGTGACAGAGAGACCACCCATGCTTCACTACATGGGTTTGTAGGATAAACCGTAAAACCCTGCATATAAGCCATTGCTCATAGATCATTTCAGGCTCCTGCTGTGGCTAAATCATCTCCAGGAACTCAGGATGCAGCGTATATGCAGAGTTTGGCCTATATAGGCTGAAAGAAGGAATTGGAACCATTTCAGGCCTAGTGGGAGGTATATAGCAATGCCCTAAACTCAGGCGGTGGCTTATGGGTGGGTGCAGCTTTTACGCTGGTGGGGCTTATACTTAGGGTTTATATGGGGTTTTACAGTAGTTGCTTATGACCTAGGATCCTGACAATAGCAGAGACAGATTAGGCAGCATTAACTTTGGCATTTGCACTTTCAACAAGTCATGTGTATACACATGTGTACATTGAAGCTTCTTCATGGGTATTTGCTGTGTGACCCCTGTGTAAATGCATATCGCTCTGTCAATACTGTATAGGTATGTGGATCTTACAATTCAGCTGATTGCTAGTCCAATCCTGTCATTATTAATTTTCTTGCAGCTACCTGCTGATTTCTTTTTACCATGGTGATAAAATGTTTTCAGCAACAGTACAGATTATGCACAGAATTATAAAGCACATTAATTTTGCTTTGTGAGATTGAGCTAACCAAAGTAAGCTATGTATACCTGACAAACTACAAGGTGCACATGCATTCCAAGTGTAGGAATATCCTAGATGACAGAGCTTAGAACATCTTCTCATTCCTTTTGATTGCATTGGGGGTAAGAGTGAAAGTGACCCAGTTGCAAAGTGCCGTCTCTGGGTTTGTTGGAAATAAAACAGACTGAAATTATGATCTTCATAGTCAGATTCTATCACGTTATCCACTTAACCACAGTGCTCATTACCGTAGTCTAATCTTGCACTGTCAGTAGAGATCTGATTACGTACTGAATAATCATGAGAATCCGACAGCATGATGACTTCTTGTTGATTTTCACTCTAAAACCTTGTCTCAGTCAATGATTATTCCACACCATGACAGACATCACACACAACAGATGAGTGCTAGTCCAGCTGAAGCTGTGTCAGAGGGAATGCGATTGCACTTAGTTGTTGGGACTGATTGAGTTATAGTTTTGATTTGCCATTAATAATCCGTAGAGAGATGAAATTGTATAAATTTATCCTGGTTTTTCTGTTCACCTCATAATATCTACATGCACCGTATGCTAAAATAGTGAAATCCCATTATGAGTTCAACCCCTAGATAGAAACTGTAACTTGGGAGTTCTTGCAGATTGGGAGCCTTACATTTATTGCAGATAACAAGGGTTCTAACACACCATTGCACTCTCTGAATCCTAATTTTGCAGTCAAACTGACCTCCCAGCTTTGTAATATAGACCTTAAGAGTCAATGGGTTAAAACATTTCTAAAAAGATGTCAAGATATATACAAATATCATACTAGTGTAGGGGCAGTAATTCCCCGTACCTGGTGGAGATACCGAGTGGTCTCGCCTCATGAGGGGGATCTCTAGAGAGCTTGGTACCAGGTAATCACTGCCCCCTAGTGTGTGTATCATACCGATCGCGGTGTAGTTGGAAGGTAGAGAATGTCAGGCCAGGGGAAGTAGCTCAGGGGTAGAGCTTCCGCTTCGAAGTTGGAGGGTCCCGGGTTCGAGTCCCGGTTTCTCCATGACATTTTCCGCTGACCACTACACTGTATTTGATGTATTCAGTGCAAATCCCCTAATAAGAACACATCCCCTGTTCTTGTTCATATCTTTGATTTGAAATGAAAAGAAAAAATTCCGAGTTTCAAAAACCAATTAAACCCTTAACTACTAGGCACACAATTAAATATTTTCTAATCGCACTGCACCTATTATGTCAAATACAGTAATTTTACATTACTCACTGGTTTTGAATGATGCTTGACAATGTCAGCTTAAATTGAAAGATCTTTTTACCAAGATTGCCAGATGGTGGTTCATTTGAAGTGCAAGGAATGCCAACCCTTCAGAGCTAGATCAATGAAGACCAGATACTGTTTGGTGCATCTTAACTGCAAGATAATTGGATTTCATTTAGACTGCCGGAGGCTCTGATACAGCCATTAAAAGACCTGGTAGTTTTTCCTCATCTTACTCACTAACCAGCGCCTTCGGCACTGGGATACTACCCCCAACAAAGATAAGGGAAAAGTCATTGCTACTCTGTGGATTTTTGCAAGGTAACAATTTTTCTTTCCCCCCCCCCTCCAGGGTGGGTGGAGTGCGTAAAAGTCAAACGCAGGGTGGGCAGTACATAGAAGTCAGATGCAAAGTGTGCGGAGTGCATAGAAGTCAGACGCAGGGTGGGTAGTGTGTGTAGAAGTCAGACGCAGGGTGGGCAGAGTGCATAGAAGTCAGACGCAGGGTGGGCAGAGTTCATAGAAGTCAGACACAGGGTAGGTGGAGTAAGTAGAAGTCCGACGCAGGGTGGGCAGAGTGCCTAGAAGTCAGACGCAGGGTGGCCAGAGTGCATAGAAGTCAGACACAGGGTGGGCAGAGTGCGTAGAACATTACCCACTGTAACCTGATTGACAGTGACAGTGACACTATTACTGTCACTCCAACCCGACCATCACACACTGGTAGGCCTACTTGAGTGACAACAAATTTGTGTGCAATCTAGAAAATAACTGTTGAATCTACACAGGGTCATCGTTAAACTGAACAATGAACCACTGTAGACATATTGCAGTGAAGCAGTGTACTTTCTACAATGAAGCCCAAGATGGCAGTATGGTGTTACAAGGAATTTCTGTGAAAACATCAATGGATCTCTGGCAACTTTTAGACCATGATATTGCCATTATTTCAACAGCAGGGAATGAGAAGAAAAGGCTGCTGTCAAAAAAATAAAAGCGAGATTGAGCTCACAGTCTTTAGTCCATTTAATCATGTTAATTTTTGAGATATAGAGAGTCAACCTTTTTTCCCGGGGGTGGAAGAAGATAATCTCTTTCATTCTTTCCTCTATTTTGTTATGATAATTTGACAAAAAAAACCTCAACAAGGGTCATACAATGCAGTAGACAAAATTGCAGAGATACTGAAGCCATATTTCACCATGTGGGAATTGACCTATAACGGGACACTAATTGTGTTCATGCCCTTAAGTCCCGGCGATTTAACTGGGATTCAAAAAGGAGGCTTGTATTCGTTGCACCTAAAACAAAGACCCTCTCTTCTTATCTGTTCTACTTTTGAACTCCAAAATAAGCCATAAGGAAAAGCCATACATCCTTTTAAGAGTTTTGCAATGAATAAAAAACTGCTGAGGAAGTTGTTAAACTAACCTAGGATAATACTGAAAAAGGCATCTATAGCAACTGAGCTGTGAAAGAACTTGAACCGGATTTTCTTCATAATATAGATAAGAGCTCCAGGGTAGAATTTACAATAGACCCTGAGAAAAGACAAAGATGGAACATGGGAATAGACCTTGTCTTGGGTTAAAGGGTCAGTTGTAAGGCTTCGGGCTGTCTAAGAATGTGTCCATATGTCAAGAGGGGATAGTCACCAAAGTTGCTTGATTCCAACCTTGAGCAGTCCCATCCATTTTCAAAAGTCAACCGTCCATTTACATGGTATTGCTTTTGGCAGGTTTAAGGGTAGGCCTGATCTTGATCGTTGGTGTTTTCTAGGAGTTGCACTTTAAGACTGATGTTATTTCAATGCCTAACTATGCATTGATCATGTGTTTGCTCCTGAGGGACTCAGTAAGGAGAAATATTGCTCATTTAAACCATCAGGACCTCTACCATGCTGCTCAAGGCATTGAAGTGGTAACACCATCAACCCCATTCATCATGAGCTGGCAGCTATCCCACTACGTCTTGGTTGAGGGCTATTTCCTGTCTCTTTCTGCTGCCCCTCTTAAAACCTGCTACAAACTATACAATGGTGGTCATAAGGAAATGGGGAAATTCAGACTGGAAAACGGGGTGTCAAGAGCTGATTGTGAATCCTGTGTGTAATAAAGTGGTTTCAGGGAAAGGGTCAAAGAAGGAAGGAATGGGAGTGGGAGAAAGACTGTTGTCAAGATGGGGTCAATATAGGTCTTCTATGGTAGCATTTTTATATGATGATTTTTAAACTACATTCACACTTAAAAGACATACATACATCTCATTAGTTTTTGCATTATGTTATGTTTGATTTACAATTCTTCCAGTTAGATATGAAATATTAAATTGAAAATAAATGATTAACACTATGAGAAAGTAATGTATTAAGTTTGAAAGTTCGAAATTATTTCAGTGAAAGAAATTATCAAAATAACTAAGGCATCTCCAGACCTGTGCACATAATTTTACTATAATTAATTGTGTATTTCCGTTCATATTTTAATAAGCCTAATCAGCGACTCCTGACTCTCATATATTTATTGTATAAAAAATAACGGCTTGGATTCACATTTCCTAATTATTGTTATATGCACTGTAAATACACTCTAAAAGTAATTGTTGAATCTACCAGTCATACTTGTAAAATTAAAAAATGAATCGCTGGAATTGTATTGCAGTGACGCAGTGTACTTGCTACAAGAAACTCCAGGTGGCAGTACAGTGGTAAAAGGAATCTCTGTGCAAATAACACCAGATCACTGGCAACTTTGGGACAAGGATTTCACTGTCATTTTGATGAAATTTTTTACAGTGTAGCATATTGTTACTAGAAATATACCTATGGTGTTGACATAACTTTAGACAAAGGATTATATTCTCTAGTATCTACAGATCCCCTTCCATAGAGAAAGTCAACTCCCCCCAACCTTTTTAAATTTACTCAAAAATGGCTCAAAATGTCTTAACACTAGTGCATTTGAAAGCTTTGTCAGTGCTAATTCATGAAATCCTAACATGATTACATCGTAAAATAAAATGCATTAATAGCGATCACATTTACTTGGCAGGAAAGAGTGAGAAAGAACATCCTTTGGTGGCTTAGCAGCTATTTATTCAGGGTGCTTTCTCTGGCAGGTGGTAATGGAGCTATCATCTGAATCACTCCCATGTTTGATATATGGCTGCCAGCTGAGCACCAATCTAGCACACTCGTCACTTCAATATTCTTAAATGCAGCTCAGACATGTGTTGCACTAGTGGGTTTGCTAAAGGCTCTTAGTAGTCAAGCTTCCAATAAAAGCTTTTATTTCATGGGAACCATCTGAAGAGCTTGTTGCACTCGATTGGTTGGGTCCATTTTCTGATAATCCAATGACTTTTTTAATACATTTGCTATATAGAATTCGGTCAGAGTAGCAGAAAATAGACCAGAGCAACATATTGGGGTCACACCTTGAGATCATTCTTTTCTGTCAGAACTATATCTATCCTTGGTTAACAAGGCATGTATATATTCATATTTTTTGTGATTATTTCCGTTATAATTCCTGATTATGATCTGTATAACTAAAGAAACCAATGTACGCAGAAAACAATCAATTACATACCACAATTTCCAGCTTATAGGGAGCAGCTTATAACCAAGGATGGACCTTATACAATCGGCAGAAGTTGGGGGTACTCCTCATAGGCATGGAAATATTAGAACAGAATTAGAGCTTGATTAAAGATTACCCATAGCTGAATATTCTAAATTTAAGATACATAATTGTAACAGGGTACCATAATGTAAGCTACCATCTTGTCTAAGTAAAGGCATTTTCTCTACATTGCAGAATCCCTTTCCCACAACAAGAGCTCTTAGGACATGTTGTATTTAGAAAGAAATTAATGACAAAATACAAGATAATACTGAATGATAATGTAAAATGTAAAAAGAAAATGTTGTTTGAAATAATGGTGAAATCCTTGTCCCAAAGTTACCAGAGATCCATCATTATTTCCATGGAGGTTTCTTGTACCACTAGTGTGTAGAAACTGCACTGCTTATCTACAATGCAAATTTAGGGTGGTTCATTGTTTGGTTTAACAGGATCCGTGGTAGATTCAACAGTTATTTTGTATAGAGGGTACTGCTGGTGACATCCTTCCTCTAGTTAATCATACTTGTACCGAGTTCCCAATCACAGGGAACATAGTGTCCCTCTAAGCTGTACGAACAGTGGGTGCCTCTAGGGTTGAAGGGAATGATGTTCTTGTCAATGTCTGCCCTTTGTTTGATTATGAGGATCAAAGTGAAGGTCGGGAGGACAGCAGGTGACAGTGAAGATTAATCAGTGCCTGATCATGTGTCTCCTTAATGACATCATAGCTTCGAATGTACAATGTAAAGTGCATTTCAGATGGAGAGTAACCCAGTGAGTTACACACATTCATTTCAGTAAATTCTAATAATTACTTATTATATCATGGAATTGCTGTTCCATGTATTGATACATAGGAAGATGTAGATGGCAGACTTGCTCTGGGAATGGGTCTTACATTAATTGGAATCATGGAGCTTAAACTTAGATCAAAGTGTAGGTCCAAGATGTCCCTGAGATGTGACAGAAACCAAGATGTCATTGGCAAGCAGGACTTTTTGTATTTTATGTTGATTAAATCTAGGTGCAGAATGGGTGTGAAGTTCATTATGATATAAAACAGCATTCTTTATGTCACAAAATGTCCCCATTTATAGCTTACATAGATGATAAATTGTGATTATGCTAATTTCATTCCAAATATCTGTAGTAATATTATCGGGGTTTATAACAAATTCAAACAGCTCAGCTCTATAAAGAGGCCATTATGATGCCTATGTGTATTGTTTGGTGGTGATAAATCCTTATTTAATGTCAGATCTATCACTAGTATCCATGCTGGCAATGCTCATAAATGAACAATTATATTCTAATTGATATGATATTACACTTAGTCTGTCGACAGGCACCCCATTCATACCATCAAATTGGATAATTTCTGGAATTCTGGAATCAACGGCTTTATTGATTACTTGTTGACAAAAAAGGGGCAGATTTCCCTGATACATTATTTAGAAAAGTTGAGAGTATTCAGAGTGGCTAACTCCAAAAGAATTGCATTTTTTTTTAGTGCAAGGGCAATAATCCTGCCTTTAAAAAAATTGTTCATGTTTTTGTATTCACTCCCATTGTTGGCTAATAATGGTGGAAATTACATCGACTAACCATGGTTCTGTCAGGCATGTCCACTGTAGCTGGTAAACCTCAATCAAACAGCATCTGATTGTTGAGTTGATGTTTTCAATGTGCAGTAATAGAGAGACGCCAGGAGAAGGGATGCAAAGCATAGTTTAAAGGAAAACTGCCAACAATTTACTTAGTCTGTACATCTAAGGTATAAACTAACCTAATTGCCTCCTTTGTCATACTATTTTCTTTTCATTCCTCTAACCCTTCTCAATACATAACCCCTTTCTTTCTCTATACATTTCTTTATCAGAGTAAACTGCTACATAAAATCTGAACCCATATAAAGCTGCACCCTGATTTTAAGAAAATGCTGTAGCAGCAACTGGGGCCTTAATATTGGTTTCAAACTATTACATGTATACTGGCATATAAACCAAATAAGATATATGGTGCAGAAGGGTTCTGCTGTGAATGTTGAGAGTAACTCATATAGGGGAGCATTCTGTTCTTTTCTTTTTGTTTTATTTTCTTTGCACCTAATAATCATAGTATATATTTGCCCTCCTCCTCAAACCTACCGAACATTCCTATACTAAGCCCATGTCCAACTAAACAATAGACCAGTATGTAACACTGGATGTTGATACCTTAGCATGTGATAAGATCCACACTTTTCCAATGAAATTGATGGCCCTGGATCATGAATTCCAATTTTGTCACCCCAGACCACATGTATATGTAAACAAGCAACCATCAGGCCTATTTTGCCCACTTACCTACCCCTTATGGATCCTTAGTATCTTCCTTTATCCACTAAATTGCAAGTCTATCCTCTGAAGGTTTATATCCCATATTGGTTTGGGAAGAGACAGAGCAGACAATATGGTTAAGATGGGTTAAATCGACAATTGCTTGTGCCAAGCAAATATTTCAACTACAGTTCCAGTCAGTTACGGACCACTTGGGTGACATGGGTCTGGCAATCTTCATGGGTTCTATTTGCAATGTAAGGTAGGTCTTGCTTGTGCAGTATATTCTTTGCAGATATTAGTAAGGTTTAGCAACCGGAACGTATGTTCAAAGATCAATGCAGATGCATCTGTTTATGCAAGAAGATCATCAGTGGTGTACTTACTCATTCAAACATGAAGCCGGCACTGGCAAGGCTGAAATCTAGTCCCATATTCGGTTCACTACTATCATCTATACCTTGATGTTTTATCCAATATATAGACATGTGGTGGTCCCACGTCGTCTTCGAGGTACCTTCGTGGTCCTCGTGGGCGACGTCGAGAACACCTCTATTACCCGACGCCTGGGGGCGCTGGAGTCCAGCGCCACGTCACCACCTGGTCACGTGGCCCTCGACTCTGGTGTATATAAGGCCGTTGTACGGCCTTCCTCAAGGTCAGTCCAGCCCCGACTGACCATCGTGAGCGATGGTTGGCAGCTGCCCGGCTACCATATTATGATACTTCTCTGTGCTGTTGCACAGAGAAGGTAAATGTGGAATATCAACTGCAGACACTAGAAGGCCTAGTGTCGAACGTGCTATAGAGTTCAAACTCTACCACCTGTAACTGTGATTGAGAACGGCTGATGCCTATGTGTTATTAGACAATAAAGTTTTAACTGGAACCTGAATAGTTGTTCTTCGTTGTTTATCGAAAGATTCGATTAAACTTCGAGGGGTATAACACTACAGACATATGATTCATACAGCGTATATGTATCTTAACCCATTGAGGGCTAGCATCGACTATAGTCGACACCATTATAGGCCTAGCATCGACTATAGTCGACACCATGGCAGGCCTAGCGTCGACTATAGTCGATGCCAGTTATATAGGATTAGTATAGGAATTGAAAATAGGCTCGTCCTCTAGGAACTATACTTTTTTCAGAGGCCGTCCCCATGGCCAGGGCAACAACTTTTGCTCTGCCCTTAAAGGGTTAAGGTCAATGAAAGAAGAAAGCTGTAGTATGAGAGATCATACTATAGGAATATGATACAAAGAGGAAAAGAGTGATTTTCATATTACTGACATGCATTTATTGCTTACGCACATCCAGGAGAGTAGAGGAGTTGCTAAGCTTCCCTAATTCCTGCTTAGCTTCCGTAATGCCTGATATACATTGCACCAGGCCAGCTCCTCCTGGTTGTCTAGTCCTGATTTAAAAGCAAAGACCATCATTATATATGTGTATATATGGTGTATGTTATATGGTGACTTACAGTTGTGTGGGCCTATATGTAGTCTCTTTACATTATAAAGGTGTCACACAACTATTCATCATGGTCTAGTCAGGTACATATGATTCAGAACACCGCAAATACAGTGGAGATGATTTGAAACTGATCTACACAGATTTAAATCCAGCCTCTACTGATCTAGGAAAACTGGCCTAGCCTCAGGGCAGGCCGAAAAAAAAGTAGTAAGGAGATCACCGATTGGTCAGTGATGTTACTGATAGGAGCTCCCGCTCTGGTGACAGATTGACTTTCTACAAAATGCAAGTAGTTTGGAATCATCTTTCCGCTCTGGATCAAGCCTTTAATTGTCTGTTTATGTCTAATAGAAATCCTTCAATAAAACTATTTCACTGTTATATTTTCGAAGTTCTCCATAATGGCTCCATTCTGACTCATCCTAATGATGCAACATTTGTGTACCATATGAATTTCCCTGCATGTCTTTGCCTTTCTATCACACTGTTAAAAACAGTCATCAAAATAAGTGTGGAATCCTTGGGAAGTTGTCAAAGATCTGTCATTACTTTTACAGAGATTTCTTGTGCCACAACACTGCCACCTGGGCTTCCTGCAATACAGTCATCGAAAGCCCTCTGTCCTATTGATTATATATAGCCATGCATGGTGCATGCTACAAAAGGCTGTAATGATAAAGCCTCTGATAATGGACATGACATATAAGATCTAGGGTCTGTTTAGAGGACAAAGGCTAATGGTTGCTAAACCTTCTTGGTTTCGCCGTGACAACAAAAAATAAGATCCTGGGACAATTTACAATATGGCTCTAATGAATAAAGTTTTGTCAAGTTAAGCATGAGCTACCCTTAAAACCCCCAGTTAAAGTGACACATTCAGCAAAGTAGAATGAGTTATTATGGCAAAGACAGTATCATGACATGGAAATACACTATGGTATATACACCTCGCCTCGTGGATCTTGGCATGACTACAGACTAGGAATTGAAGGGTTAAGTACACTTCTACTGCAGCTGACAAGTGCCTTGACTGCCTTGATCAAGATCTGATTATCCTGAATTAGGGCATCTAACCTGTAATTGACATGGGCTTGAAATAAGTACCCTGTGGTAAGCCAGGACACCCAGGGTCATTATCTACTCATGTCTTTGATGCTTTACCCAGCCACCGGAGGAGAAAGGGGTGCCCACCTGGCTCCACTAAATCTAGGGCTGCTTGGATGGCTTGTAGGCAAATGTACTTGCATAGATTAGTGTTCATGTTTTATATATTATTCCACTTATGAGAACAAAGCATACATGAATCATCTACCTTAAGCCTTGAAAAGTGTAGGCCCATGGGCATGACTTACAATAATATTGTGGTGTACAGCATATTATGCAACACAACAACCCTGTGCCCTATATATCAGCACTTGGTCCACAAGTTCAGCTCTAAAACATTCATTGATGGGCAGATTTTCAAATTCAAAAAACTAAAATGATCGGGAAAGAAATGGAAAGGTGCGGAAATGTGAGCGTATGTATTTTGAATCGATCATACTATGATTTGTCTTTGAGTTGCACTCAATTGAAGGAAAATCTAAGATTCTGACACTCAATCTAGAGTTTTCTGGGACCATAATTTTGAAAACAGCTTGCTTTTTTTTAGCGCCTCCCCACCGCGTAGCAGCGGTACCGCGAAGCGGTACGGGAGTGCGCTATGATGATGGCATTTGCCCCATGTGATGAGGTCTCACAATACAAAATTACTGAATAGAGAAATTGATAATTGTGAAATCTTCTTTATGTCTGCTTTTATGAGACATGTCATCAAACACTGGTATACTGACATTAACAGTGGGAGGCGTTTTTTTACGCGGTCACAACCGCATTTCTTGTTGCTATAGGTAGAATTATACATAAAAACAATTTATGAGTCATACAAGTGCTGGCTTCCCTTGCTGCCCCAGATGCCCTGGTGGCACCTTGCAACTGCAATACTTTGAACAGTGATTTTTTTTTCTAATTATTTCAGTTGATGATTCATGTTTCTGTACTTTCAGCATACCACATTGGCCCGCCATCATCTCCGTCCGGTACTCAACTCACCTATAGGAGAAAGCAAAATGGACAAGATGTTATTCATAATCAAAGCACATGATCATGAGCTAAGTGTAATTAGGACATTAAAACTGGAATTTAGTGGTTGCCTGTGAAAGTACAGCAGGGTTTCCCGTTTAAAAAGCTGAAATGAAAACGCAAATGATTTAGAAGAGAGGGGAAATTATTCTCTTATAAAAACTATCTATCGTCAGAATGATTAAAATCATTTCCAATGTGACTGTCATTTATTCATTTTATTTTATTTTAGCGGGGGGGGGGGGGGTGGGGGTCTCCTTTTAGTTTTGGATCCTTTGAAGGGGTTTGTAAGTATGTCAAGATTCTTTCTGATGCTATGAGGACTGTTTGCATGTGATTAATTTATAATGCAGACATCTTCATTGGGATCTTGCAGATAAGCTAAAGAGAGCACTAAATTATAAAAAGACAAACTACCTATTCCCTTATGTGCAATACACTCCTGCACTCCCTACCATGTACTGCTTAACTAGTAACCCTGGTGATTCATAGCCCTCATTCCCTCTATAAGAACTATAAGGTATGGGGACACACTGTTTGCTTGTGTTATCACCTACTGCAGTGTTCCCCCTACTTTGAAAAAGAAAATCACCCACCAGCATGGTTCAGCAATATTGACTTTATTTGTGGAACTTGAAGCCAAACATTTCTAGATAAGAAGTGACAGGCAGTTAATGTCAAAGATATTTGATATTGCAAAGCCATAATATTATTGTCAGTTTCACTAGGGTTGTAATTGACATTAGAGGAAAGTTGATAAATTGTTTTCTGTAAGTATTATTGTCCAAAGTCATTCATGAGCTTTACCTGAGGATTGACTGCAAAGGCGTGTTTGGATTGGTCTTTTTGATTTGCCTTAATTCTGATTGCAGAAAGATCAGACACCCTCTTTCTGTTATTTACTTACCAGAGATGTTTGCTATGACAACCTTATCTCAGCAGGAACAGAAGTAGCCAATTGTATTCTAGACTTTGATTGTTAAGGTTTAATAATGCCTAGGGAAATAAGAGCTGAGAGCAGAAGATTTCCATGAATATCATCTGCCAAAACTTTCTTGTCAACTAACATAACAGTTTATCTAGGTTTTGGAGGACCACTTAATGTGATCTTTATTTCATACAAACTGATAAAGGGGGAAGGGGTCATGGGCCCTGTTATAGGCATTTTACAGTGTATTTTCAACGCATTTAATTGTGGCGCGCATAAACAAAAATACCAAAGTGGGTGGGAATCTGATGATTTCTTCATATATATATATATATATATATATATATATATATATATATATATATATATATATATATATATATATATATATATACATACATGTATTTATAAGATAGATTATGGCGAATGGGAGTACATAAGTTGGATAACTAGAGAAGTTCTGCATATGTGAAAATCCTGGATCAGCTTTGAGAAGATTGATTTTGAGCCCCAACTGCCAGATAATGCCACTTTTAGCATAAAGTCCATGGCTAAATGTGCTTTATTCCTATCAAACAGTAAAGCTCAACAAGAGATGTAGGTCATATTTGGGAGGGGTGACAATAAGAGCAGCCCATTCCTCTAGTGCCTACAAATCCTCCTGACATTACATACGGACATTGGCATCAGTCTGTTATAACTATCCTCTATGTATAGAAGCAAGTACACAGTTGCAGCATAAGGCTCTCTTCATGTTAACAGAGGTCTACCTATTCAAATACAGTAGATGCCAACTGAAAGTAACCCTTACCTTCAAAGTGTATTTCTTCATTCCAATTTTATTACCATACATCGTCCTGCCGAATTTTGGCCCTCTTTTCCCATACATAAATTTATGATGCACTTAGGGGAGTAGAATGTCAGTAAGTAATTAGAAAAGTGAAGACAACCTTAAGTGGATAATCTCATTATGATTTCGTAATGAAATGATTATGGATAGTATTTCACGTAAAATAATTCAACTTTGTGATAAGGCCATCCAATTCTAAGATGTAATCAACTTATATAAGTGGGCCATTCTCTTAGAAGACTCCTATCAATGTTAAGTTATTAACAGTAAAAGGTAGGTCAAAGCTCTGACAGCCTTTCGTTTCAGACATTTTGCATCACATAAATGAAATTGCCTGTTTATAAATGGTTTTGGAAAGCTCTTAGATTGTTTGCATCTACAATCCTTCATAAGTCGTGTGGATATGCCATGTGGAAAGCATCTTTTGAAATAGGAGTTAACAATGTGAGACACCCATTATAGCAGTTTAAGGATTGCAATGACTAAACATCTGATTATAAGTGTACCTTCATATCCAAGACTGTCATTCATGGAAACCTAGTGTGAAACCAGTTACTATAGCGATTACAACACATATCCTAACTCCTGTTTACTCAGAATAGCTTACCCCTGCTGCTCATGTATAGTCTAGTTAACCATTAACGATGCCTATCTACATGGTTTACACCACACCCCTTGTCCACAAATACCCGGCTATTACCCCTCATCCCATACATATGCACCAAAACTCTCTCAGTTATCCCCTAATATACAAACTAGTCATAGCTATATAGATAAATGAGGTGCCATCTGAGGACGTAAATATAACTAGTTAGCATTAAGCATTTACTGGCTGTTAAATCTTGTTTAGCTAGATGACTCTAGAGCCCAATTATCTCTAATATTATGCTGGACATAATTGTAGGGAAGGTCTTGTTTATTACCTTTGTAAATAAGTTTACTTACATGAACTCTGCAGGTAGTGCATGCAGCGGTTGATCCAGAATATTGAAAATGGTGGGGTGCACCCTTTCTTTAGCCTCTACTTTTTTTATGCTTATTAAAAGAGACGAGTAAACTATCAACTACAGGCAAAAAGAAGGGCGTGCCTGCCTGTTGACCCTCTCTTAATCCGCAAATACCTATATACCTATAAAATTTATAGTTATGTGTAGAATACCGCAATGACCATCGCATCAGCTATTATGATATTTTCATAATCATTGGAAACAAAAAAACAGACATCCTATTACTAGTTTGCCAAAACAGCATACCATAGAGACACCTACACAGTGACCACTAGGCTGTATCGTGTTGTCCACACGCCTGTCCGGTATACATCACCCACCCCTGTAGGTATATATATATATATATATATATATATATATATATATATATATATATATCCCATGTATATCACCCTAAGTGCCACACAGTATCCTAACATGCACAGCGACTCACTAATAGTCGATATCAATTTCCATATCTATGATTCATGGTACACTGCTACCAGGAACTTCTCTTAATTCCTGGACTGTGTATTGCACATAGTTAGAAAATTACAGGATTTGTTTGTTCATGTTGTTATTCAGTTAATACTTTATTTAACAATGAAGGGTTGGTCCCACTGCATTGGTCAGGCACATTTTCTGCTAATCCGCTGATTTTTCCCCCATACATTTGCTGTATAAAAGTCAGTCAGATTAACAGGAAATCTGCCTGATGGATGCAGTGGAGCCAGCCCTTAATGTCCAGTAGTATTTGCTGGCTCTGTGTGAATGGTACCTTAATAGCTCATTTAAGAGCCAGGGTATCAAACAATCACTGGTCTAGAATAAGCATAGGGGGTACAAGGGTGTTGCAACAATCTTGGGAACTCATTAGAGAATAGACAACAATTTTTTTTTTCACATGGAAACTCTGGAAGGTGATGTACAAAGTTTCATAAAGACAATAGACAACTCTTTCTTCACACCTTGACTGTTTGTTGTCCTATTATGCACAAATGCATCTGAGTCTATTTTCTTAATAAAACGTGATCACCTTCCAAACAATTAATCATCCAATCAATGTATTTCTAGACCAATTAATGACATCTCAACTTGCTAACAGCTACCTTGACCTTGCACAGGCGTGCACTGCACTCCTATAATGCACTCAAGGTCACTTCTATAGTGCAGCAGTGTACTACCAGCCGTCTTATGTAACAGTATTCAAATAAGCACTTGGCTCAAATAATGGCCCAAGGGTTTGTTATTTAGACAACATTTTTATACAACATTACAGTGTAGCCAACTAGTGGTGTATTAAGTATATCACACACACACAAAGCTAAGGGACTTCAGCCTGCTTCCCACCCTTGGTGTGAGATCCGATCATTGCATCCTCCTTCATCCAACCTGCAAGTGCCCTGTGTACCATATCACAACTCACAACTCCCCAGAAAATATTGGTCGCTAAAAAGTGGTCGCGATTTTCTGATATGGTCACTAAAACTGGTTGCTGGTATCAGTGACCTCAACTAAGATTGTGCCATATTTTGTATGCTAGAGAGCAGCCAACATTGTTCACTAGGATCATAAACCTAAGATTTGTTCGCCTGTTCGTATTTTATCTTTACTTACCATGCTTTACTCATCCCTTGGATTGATATTTTCCTTTTCTGCGTGGCTGTGGGGGCGCGCTTCCCGAGTGTTTGCAATGGATCATAATACAGGTCACATAAATGTCTGCCTCTTTCTGCCTGTCTCTGTCTCTCACATTGTCCATATCAAATTTCAATAACACAACCTTTCTCCTGACAACCTCTAGGAAACCAACAAAGGTATCCCATCATTAGGACATCCTGTTTCACCTCCCTTGACCCAAAATCGGCAGCTCAATTCTGACTGGTCCAAAGATCACATACAACACCACAAAGACCCATCATGCTAGTCTTCATTCTAGACAGTAGAGTTATGACCTCTCAATGTTTTACATGGTACCTGGCTGTGATATCATCAAGATGAAAATTAAGTTGTGCAATTTATATCATTCAATCAGAGGTGTTTTTTTTTTTCTCACAGCATATTTGGGATTTTCTGCGATCTCTTTGTGAATATACCATTTTAGATTATTTATATCCTGGGCTACATAGAGTATGGAAAACAACTTGAGCCATTCCAACTACTTAACGATCCGTGATTCTGTCCTAAATAATATTTGTGTACTGTGCCTTAAATTTAGCGGGCCTTTTCAGGCAATCCCCTACACTTGCCACAGTTATTATCTCACATAGATTATGGTGTTCCAGTAGACTTAATCAAGAAGGCTCCTGGATATGGAATCTAGATGACCTACAATACTGCTATCCCTGTCCAGACCCATGGTCAGCACACATATGGCTCTATATTATATCTTTATTAGGGGGTGCCTAGTCGGTTCGACACTGTCTATATGATAGCAGTATTGGAAAGGGGTGCTGAAGTGTGATAGATTGATTCGTTGTCATCTCCAGCAGCAGCCTGTAGCAAGCTTCATTTTCTCTGATCAAACATACCTGTACCAGAGATTAAACACCATGGCGGCGACACTATTATGGCTCTAGCTAAAGTAGGATACAACCTAGCTGTAATAAGTGTCTGGTCCAGCCCTTCACACTATAAGGTCTATTCCTAGAACAATACTGGATTGACCCCTTTTGCTGATATTCTGGAAAGAATATTTAGATTATACAAACATAATATATCAACAGTATCTCTATACTAGAGGATTGCACATATCAATTTTTGGAAAGAGGTTCTAGGGATCAAATTTCAAATGAATTTAGTCCAATCTAGACTTGATAATAGGCAAGGTGTAAGCATCTTTATATGTGTAGCATCTATAGCCCTCTTATTTGGGAGCAGATACTAAATTAGCCAGTCATTCAGGGCCATTTTCCACCACCCGATATGAGTGCTCTATTGGCCGATAGCTGCCCCACACAACTACCTTGGCCCAGGGGGCTGCCATAGGGTTCAATGGTGGGGCATGGTCGAAAATAGCATCTGCTATGGGTCTAGCGGCCGATAGAGGGCCCATATCGGGTGGTGGAAAACGGCCCTTACTGGACTAGACTTGATATACACAATCTACATTATCTAGCTTAGTATCCTCAAACAAGGCCCTGAAATCACCTTACTTCCTCTTTTTATCAATTCTCTTTTCTTTCTGACTAAAGAGCTGCTACACGTCGGAAACAGGAGATGATTAGCCTGTCACGTTGCTGATTTACAGCCTGACTGGGTACTCAAGATGAGCTAACATCTTTATTGTTCTCCCTTCTCTCAATGGTCCCTCCAGACACTGTAGAAAATAGCTGTTGAATCTACCAGGGATCCTCATAAAACTTAACAGTGAAGCAGTGTAAATGTATTGCAATGAACCAGTGTAGTTTTGACAAGAAGCCCCAGGTGGTGGTACTGTGGTGCAAGGAATCTCTGTGAAAATAACAACGGATCCCTGGCAACTTTGGGATGAGAATTCCATCGTTATTTTGATGACATTCTTTTTACAGTGTGTGTGGGGGGGGGGGTAAGAGAAATTGAATAGAGAGCTGTGAGCAAACCCTGGTGGATGGGAGCTCAATGTGAGTACTGATAAGTCCCATAAGGCTTTGAGCCTGTGGCTGACAGATTAGGGTTTGGGAAATTAGGGAGACACAGAGAACACTCATGCTTCATTACATGGGTTTGTAGGATAAACCGTAAAACCCTGCATATAAGCCGCAACTAATATATTATTTCAGGCTCCTGCTGTGGCTTAAAGCATTTTCAGGAATTCAGGGTGTGTCTTATAATACAGAATGAAGGAAGGAATGAGGAATATTTCAGGTCCCGGGTGCAGCTTATAGGAAAATGCTGAACTCAGTGTATGGCTTATAGGTGGGTGCAGCTTATACATGGGGTTTTACAGAAGTTGTTAATGACCTAGGATCATATCAACTTAGGAGATGTTCAGCTGCATAGTGGCCAGTGATGTTGCATGTACAATTCTATTTCACAATTTAGTCAGTTTAGTATTCTTCTATATCAAAAATAACTCACCTATGTGGTCCTCAGTTTAGGAATATCATACAATGCACATCCTCTCATTTACGTTGAGTCTTATGTATAATGTCTAGCGGCAGTGTGTAGATAGTAGTGAAAATATGACAATTGCAAAAATGCCATCTTAGGGTTTGTTGGAAATAATGATGACTGGAATAGTGTTCTTAGATTCTGTCCCTCCATCCACATAGCAATATTACTCATTAACCCTTTAAAGGTAGCTGATGCATTAATTACGACAGTCATCATGATGCACAAATGAAATACTGGTTAGCCGTCTCGCCCATTAGTGCATCATGCTGACTAATGGGCATGATACAGTCCTGCATCGGCAGCCCTTAGAGGGCTAATGTAGTCTGATCTTGCACTGTCAGTAGAGATCTGATTAAGTATTGAATAATCATGAGACTCCATACCATGATGACTTGTTGTCGATTTTCAATCTAAGTCCTTGTGTTGATTTTTGCATTTCCCAGGAAATGATTATTCCACTCCTCAACAGACGCCATATCATTAACAGTAGATGAGTGCTAGCTCAGCTGCTGCTGTGTCAGAGGGTGCACTTCATTTGTTGGGGCTGATTGAGTTATAGTTAAAGAAAAATCGACCCATTGTTCATGATATCTTTTTTTGTAAGTCAAATAGAAATATCCTGGCATGGTTATTGAAATATGTATAAACATAGAAAAGAGCAACAGGTTTATCTGATGCATCTGACAAAGTTATGATTGCCAAAATGCATCCCAGTTGTGGTTGCAAAACACTGGAAGAGACCCAGAGTTGCCGTCCCAATGCTTGTGGCCCCTATGAGCTGTGGTCAGCCTGGATAGGAAATTCACTATATATATATATATATATATATATATATATATATATATATATATATATATATATATATGTGTGTGTGTGTGTGTGTGTGTGTGTGTGTGTGTGTGTGTGTGTGTGTTGATCGGGAGGGCATGAATACATGCACAGTCATTGCAGGCAGTCCTACACTCACACTCACCCACCTACATATTATGTAACACCTCTTTCACCTGTCAGGTATACCTGGTCCCCCTCCATTCATTCATTACCCCCAACACCACCTCTCTATAACAATCTGAACTTTAGTGTCTGTAAGGAGAACTATATAATCATATTACATAGCAAAGCAGGACTGATACAAGATAAGTCTGATCCTAACCCTATTATCACTCACATAGCGGCCATTATACTCTGGTCTCACCCTGACCTGTTATCAGATTTTCCCCACAGGAGGGTGTTGCTCCTATTGTAAAAAGAGCTGTGAGTATGTGTCCTCTTTTCTAAACAAGTGATGCACTGCTTCACCAAAGTACTTGCACTCACCACTTCAGTCTCAGAAGTCGCCTGCCTTGTTTATAACAGAGAGAGCTGCACTATCAGGTACCTACTCATGTCACACACTCGATAGTATATTATACTGACTGACTTCTCCCAACCACGTACCTACTCAAAGGCGGCTTTTTTAGCACTGTACTTGAATGACCACTTGTGAGCAACAAGAGGGACAAGTTATTGCTACATGAAAAGAAAGGACTGGAAACAAGGGCATTTTTAGCCAGCTCTTCCTTTTACTATAGGAGCAACAACATCCAGGAGGTGTAACTGTCACAAAGAAGTGACACTGACGTTGCTGTAAATTTAGACCATAAGACACTAGATATTGGTAAACCATGTTGATATTTTTGGGTTGTAATCCATAATTATGGTCGAAATGCCTAAAGTCATACACGTTATAATTGGTTTGTTTTTTCTGTTTCTTTACAATGTCACTTCAGATTAAAGGGGAGGATAGCAGACATTCTACTTTACTACAGCAACATCTGAGCAGGAAATGCTTCTTCTTGTGCTGCAGCTATGTCATAACATACCCATTTGACAGGGGATAAAAAGAAGATGACCATAGTCTTCCTCACCTTAGAGCTGTGCCAATATGTCAATGTAACAGGAGTAGTAAGCATTTTGATAGTTGCACCAGAATGTCAACAACAGATAGTTTTGCTATTTGCAGACTGATCATCAGAATGACCATCTTTGGAAAAGAACGAATAATATTGCATGGAGCAAGAAGATCCCTTCTTTAAGTACAAGTCATTTTGTGTTGTGAGCTCGTCTGCAAGGATAAATTCAAAATTTGACATCATAGCCATTCTATTGTAATGATGTCAGAATGTCAACAACAGATTAATTTGCTGTCAACAGGAGATGACATCTAAGCCATAGGAATGACAGATTTCTCGGGAAATTTGAATAAAAACACTGTTGCAAGCATTAAAAGGTTCTCAGAGAGAACACTTGACAGGGGGGATTGTCTGAAATGCAACAATAATTGCAGTCAGCTTTTGACACTTTCAAAAGAGATGAAGAAAGAAAACTGTTATTTGAGTCCTTTACATCAGTGCTGGCTCTCATTTCTTAACTCTGATCAACTTTCTTTTTAGATGACGTGATAGGATGCATTGATTCAATCCATTCTTGATATTTGCACATGTTTGCTTCGGCTCAGATTAAGACCCTTTTGGGTTTAGGAATGAATCAGAGACATGGGGGTGGTTGAATGTGGTTAAATGCGGTTACATTTAATGTAATGAAATAATTATAGACATTATCCTTTTTCAAAGAATTCAATTTTGCACCAGCATGTTGTATTATAGGTGATAATTGACTTATATCAAAGAGCTGTTAAAACAGGCTGTTATAAGGCAAAGTAATTCTAAAGGTCCTACCCCTGAAAGGCTCCTTATAATAAGTCAGGCATGCATGGATTTTGAGACATTTTGATTATCTATCAAACAGAGTCCCTCTGTCCAACATGCACAATACAGGTCTTCACGATCAACATAAACCTTGATTTTGTGAATGGTATGGTATGTCTGCATGATATCTGTATAAATGGTGAGTACTACCTAAAGCAAAATTCTAACATTACTGGCAGGACATAATTCACAAATTTAGCAAGGGCCATCAGGGAAATGTTAGGCCTACATCAATAAAATCTGGGTTTAATGTATGGATTACTTTCTGGTTTTGATATCCGAGGACTTAGAGGTAAAATCATTTAAAATCACCCAATTCTGTGTGACACCAAATATTTAAGACACTGCTGGGTCAGTTTTCATAATATGGCTCTGATGACTAACACAATTGTTAAAGACAAAACAGTATAACTCTGAACAGGATGGGAACACATTATGAAAGAAAGGACCTAAAATGTAAAGTATGCCAAAAAATGCCTGTTGTTCTTCTGAGTCCTATGATACAGACTGGGAATTCAAGGGTTAAGTGTCTTTGATGCTGCACTCAGTCAAGGGACAAAGGGAAACTTACCTGGCTCTACTAAATCTGGGGTTTGCATGGCTTGCAGGCAAATTTACTCGAATATTAGGGTTCATTTTTTTTTATGTTTTATTCTACTTACGACAACAAAGGATATATGGGAATCATATACTTAAACCCTTTAACCCATGGATTTCCGATACTCTATGGGATTTGCATGCAAGACCTGCTTTGTGGTATGTGGGGTTCAGCCTTGAACCCATGGGCATGACTTACAATATGCTGTACACCACACCCCTGTATGCCATGCACAATATATCAGCACTTTCCTTCACAATTTGAGCTTTAAAATATTCATTGATAGGCAAAAATCAAAAACTAAATTGATCAGAAAACATAAGGAAAGCTGAGGTAATTATATGAGCTAATGTATGTTGAACTGATCATACTATGTTTACCCTTGATTGACACTCAATTGCATGACAATTTATGATGCAGGTCTGGGAAATACCACATCTTTGGTGTGGCCATCACCCAGGTGCACCTTAAGCTAACTTGTATGCTTTCTGCCCTATCTATCACAACATCACCGACATCTCACTGACAGTTTGCCCAAGGGTGATTAACATCAGAGCACCTATGTTCATGTCCCAGAAAATCGAGGTGACATGGACTGACGCCAGTATTCTTGAATACTAGGCAAACAGCAGTGTCTGCATCCCTTAGGGATATAGGGCACTGGTGCAGGCCGCCTTACACTCAGGGGTGTATGAGGCATTGATGAGCATGAGCAATGCTAATGGCCATACCCTCGTGTTGAAGTAAGACATCCTCCACTAAGAGGTATCGAGCTTTAAGTTGGTGTTGTACAAAATATAGGCATGATGCATATTTTGTTATATTGCAAAATTTTACACAGCGTATATATAGATATTGCACTAACATGAACTTAAGCATTAAGTATAAGACTCAAAGCCAACACCCCCTATTGAATCTTAAACTAACATTAAAAAGGATTTATATCTTTAAGTACTAACCACTTAGATTTAGAATTTTGCCTAGTTAAGTCGTAAATGTTGATTGGAATTTTGTGTAATTGGTTTGGAACATTAGAGCCTGAGATTATCATTTATTGGTAAACTAGATCGTCAATATTTTTATCAATACGAATTCATAGTCCAATAATATTTGTCTCAAAGTTTCACTCTAGTTAGATTGAAGGATGTAAATCATTATTGTAATATTGTGAGCTCCAAAGATTTTATTGCCTCATATAATACATGATCTGCATCTGTAAAATGTATGATTGTTACAAAATTGTTGTTTGACATATTGTATTGTGCTTATGAGCCGATTATTTGCGTATGTACATCACAAACTTATATCAGTGTGTAATCCTTGTTGTTCTGGGACACCATCGCGACCAGAGTGCTTGCTGCCGCCCACCGTCTCGGGGTGCCACCTGCTGTAGGGAACGTTTACTGCAACGCTGAGTCTGCTACCTCTACATACGACCCTAACTCTATCTGCCTTGACTTTCACAGAACAAAAGCTTCCAGTAACCACCAGAGCCAATACTCAATAACCAATCACCCATAGAAATTCCAGTATCCAGTTCTACACCATAATACACCTTGGGCATATAATAGCAAGGGAAACACTTCTTGTTTATTTTTTATATGCATTTAATAATGAATTCTCATGAGTGGAACTTTACTGATAGTCCACCTAACCTGGAGGCCGTTTCACCGCGTTTATTATCCTTTTATTAAACACGGAGGTTGAAGGTGGACCCCTTCGTGGACTCCATGAAAAAAAATAGCAAAACCGTTTCTGTTGGTAATCCGTAATACCCTCCGTCTTATTAAAATAAACGCTGACCCTTTTTGTTAAAGGCGGACATAAGAACACGGACGTCCGCGTTCAACCGTCCACGTTTATAACAGTACCCTCCGCGTTTAATAGAAAGACAAGTGTGCCCTCTTATGTATGGGTCCAAATCCATGATTTTTTATCGGGGAACCCCGGGAAACTCCCAGTGACGTCATGAATTATGGGATGTTGGAGGTCCGCCATCTTGTTCCGGTTTCCGCGGAAGGTTGTTTTCATGTCATTTTTCGGTGAAAGAAGAGTAAAGAAATGCCTAAAGCAGCAGACAAGGTGAGAGAAAACTTCTTATTTTCGAAGGAAGGTAGGTAAGGGGGCAAGAAGAAGGTAACGGTGTTCTCTTAGTCGCCTGTCATCGTCGCGCAGTGACACATTAAAGTTATCACCGGTGGCTGTCTGCTTAGCAGTCTCTGTCACTGTCACTCCTGTTAGGTCTACACCAAACGAAAAACATGAAGAAGGCCTTCATCTCGGGTTGGGAAGGAGGGGTGCTCTGTTTTTATCCTTGAGAGAAGAATGGAGACTGAGGGGTATAGCACATAGGGTAACAGTTGCTTGAACAGGCCGGTCCAACTTGGAATACCTTTGATAAAAGGACAGGGTGACATACAGGGCTCATTTGGGTGAGAGAGTGTGTGTGTGTGGGGGGGGGTCCTATTGTGGTTTTCATTATATCTTTTCCATCTTAGGCTTTAAAACATGTTAATTTTTTTTTCTTTTTTCTGCAGAAGCCCCGATATGAAGATGAGGAAGACTACGATGATCTCGAGGAGGAGGAGGAGTACGTGGAGGAAGAGGAGGAGGAGGTTCAGGAGGTTAAACCCTCAGATTTTCCAGGGCTAGGTGGAGATCAGGACATTGAGTACATGTTCAACCTTTTCTATAATCAGTATATGAAAGACAAAGGTGTTAAAGCTCTTTCTGAAAAACGCCAGAAAGGGAAGGCTCCCAGCAGTGAACACTATTCCCATTATGGCCTGACTAAGAAGCCTCCTGCTCCCAGACCTGACCATGAAGACAGCCGCCATGACCCTTCGTACCACCCTGATGAGGACGAGTTTGTCAGTCCTAGAGGCCGGGGGACTCTGAGAGGAAGGGGAACTAGAGGCCGGGGCACCCGAGCTCGTGCTTCTTCCTTAAAACCTGCCCGAGGAAGGGGACGGCCCCGTGGATCTGGAATGTCCAGCAAGGGAGGCAGAAGCACCCGGGCCAGGGGCCGAGCACTTGGAGCATGTGGAGCAAATTCTTCTAGGGGTGGTGCCAGTAATGTTTCCGCTGCCTCTGCTTCTTCTGAGGTGGGACTGAAGCACTGGAATCCTTTGGAACTGAGAGCCCTGATATTCGGAGCTAACCACTTAAAACCCGTCCTGAAAGGGAAGTTCAAAAGCAGCAGTGACGGGAGAACTATGAAGAAACTGGCGTGGGAGGAACTGTTAGGTAAGATATTATGGTTTTCTCTCTTCTGCTGTTATTAACTTACCGTGAAAATATAAATAGAAGCTTCACAAAATCTTATTGCATTTTTCTATTTCCATTGTCCACTACTTTTATTAATATATGGTTTAAGCAGTTGTCACTCTACTCTAGAAAAAATATTTTTATTTCCTTGAGAAAAGATGTATAACAATTATTTCATATAGAGGGACATTGAATGAAAATACTTTCTTCCTGTGCAGAGTACGTCGAGTGCATAGGCAAAAGGGAGTGGAGCGTGAAGCAGTGTAAAGACAAACTCCTGTATTTCGGCCAGGATTCCAAAAAAAAAGGTACGGTAATAGCTTCCTCATGTAAAAAATTATGCTTTCAGGTAACTCCCACTCAAACTAAAAGTATATCTGTTTCTTCCCTTTCCCTACCTAAATTCCCTTAGTCTATTCTTTTGTGACAGCTGTCCATTACCATAACACAAGTACCACCTCATAGGTTAAAAAGAAGGCTTGATTTAATTTTTTTTTATTTATTTTTTCTTCAGAGGCAGAAGATAGACTCCAAATATCGTTCAGGCAGTGGTCAGCGCGACGAGAAAGACTGTCTCACTGATCTTGAGGAGGCTATTCTCGATTGGGTAGGGGAAGATGTGACACTTGGTAAGTAAAATCCTGTGTCCTTTTTATGATGCCTGAAGGGTTAATGTGTGTGCCAAAGTTAAAAATATAATAAATCCGAATTATTTTTGTTGCATGCTTTTATTGAAACGTATTTGAATTAAATCTGCTTCGGCATTTTTTATGGCTGGGGAATGGGAATTTCATAAGCAAAAAAGAAGAACACAGTCATTTGATTTGATTTCAGGTATACCGGGTATGCAACCTCCTAACTTGAAGGGAGGAGGGAGACAAGACAAGCCTTGGTCCTGCTACAACCCACATCGCGAGAACAGGGAGGATTATGTGGCCATGCAGATGCCAAGTGACGCTCTACGTGCAGTGATGGAGGGGAACCTTCTAGCAGAAGACGAAGACGGAGGTAAGCCAAAAAATATTATGTTGTCCTGTCAGAAATGATGTGTAATTAAAGCTATTGAAGAATTCATGTTTGTCAACAAAACAATAAATTAATATGACTTACTTTTATGATCGCAAACAATTTTAAAATAGACCTGCGCACAATTCCCTTTGTCTAATTAAATTATTTTATACCAAAATACATATATGCATTCTTTTTAAGTCTCTACATATTAAAAATTGAAGCCAAACATGTCCGTCACCATGATAAGGAACCTTTCATGTATCTTGCTTACCTTTTCCACTTGCTTCTGGGTGTAGGAATTGTGTATGAAGAATCATTGTTTCTCTTATACAGCTCCCATCTTGGATGTCGAAGAAGCAGACTACAATGAGGAAGAACAGGAGGAGGAGTCTGAGCCAGTCGACCACTATGATGGACAAGACGAGGCAATCTACTGTCCTGCATCTCCCCGAAGGAACATTGATGTGTCTTTACCGGATGACGACGATCTAAAAACTCCTCCACCCAAAAGTATAACGCGGACCACTATGTTGAATTTCAACAAGAGAGAAAACGACAAAAGGAAAGGTATTGTCAGTAAACCTAGGAACCCCGAAGACGACCTTTCGCCTCATGCTAAAGAGCGAAATGAGAGAAAAAAAGGACTTTTGGCTGCGGCTAACGAGATACTCGAGAAGAATACTCCCAACAAACTCACCCCTGTTAAGAAATCACTCTTACCGCTACACAAACCAAAAGCTCCTGTTCATAATGCTCCAGTTATTTCTAAAAAACCTCCCCCTCATAAAGAGTTAGATAAACAGAAGGCCCCACCTGTTAGGACACAGAAAATTAACCCACCAGTTGTTCACAAAGAACAACCTGCTCGGCCTTCTTCTCACCAGCACCATGAAGAACTTCGTGAGACTAAACATTCACAGGAGGACGAGGAACTAACTGAAAAACCAGCCAAGAGGAAGCGGAACAGACCTCCATCTTTCTGCGGATTGATAGAAGGGGACATCTCTGGGGTCGAGCTGTGCCCTTCTTCCCCTGTTTTCAAAACCAGCACTCCATGTATGGGTGAGAAGAAGGCTAGAGATGATATGTTGTCCTCCACCAAAAGGAAATTAGATACGGATAACTCCAATTCTGAGGAAAAGAGGAGGAAACTGTTTGACAACAGCCCAAATGCTTCGCTACCCTCTTTAAACAGAAACTCACCTTACGTTAAGACAGTGGATCAGCGGAGAGCTGACCTGGAAACCATTAAACGAGCTGTACTGGAAGAAAGTACAAAAGTAATGATAGAGCAGCAGAATAAAGTAAGTGAGTCCCTCCTTAAGCACCAGGATGAGGTCGCACAAAATGCCTGTGAAACAGCAGACATTGTGGTTAAGTCACTTAAAGGGGTTAGCACGGGATTAACTACAGCGCTACGAGATCATTCTCAACAAACAGCTGCTAATCTCCGAACGCAAGCAGATGCCATGCTGAACTTGCAAAACAAGTTCCTAGCCCAACAAATGAAAGACCAACAGGAGGACAGTGAAACCCTAGCTAATATACACGCTGACATGACAAATAAAATAGTAACCAAACAAGTGCAGATGGTGAAGGCCATGGAAAAGCTGGGGGAAATCATGATAGAGAACACTGAGAAGCTTATCCAGGCACAAAGTAAACTTAATGTTGGGTTCATTGGAATGCAGGACTCCGTCGTGTCTTTGTCAAAATCATTCAGTACATTGCTCGTAGATGCAGATCACCTACAGCAGAGGTGCGTGACGGGACTGAAGACAGCTGAAACTGCAGACAAGATACTTCAGCAGGTGATAGGAACAGTCGAGAAATTGAATCAAGCTGTGACCTACTCCTTCAATCATAACTTAATACAAGGTGAGAAAAAGATAATTTTTATTTTCATTATATAATGAGACGCAAATCTTAATTTTAAAAGGAAACGAGATGCAAACTCCACAATAATTAACCTTTTCTGTGGTCTATCCCTACACATATTAAACCTAATTATATCATAGCCTTAACCTACTAGCAGAGAAAACAGGTGGCGCAAAAATGTTTTCAGATATTTAGGTTTGGAACGCTGTTCCCTTTAAACAACTAAAAATTCAAGATAAAGTTACCTTTGAAAATATATTAACTGAACAAATTTTCTGTTCCAGCTCCAGCAGTCCATCATCGAGGTACACTGTACGAGGCTCCGGAACCCAGGTCTGAGGAGGCCGAGGGCACAGCAGGGACTTCTCTTGACAAGTCTGAGGAAGCTGGGTTAAACATTCAAGATTCCCATGTGGGTGCTTTCCTGACCCATCCATACACCGAAGCAGGTACAGTGGAAACTAAGTTATTTACCTTTTGTGAACTAAATCTTTAACTGTCATACTTTTTGGTAAGAGCTGGTTTTGTCATAAAGTCAAATCAGGGTCCACGTTCAACCTCCGTGTTTAATAATAGGATAATGAACGCCGTGAAAGGGAGGGTAGACTAGAAAAATAACCGAAAGATTCTTAGTCCCTTCTGTCTCTTTTCACAGGACAGGGGACCTTGTACCAGACGTCTACAGAAGTCTTCAGCGACGGAGTCGATCCTTCAGCAACCCAGGCCAAGCTTCTCATTCCAGCCGCGGGTAAGTGAACTGTATACTATATATGACAAAAAGGTTACATTTTGCCACATATCATATCTTTGATATTCTTTCTAGTGTAGGCACGGAGTATTCTTATGTCTTTTTAACTCAGGAAATTCTTTTTCAGAAAGGTTATTTGTTGAACTACACAAATGGAGAAGTTATTTCCCATATATATATGAATATATATATATATATATATATATATATATATTTATATATATATATATATATATATATATATATATATATATATATATATATATATATATGTATGTATGTATGCTATATGAGCATTAAAATGTGGGTGACAGGAATATGTTTTTTTTTGGTCTTATATTTGCTTTTCCTTTCAGCTATCTGTCAAGAGGCAACCGAAAGCAATGACGGAGTTGGGCTGCCGACCTTCACAGTAAAGAGCCGAGATGATTTTGTGATAGTGCAGGACAAGACTTCTATTCCTCACGCCTCTTCTTCACTGGAAACTGATACACCAGTTGATGGACTTCATGAAGTTAAGTCTCCGGCCACTCTTCCAGACCATGACTCAAATCATGGTACGCAGCCGCTTGAAGATAATGACTATAACTCAGCCTACCAGTCTGCTGGAAACCATGACTTGAACACTGCCATAGAGACTGAAGTTGAAGGAGAAGGGACAGTGGACAATGCGGCCACCGGGGAAACAGAAGGAAAAGCCATAGACGAGGGTCAAGGGGAAGGTGTTCTTAAGCGTTCGGAACGCATAAGGATAAGAAGACAGTGTTTAGATTTGTAGAAAGGCAGGTGAAAAAGATGTCGACGTTTGTTTCATGACCCCAACTCTCTGTTCTCAGGAAAACAGTATTCCTTTTTGTGCAAAATGACCTGTACGGGTAAAAAAAAAACATGTGAATCTTTGCAGCAAGAAACATAGAGAAAAGGATTCTCTTTTAGTCTAATAACTTACACGGGTGAACAGCAGGAAGAATTGTTCTTTCACAAGTTTACAGTTTTGTGATGAAAAAGTTTGTATATCATAAATGGCTTATTGGTTGTGCCTAAGGTATACTAATGATACATGTACATGTTATTTGAAGATATGGATGTGAAGGCAAAACCCATGTTAAAGAGAAATTACTTGATTTTATTCTGATATGACGAGTGATAGATTTTAATGTTGATAGTTGGAAAAGTACAGGTACTTCATATATAATATCGCAGGTGCCTTCAAGGAGATCTGAGTTTCATGGTAAAGGCAGTCTCAGAGTAAAACAGTACAAACCAATTCCCATTATATAACCAATTTCAATTGTAAAGATTCAGGTTATTATATAAATGCATGCTCTAAATATAAGTAGAAATATTTACACAGATACCTTTAATTCATTACTTTTCTTATTCAATTGACATTGTGGTGTCGGTTTCAAGCACCAGGAAAAAAAAATATTCAGAACTGATTTGTTTCAAAACACTTTTAAATAAATTTCAATTACATTCAGTTAAAGTTTATGTCAACTATGCTATATCTACATATGATATTATTTCTGACGTGAGACATGATTAAGTTAGAACAATTTTGAGAAGGGCTTCATTGCTGCTGCTGCTGTTGCTGCCGCTGACCCCGGCGCTGAGGACCAAAATGTTCCTTGATGTAAGCCTCACGCAGGTTCTTGAAAGCTTGTCGAGGCTTGGGGGCTCTGTTGTCTGGTTGATCAGCAGGTGGCATGATGCGTTTGAAGTTGTCCTTCGCAGGGAAATCACGCAGGAGTTTGATTTTGGCTATTCTCGCCACGTTATGAAGGTACACACAACTCTCGATGATGTACCCTGCCCGTGTAGGTTCGTGCTGCAAGTATCCACCGCTCGAATCAAGACATCTAAAAAATAAGACATGTCCAGCAATGTTATACTTATTTAAAAGTATTATCACACAGAAAATTTTTTTCTTTTCTTGTAAACAGGAATAAAACATAAAAACCAACATTTACCTCCACCTCTGCTTCAGTTGGCCTATGGTGCGTTCCACCTTGCTGCGGGTCTTTTTCTGCCACTTATTGAACTTTACGTCTTCCTCAGTCACCTCAGGGTTGACAGGATTGTATAAGTAGTCCGTCAGCGTATACCTATTATAATAAAGTAACACATATAAAAAAAGACTGCTTTGGTCATGAGAAGGCTTCATGAGACATAAAAATATGAAAAAAATACACTAAAAAGGATAGAGACTGCTATAACAAAGGGGAAAAGGAAAATTTTTATGCTTACCCTCCGTCTCCTAGCAAGAAGAAGCCAGCAAAATCACCCCTCTCTCCCAGGTACTTCACCTGCGAGCCGTTCATGGCATAAACGTAATTGCACGAGCCTGGGTTACTTGCATTCACATGGAAAATGATGTAATCCCAATCGCAGATGATCTGTAGTTGGAAAAGAGTCATTTAATTTTTTTATTATTTCAAGTAATAGTTGCTTTTAAGTCAAACAGAAAAATACCTTTATAGTGATATGTTTTTTTTTTCAGTGAGATGGAGATGTATGTACATGTTTTGTATTTTAGAATATCTTAGAAATATGAAAGACCATTTCTCACCATAGTGTTGATGGAATAGTAGCCTTTGTAGCAATAATACTGGTTTTCGTCTGATACTACACCCTTGGGGCAGGCTATGGGGATGTGCGTCCCATCGATCAGTCCAAAAACACCTGGCTTTCTCTTCTCTCTATAGAAAAGCACGGCTTTGTTGTTCTTTTCCAATGCAGAATCTGGCCACACCACATATTCCTCCAGTCTATCATGGAAATATTGGGTTATCTCTTGAACAGAGCGACACACAGTGGAAATAGAAACCCCGTGACAATCTCCTATGGTGGCATAGGTTGCACCGGTGGCAAAATAGCGAACAGCTATGCAGAACTGCAAGAAAGAAAAGAAAAGAATATGTCATGACAAAGGAACCTGATAAAGGTTTATGGTTATAATGGGAATTGAAAGCATAAAGACAGACTCGTCATATGAAGCACCTACTTCAAAGTATTTACCTATAGAAGAAGGGTATGTGGGGGGACTCTGGGGGGGGGGACTCAAAATTGAAGGGGAGGGGGGGGGAATGATTTGTGTCTATGAAGAAGGTACTCACTCTGATACGGTGGGGGACAGCATGCTTCCCTCTTAGAACTCTCCTCTTGCGGGGGAGGTATGCCACATAGTCCTTTATCAACTCTCTTGTCACACTCTTAGTCAGCCTGTACCGCTGCTGGAACTTTTTCTCTGTGTAGTAAGACAGGGGGTCACGTCTGCAGTAAAATTCCCTCTTCACACATAAGATGTAGTATCTGCCCATGTTGACAGCCTTTCGAAAATGGCGTCGCAGAGGGGTCAGGGGTCAAGGTCATGAACTTTAACTTCAATGAGGAGGGGTAAAAATAAACGCGGACCTAAAACTATGGTAAAAATACCCCAAAAAGGGTCCGTGTTCGAACACCTACTGGTCACCTACCCCTCCGCGTTCAAGGCAATTAAACCGGACTTAAAGTGGAGAGTGAGAGGGTCCGTTCTCACAGCTGAAACGGTTAAAAGTCCGCGTTTGAAGACGGAGGTCCGCGTTTGAACGCGGACCTCCGGGTTCATTTTATTTTTTGTAATAAAAGACGAACAGAAATGGGAAAATTAAACGCGGACTCCGCATTTAATATAGGGACCATATAATAAACGCGGTGAAATGGCCTCCTGGTTAGGATATATCACCAGTCTTCTTATTATATGCAATCGAGAGGTACCCTGGGGGGGTCTTCCATAAAAAATGTTTTGATGTACTCCTGGAATTACCCATGCAAGGTCATATAAGTGATTTTCAATGCACACCCCGATCAGTTCCAGGGATGCTACTGATGGTTACAGATATTACGGGATGGTCAAAGTTATATTCTCACATTACCATAAAATATAGCTGTGGGTATCACTAAAACAGATTTCCGATTTTTGTGTTAAATTTCCTAAAGAAAATCCGAAGCCCATGTTAAAGTTCAAAGTTTTATCTACAAGAAAATACTAAAATGCCTGAAGAAGACAACTAAAAGTTGTCGAAACGTTGCATAGTCACAGATACTTCCCTCCAATATCTCGATGTTAAAAAAAACCCAAATAAAATGTTGAACTTGAATTAACTTGTGTGGTTTTCTGTGGATCTCTAATTACCTTAAAATATTTAATATGTGAATCCTCCTTATCAGGAAATTCAATATTTATCTCACCCTAAATATGTTTTAATGTGGTTTCTCTGCAGTAAACCTGTGCTGGACCTGGGTATACTTGTAATGCTTCCCACAGATATACCCATGTTGATACTCTTAAGTACAGGGTATCCTCTACGTCTGGGCTTTCTTCTCAGCCTTGTCCCAGACCTGACAATCTTGTGTCATCAAGGTTACTGTATGTACTTATGTATGTGTAACATATATATATATATATATATATATATATATATATATATATATATATATATATATATATAAACCACTTAGAGTGCAAAACACTGTTACAAAACATTTTTACAAAGGAGGGATTTATGTTAGAGTTTCTAACACTATACATTGTATATAATAGTACTATGTGTACACTGTACACACACACACCCCTTAGTTGCATATAGCATAGGGGTTGCCCTAGTCACTACCTTACCTACCTGCTGCGTCCTACCTGTATCCTCAGACCAGCGTAGGCCACCTACCTATACACTAGTATCCATTAAAAATCTGTACAATATGCTGGAATAAATACAACTGCATTATCAACTAACTCAAGGTCTTGCCTTTTAGTAATATCATTACTAGCCTATCCAGATATGACACTTGTCTTGATTAAAAGGGTCATTTGAAGGGTTTCAGGCTGTCTGAGGGTCAGTCCATGTGACAAGAGGGGATAGTCACCAAATTGCTTGACTCCAACCTTGAGTGGTCCAAACCTAGTTCAACATTCAACCGTCCATTCCTGTGGTATTGCTTTTTGCAGGTTAGGCCTGGTCTTGACCATTGCTGTTTTCTTGGAGCTGCAGTTTAGACTGATGTTATTCCAATCCAATTCCAACACGTTGATCATGTGCTTGCTCCTGAGGGACTCAGTTATTAGAATTGGTACTAGACATATTGGTCATTTCAACCATCAGGACCTCAACCGAGCTGCTCAAGGCATAACACCATCAACCCCATCCATTATGTGTTGACAGCTATCCCATCAGGCCTTGGGTGAGGGCTATTTCCTGTTTCCTTCTGCTGCCCCTCAGAAAATCTGTTCCAAACTATGCAAGGTGGTCATAAGGAAATGGGAAATTTCCAACTGGAAAACAGAGTGTCAAGAGCCGATTGTGAATGTTGTGTGTAATAAAGTGGTTTGGGGAAAGGGTCAAAGAAGGGAGGAATGGAAGTGGGAGGTACACTGTCAAGATGGGGTCAATTGACAATTGTATGTTAGCCCTCATTCATTTGACCATACAGGTCTCCTATGGTAGCAATTTCATGTGCCGATTTTAGCTTTTAAACTCCATTCACACCTTTAAATAATTTATATATATGTAGTTAGTTTTTGCATTAAGCTATGAGGAATTATATTTAATCACAGTACTTCGAGTTTAACAGGAAATATTAAATCAAAAGGAACTGATTAACACCATGGCTCTTGTGACGGAGCACAATCTTTGAAATAGAACGATTTTTATGTAGTTTCAGGAAAATAAATGATCAAAACAATCAAGGTATATCCAGACCCATGGACATTATTTTACAATACTAGCTTAGTTGTCATGTTTCATTCATCTTTAAATAAGCCTAAGTGGACTTCCATGTATTCTCTATGGCATAGCAAATAGGAGCGTGGACTGACATTTTCCTGATTGTTGCCATATATGCAATGATATCTCAGAGGAATTAGAGCTACTGAAGTAAAATATACCTACAACGTTGACAGATAGACAAAGACGGCCACATACCTTGATGGACGTCTCAAGGTATGTGTCCATCTTTAGGTTAATCTACCCTAGTATCCCATATCTCCTTCCTTAGAGAAATTCACTTTCCTTACCTTTTTACATAATTATATTAAAAATGGCTCAAGGTCTCTCAACACTATTGCTCTTGAAAGCTTTGTGGATGACAATGCATGAAAGTCTTTTGCATTGTGAAACACAGTGCATAAATATCGATCGGATTTACTTTGGCAGGCAACAGTGACAAAGAACAATCTTTGGTGGTGCCACAGCTATTTATTCAGGGTGCTTTGTCTGGCAGGTGGTAATAGAGCTATCATCTGAATCACTCCCATGCTTGATACATGGCTGCCAGCTGAGCAAGAATCTAGCACACTCGTCACTTCAATATTCTTAAATGCAGCACAGAGATGTTTCGCACTAGTGTGGTTGCTAAAGGCTCATAGTTAGTCATGCTTCCGATAGTGTATTTCTTGCATGGGAACCACCTGAAGGGTGTGTTCCACTGCATTGGTAAGGTCAATTTTCTGCTACTCCTATTATTTTTTTTTTCTGTTTATTTGCTATATAAATCCGGTCAGATTAGCAGAAAATGGACCTGACCGACACAGTGGAATCACACCTATTTATCCTTGGTCAATATGGCAACTATCTTATTACTTTGTTGTCATTATTTCCATCATTATTTATGAGGCATATTTTTATATATCATATATTTGTATAGAAAGGATTTAAGCTCAATTAAAGATTTTCCCATAGCTGTGTCTTATAGAATGAAACTCATTTGCCTTATATGTTAGAAATTACAGTAGTAAGAAATTCTCACTAAGATTTGTTTCGCCAATAGCCATTTTGTGATAAAGCCCCTTTACAAAGTAGCAGTGGCAGATTCAGGCCAACCCGTCATTGATTGAAGTTTTAATTTTGGAAAGGTTTGTCGGAATAACACTTGGGGGGCTTTTAAGGGGATTTAAGTGGATGAAGGAAATCATAAATTTACTAGTTGGCTTTCTCACAAGATGAGTCTGTAAAGAGTGTACTAGTTTGTGGTTCGAGGATTGGGCAACATTTGATCTAACATGATTTTTGAATTAAGAAGAGCTTATTGTGAGATAACAGTTTTAAGAACGACCATTAGACAATGGCCATTGTGTTGCTGTGCCCTAATATTTCCAGTTATTTCATAAGTGGATTAATGTATAGCACATAGTCACCATTACCAGCCTACTGGGCTTCTTTAGGCTAGTAACCGTGGAACCCTGGGGGATGCCGCTGTCAACATGTGATGTTTAGGCTGGTATGTTAACTATTTAAGGGCCACTAATGCATTAATACATCATGCCCATTGGTTGTCATGATGCACAAATGAAGTGCCAGCATGACTGCGCGCCAGCACTTTATTGGAGCATCATGTCGACCCTCTAGGGATGTACTGACCCAGTAGGGGGAGCATGATGCATAAATGTAGCCCCGGTGAACTACTTGCAAGGGCTATGTTAATGCATCATGACAACCAATGGGCATGATGCATTAATGCATCATGACAACCAATGGGCATGATGCATTAATGCATCAGTGGCCCTTAAAGGACTAAAAATTTACAGCCTTTACGAGGAGAGACAATGGTCCTCTCCTGCTCTATTGGTACCACCCATGGGCCTTACTGTTAGGAATAATTGAATATGAACAACCCCCTACTACTGGTAGCTCTATGTGTGGACTGATAAGTCCTTACGGGGACTGTTAGTGACAGACTGAAGAGGGAGCAGTGGCCGATCCATGATTTTAAAAAGGAGGGGGAGCGCCTCTTGTGTAATACCCTATTTTGGACTAAATTCGGGGGTTAGAGAAGGCAACTGAACTACTGACAGAAATTAGGGGCGTATCACAAAGGCTCCTTTGTCAACATTAGTTACATTCATCTAATGGGTTACTCCCAGCATGTCTTACCATATCACAGGGGGAAAGGGTTGTGTTAGTCACTGCAATTCAATTGCAGCTCTCTATACCCAAGTTAGCTCCACTCCGAAACAATGCCCCACTCCATCTTTCACACACACTTAAAGCTATGGACTCATTCTCTTATTTTATTCAGCAGTCCTTTTCCCCCACTTTCACTCACATTTATGCCTCTAAGCCTACTCTTGGCAAATATTTCACACACCACTTTGGTGTGAGCATTGATTTTGGGTGGTTTCAATGAGATTTGGTTACTTCTGCCTAGCAAGCGGGTGGTTAGTTTCTGCTGTTATTAGCAAGAATTGAGATGAAAAACTGATGGCTGCATTGCCTTTGCCTTTGGCACTTAAACAGAAAACTGATCATTCTGTGGTGAAGCCAAATTAAACGGTGTCATTTTTGCTTATCTCAAGGTCTGCATTGCGTAAACCAGCGTTCCTGTTTTTGTACTTTATGTCATGGCAGATACGATAGAACAATGGAATCCTCGTCCCAAAGTTAGCAAAGATCTGTTGTTATTTTCACAGAGATTCCTTGTACTACCATACTGCCACCTGGGGCTTCTTATAAAAAACTGCAGTAGTTTACTGCTATATAATTACGGTGGTTCACTGTTCAGCTTTACCAAGGATCACTGGTAGATTCAGGAGTGTAGCTTCTGACAGGCGTTTCTGACCAACGGACCGAAGTTGGCTTGATTCGGATATAGAGTGAGGCCCAAGGGCAGTGACTTTATATAAAACTGAAGGATAGAACAAAGATTGAGCAGAGGGAATAAGGCTTGTACTTGGAAAATGGTCATTTTTATAGGCACAATGTAAAAAAAAGAAAGCTGTGGAATCTACCAGGGATCCTCACAAAGCTGCACAGCCAACCACCATAATCATATTGCAGTGGACCGGTGTAGCTTTTAGAAGAAAGTCCAGGTGGCAGTATGGTGTTACATTTATCTCCATGAAATAACAACAATCTCTGGCAACTTCGGGACAAGGATTCTGCGGTTATTTTGAAGACATTTTTTAGGGCGCATGTGGGTCTTTGTGTGAGGGATGGGAGGTTATCTGGCAGGAAGGTGGTCACCAAGATTGTCTGATTCCTACACAGAGCAGTCTCCAGCTCATCTATAGTTGTCAAATATACGTTTGTTAGTCCATGCTGCTAGTATCTAAGGTTTATACTGAACCATGTCCATATCATTTCAGATTCCCTGTACAAATGTTTTTACTTTATTGCGCAAGTGTCCCTGTATATATATATAACCAAATGTGGTTATTTCCCTCGATTGGGATCTCTAGCCCTTTGAGGGCAGCTGATGCAGGAGTGCATCATGTCCATAGGACGGCATGATGCACCAATGAAGTGCTTGTGAGACTGCTCAGCACTTCATTGGAGCATCATGCCGACCCTCTGTGAGTGTATCTACCCTGTAGAGTCAGCATAATGGAAATATGTAGTTCTTGTGAGTTGCTCCCCAGAGCATTAATGCATCACAATAACCAATAGGCATGATGCATTAATGTATCGGCGCCCTTTAAGGGGCCAGGGTTGGTACCAAAGATATTGATGGTTACATCAGGACCCAACCTCACAGCTGAAAGTGCACAGATGAGAAAACCACCACCATCCCCATCCATCCATCAGGTTCTGGCAGCTATCCCATCAGCGGCTTGGTGAGGACCTATTTCCTGCCCCTTTCTGCTGTTTTTTAGAAAACTGGCGGCAAACTATACAATGGCGGTCACAAGGAAATAGGAAAATTCCAAGCGGAAAGGGGATGTCAAGAGTCAATTGCGAATGTGGTGTGTAATAAACCAGGTTCGGGAAAGGGAAGGAGAAAGATGGGAAAAGGGCAATGGTCAACAAGAGGTCAAGTGACAATTTAAGGTTAGCTTTGCTGCATTTGTTTATGCTGGTATTTCATGGTATCTTGTAAAGCCTTTTGAGCTTACATAACATGACAGTGGTGTGTTTCAGAACATTATGGACATTATTTCTCTTTTATGAATATGTCTTTTTCATCTTTACTAATACTGTTATGGACAGGCCCTGAATGGTCATTTTAGATCATCTAAACTCAGTTGTCAAGACCTTAAAGGAATAAATTCATAAAACTACTGTACTTTCATTGTATAGATAAAAAAACACCCCATTACTTAAATCGGACTTCACAGAGTGGCGGCTGAAGTTCACCAGAGCGGTCTCATAGATAACACTTTGCGCATTACCCCAATGCATGCCATGCTGGTTCTCGCAGTCCTTAATGCTGCTTAAATATAGGACTGTTACAAATGTGTGGGGTAATTACTGGTAGCACCTCAGGCTTATTGGTGCCGCCTTTGTCTGGGACAATGTTCACGATCTGCACAGAGAGGCTCAACCTGTACTAATAGAAGGCCCTGGAAGGTAATTCAGAAAGTTTGGAGAGTGATTTCTATTTATAGGTGAAGTGAGTGAACTTTCAGGCAAGTTTCCTGAGTGCTAAGATGTGGTGCAGTTCTCAAATGAATACTTCTAGACTTGGATCTCGGTAAACAATTTGGTTGGTAAGGAAAGTGGTAAATTCGACATACTAGGATCCCTCCAGGAGATCTGTTGTTACTTTTACGGAGATGCCTTGTACCACCATACTGCCATCTGGGGTTTTATTGTAGATACTACACTACTTCACAGCAATATGTGATTATGGTAGTTCACTGTTCAGTTTATAGGGTAGTTACAAAATTTATTTTTTTCTAGTGTAGCTAGATGATATGTTGATAATATATTGTGTGACAATATCGTAACATACACTCAAACACAATATGCTCGTTTGTATTTACTTTGCTTTCATTTCTATAGTTTTAGGATACCTCCAGATATGTATAACTAATCATTTATATTTTTACCATATATTCCTCATGTGAAATCTGTCCATTTCATTGTATACTCTATATTTGCTTGAGCCAATATCTAAGAGGAGATTGTCACATTGTCAGGCCACATATCATGTTTAGCCCATATCCAGTCACGCTCGGGCCTAATAAATTTTCTATAGGGTAACACAACGCAGCCCTAAGTGCTCTCTAATGATTGCACTGGTGTGACTGCCCTACCAGACCTTATGTAATTACTATATTAAGTGCCGATCATGCACAGCAGTTTTAGGGCATTACTACACTCGTACCTAGTGCCATATTTAGGCACTAGTGACTGCTACAATGTCCCTGAACTTGTCACTTTTCAACCCTATGTTTCAGACTAGAAAAATAAAACCTATGCTTGAAGAGTGAGCAGTATTTCCAGTTCCTCCCTACTTATGAGTGAGGCATAGTGGGAATGAAATTAGTGTTCACCCACCAGACCTTTCTGCTTCCTATACTGCTTCCTGTATGGTGGTTCCCTGGAGGTTTTATACCTCAGGGCACCAGAGTAGGGCATTACCTACAATCACCCACTTTGATTTTAACGGTTTCAAATCGTAGTGGTTGTTCTCAGTCTAACCATGTTGAGAAATGCCTTCCAGGAGTGCATTTCTCAAGATGATACGACTAGACACAACCAGTACGAGGGATCTGACAACGACTTGAAGGGGGTCTAATCGTACCGTCTTGAGAAATGCTTTCCAGCATTAGGCATTGCCTGCACCACCTATGCTAAGTTATGGAAAGGTTCCACAGAGGAGTCAGAATTAGGCACATGCTGATTAAAATCTTATCGATTTTCTGAGTAACTGCTGACAAAGTGGTCTTCAATTTCCTATCAAATGAGAGAGAATTATTCAGTGACTATTTCAACTAACGAGAAGAGGTTTCAATGTTTTGACAAGGGTTGGATTTCAATTAAAGCCACTACTGTGTGGGAATCTAAATTGCTGTTCCTTCTTTATGAACTTGTTTATTTGTTTGTGCATCTCCCTTGTTGAGATTCTATTTTTCCCATTTATGTATTCAGCTCTGAATTCCCTGTGGTGCGAAACCTTGTAAGTGTGTTTATAAACGAATTCAGTACAGTTTCCTATCATCAAAGAATTCAAAACCTGGAATTGCAAAACAAAAGTTCCAATATTTCTTCTCATTTTGAAAAATGAACATTATTTTATTTTTCCCCTCCCATGTGCACACATATTTTTTGGCTGTTCTTTTCACTATGTTGACTCAGCTGTGCAATCACTAAAATAGCAGATGAAATTTGTGTATGCATTCCATGCATTGGGCATCAGAACAACACCTATTTCTGCACTGACTGAGTTAAAAACATCTGCGTAAGTTGAGAAATTAATCCTCACATTTGCAGTATAGCTCATTATCAAATATCCTTGGGCTTGGGTCCGTACATTCAAGATGGCGCCCAAAATATTGCATTATGGGAGTTTTGATACATTGCATTAGACTCCTCATCTAAGACATCATCAGTGTAGACCATTTAATCATGTCTAGCTCAGGCATCTCCAAGGATATGAACATGTGATGTCACTTCATATTGCTCTACATCCCTGAGCCCCATATTTTTGATACAATGGTTGCCATGGCAACCCATTTTTGGAGGAAATGTAATCTATGCACTTCTATGAAGTTCCCCCATCCTGTCAATGGCAGTTAGTGTGTCATTTCTTATCCTTATTTGTGTGGCAAAATCAGTCATATCACCTAGAAAATAGGCGTTTCCAGGGAAAATTGTTAAATGTTCCGTTTCCATGGAAACAGAGGTGATGCTACACTTTTTGGCCTAAAAGAATTCCAGAAATGGATTCCCCAGGTCATAATTACTAAAATATGTGATTTTCAGCAATTACACTTTTGGGGGTCACAAGAGCTCAATTCTTTTCAGCGGTTTGCTCCCCTACTACATACATTGAAAACACGGATGGCAGTATATATTCAGTAAGCCGCTGACCTAGACATCTAAGGGCTGGTAATCCAAACTAGCCTGATTACAGTGTCCTATGTACAAATCTGATTCCAACCCTCTCTCTATCCCTCCTGCAATATTGACATGATCTAAGTGATTATGGAATTTCCAAAAAACAATTGTTCTGTATACATTCTACCATTTAGACTTTACATCAATTCATATCCTTGACACATTTTCCTCATTTATTTATGAGTTTATTTCATATACTTATATACAAAGAATCTGACACACATTTCTATGCAAAATCAGAAGAGGAATATGTTCTTTTGACCTTCTAGACCTACCTCATTTGCCAAACTGCCTGAGAACACCAGACAGAGAAAAGACAGAGAAGACCGGGATTTTATAAGGTGATTGATGGGTCTATTAGAGGCAGGAACCACACCCAAATCCTAGTCCTAAGAAACGACAGGAACCTCAGCCCACAAAGGGCCCCAGACGGTGCCAACAGGGCAGGTCGAAGCATATAGGTCCATTTTGTCCCCCCGTGACACTTCCGTTTTAGACTCTGGAATCCACATCTAAAAGAATAAAATTATTTCTTTTGGTGGGAATTCATCTTTATGTCTTGCACCAAATTCCCACCATAAGAAATGATTTTACTCTTTTAGATGTGGATTCCAGAGTCTAAATTAGGAAGTGTCACGGAGGACATTTGCTTGGACCTGCCCAAGAGCATCTTCTAAGGAATGTGTGGTCCCCCTTTAAAGGGCTGCTGATGCATTATTGTATCATGCCCATTGGTCATCATGATGCATTAATGCAGCCCTGGTGGGTAACTTGCCAGGGCTAAATTCATGAATTATGCCGGACCTATGAAATTGATACACAAACTCCCAGAGGTTTGGCATGATGCTCCAATGAAGTTCTGACAAACAGTTTTGCCAGCACTTCATTGGTGCATCATGATAACCAACGGGTATGATGCATTAATGAATTTGCGATCCTTATGTGGTTAGAGCTAGGAACCACAAAGAGCCACAGACGGTGGCAACAGCAGCTTCAATTAGTTGTAAGAAATGTCTGGTCCCATAAGGAGTCCCTCAAGGCCCCCTTAGGGGTAGGGACTGCCATGCTTTTAGTGTGGGTGTGGCCCACTGCCCGGGGAGGGAGCTTATCCTGTAGGTTGGATCTCCTCTTCTGCCAATAGGTGAGGGGCCTGAGGACCTTCACTGTAAAAAGTAACAGTTGAATATTCCTTGGATCCTCATAACACTGAACAGTGGAACACCGTAATTGAAAAGCATTAATTGAACCAGTGTAGTTTTTACAAGAAGCCATAGGTTTTTCATCCAACTTGTATATTTTCACCCCAGGCCTCTTTCTCTCTGGAAATGTGGTACATTATAAGCCTTCAGATGGAAGTGGGATGGTTTTATGTACAAAGCTTGCATAGCCTGTACCTGAGGCCTGAGCTACGACACTAGCTGTGGGTAGAACCCTTCATGTAAAAGGACCATGTGAGTTGTCATTTTAATGTACTATGTATTGCAACCAGCTGGTCATATAGTGTTTGTCTGCTGTGACAGAATACCTAATTGCTATAGTATTGTGTTTCATGCTGGAAACGGCAAGATACGGAAGCTCCAGAGGTTTAACCCCCGTGAGATAACCTGTCCCTGTATTTCATGGCTAGTAATAGCGATCAAAATTATTCTAAAATATGTAAATTATACTTATCCTTTTAATGTCATTGAAATGATTTTTGTGCATATCTAACTCACATAACATGAAATAAATACCAAGGTTCACGAGTGGTGGGTATGACCGTGGGTTATCTCACTTTCTCTCACCTCGTGAGATAAGTAGCGTTTAATCAATGTTATGAGACAGCACGAGTGGGTTTATGGGTTAATATCAATCCATGACTGCGCAGTGGGAGTGGACTATTAACACTAAACCCACGAGTGCTGTCTCATCTTATAACCCCATAATAAATCCAGGAGAAGACATTTTGTAAGTGCATGCGATCCGTATGGTTTGCCAAGCCGTCTTGGCCATGTTGTCATTCTGCCCGACATACCTCCACCTTTACACACATTTTTCGGGTATAATCGAAGCATGTCAAGTCCTGTACTTGTAACACCAACATATATACGATCCCTTCTTGCTGTTCGCATACATTTTGGCTCCATTTTCTTATAAATAAATAAGAGTCCAATGATTTTACATAGAGATCCAATGCACACGGCCATTTCGTCTTGTTGACGAAGCGGGGAGGTGCCTGGATGTAAGAACTAGGTCAACTAGGTGTCGAACAAGGAATGGCCGTAAGAGGTTGGTGCCTACACGTATCGCTATGGAAAATCAATGGATTCTTTTTTATTTTGAACAAAATGGCGAATTTAGGCATAGCATGTTCATATAGGATATCTCAGGATGTATCTCTGTTAATAACTCCATCTGGCACCATGGGAATCTATGCTAACGAGATGTGTACACATCAGGTATGTTGGAAAACTTTTTCAAATCCTTCATGTACATTGGTTTCTAGCACCGGTCGGCTTGGTATAGTGGACAGCGAGCTCGTCTCCTGCCACAGTGGCCGGGGTTTGGTTCCCCTTGAACCCTGAATGGTTTTAACTGGAAATGTATGGAGGAGTTGACTTTGTATACTCCTTCAATTTATTAACATGTCCAGGTTCAAACTAGCGCCTTCTTGAAGACTAACAAAAGGTCTCAGAGTGCCGTTATTGAACAAGTAATCAATGGATAATTCATGATGCGTGTGTGTTAGTGAAGTGTAATTATCGAGGGCGTAGCCCGAGTGTAATTGGGGCTGGATAATGCATGGGAATTATAAGAAAAAAGGACTGTCCAAGCCCAAATACGTAGATAACCCTCAGTAAGACCCACTACAACTCATTACACTGTTGATATAGAATTAGCTAGCTATGTTATAAGTGAAGTTGGTAAACAAGGCCTGAGTGGAAGAGCGGTGTTCTCCCGCTAGCTCGGAGTCCCAACTGTATATATATAAAACTATGTTGGAAAAACCATAATAAAATTCTATGAAAAAGTAGCTACCAGGATGACCAGTATTCATGGAAGGTGTACACTTCTCTCTTAATAATATCAATGGCATTTTCAGACACAGTTCCTGAAATTGTCATTACATTATGATGTAATCGGGAAGTTTGAAATTGTAATCAACATGACTGTAGTGACATCTACTTTCAATCAAGACGAAAATGTCAGAAGATATTAAAGGGATAATTGTAAGTATGTAGAGTGGTACCAAACTGCTGTCTGACTTATAAACTTTTTCCTTGAATATTGATGGGAGTGGAGTTTATATTACGTATGTTGCTACCACAACCCTGCATTCGCTAGTGGTCACTAATGATTGCAGCAATATGAGTGCCTTACCAAACCCTACATAATTGCTACTTCAACAGTGTTCAAGTGCTGGTCCTACAGAGCAGTCTTGAAGTTTCTATGACGTACTGGCTCCGGAAGTCGTTTCTCAAATGCTAAGTTTAGGACACCCCCAAATCGTACCAAGCTGACCTGGATCGTAAGGGTATTCTAGTATTGACAGGATCAATCACTATGATTGGTGCAGATATACAGGAAAAAGGCATGCATCTGTATAGGCAATCATAGCTATTACAGGTCACCCAATCCCCCTTACTACGATCTGGAGGGTCTTGCCAAAAATCAAACGTGAACTAAAAAAGAAAACGTGCACGTTTTTGTATTGCTAAAAGATTATCTTGATCATCGTTTAGATAAAAAGTGCACGTTTTTTGAGACCTCAAAAAGGGTTTTCCATGCATCCTGCTGTAATGTCTTTGTCAATACTTTGAAAACGACTTAGGCCATACATGTTGTCCTCACTACTCTCTGAACAAATTTACAGAGGTTCTTCCTCGTTATCTTTTGGCAAGTCCCTCCTGACTGGATCATAGGGGGTGGGCAGTACTTAGTGGGGAGGCTCAGATCGTAGCGTTTGAGAAATACCTAGCAGGACCTGTCTTCTAAATGAATAAGCCCATTTTTACGACGACGTCCTCCCAATTTATTATCTGTGAACTGGTTGCTGACCTACTTGTTCCGTCTGAGATGTAGTTTCCTTACTATTGGCCTCTGATGTGGCTTGTATGACTCACCTAGAAGGAGTCAGGGATTTAGTAACACATTGCGTCTTATGATGTAGAGTTAATACTACTAACAATATCAATGACACGTACATTACCTCCACTATCTCACCAGTATTACTTTCTTAAAGGTCATGTATAATAGGCATTTATTTTATCAGTACTGTTACAATATGCCTATGTCAGACAGGATAAAGAACTGATAATATGTTCTTTCTTTGTTTCATGCAAAATAATTATAATACAAAATACTTTCAATTCATGCAGCAATGACAGATGGTAAAAGTAGCTAGTGTTTTACTAGGACCAGTGGGGGGGGGAGGGGTAATGGTAAATATGAGGGCATTTATTAACAAATTGCATTATCGTATTTAGGAAATACTACAGACAATACCCCCTACATCACCCCAGCATATATGGTTAACATCAGAGCATCCTGATTCCAATACGGCTGTTTCAAATTATACATAATGGAAACACTTTCAAGCTCATTAATATAACATTGATATGATATATTCAATCATTCTTGCACCTGGTGCAGGTGAATGAATGAATGTATTAGCTAAGTGTCTGAGAGAATGCTGAGAAATACCTTGCATAGGCCCTACAATTAGCTATCTCGTTCAGTATCTGTGCACATTTTTCTACAGATGTATTTATGCCAATTGCGAGAAATCCATACTGCTAACATCACCAGGCTACCTTCTGAAGACCCCCAATAGAGGAATATCTGATATGGAGACAGGTAAAGAAGAAACAATAAATACAAAAGAAGGCGCATAGAAGTTTTCAGACAAATGATAGTACTCATTATCAGTCTAGGCAAAAGGTTTTTCCACTCATGGGCCATTCGGTCCGGCAAATCTTATTCTTCTGCAGGTCTGAATTGATTTTGGCAGGACAGATTATCATTTGTCAAGAAAGTAATGATTAAAAACAATTAATCATTTTAACTCTTTAGACCTTAACAAACAGTAATGCCTGTTGTATTGGCCTATAAAAAATGTTAATTATGGTCAGATTTGCAAGACATAAAACCAAAATATAGCCAAAGGTCCCAAGACTGCTGCTACAAATGTGGTTTGACAGTAAAGAAACTTCCGCTGGCCCAGCAGTGATTTTGCAGGCAAAAGCCGATGTCCAAAGAGTTTAATTGTATTGACTGATTATTTGTTGATTATTAAGAATACACCATCCTTTTTATGAAAATGTTCACAGTGGTGCTGCAAGCAATATTTCTAAGTGAAGTAAAGAGATACGCCATGGGCTACGTGATCATTTCCATGCTTACATTGCATATATCTATAATTCTCTTTCCTTTGATAGTAAGATCTGCAATGATATCATTTCAATCGTTGTTTACTGCCTCCTTTGAATGCTTAATCTCTAGGCCACTAGATCTCATTTGCAATATTTTATAAAGGATTTGTATGCCTCAATCGGACGACCGAGGCCAAGTGAACTATGTACATTAGGTAGGAGAAAGAAGTTGGAGGTATGAGTGAAACTGAGAGGCACTATGTTCATGGCAGAGAAACCTTGTTCTGCAGACAGGGGTCTTGACCTCACGGCTCCACCGCTGCACTCCGGGCTAAGGCCAGTATAATATACTGTCCCTGAACTCGCATATCCATCCATCCATACATATATACCATCGCTTAAGTGCAAGAATGTTCTAACTTTTTGGCAAAATTGAGTTTTCCTTTTTTTTAACATGTGTTGACCCTTATCTAGTGACAATGAAGGTACATAAGCTCCATTTATGATATCTGTGCCTACAGGCCCCAGTGCAATGTTGCTGTTTCTGCTTTGTGCTTTAGGAAGTGGAACACTTCTTTTGCCTCTCCTACAAAACTTGAAAAATGCAACCTTCTTGCACTAAGGCGACGATATATATTCATACCTTCACAACGCATATTCACTAGAAGTCCCTGCTGACTGCATTATTTATTTGCTACAGGCGGGACGGAAGCTGGTTCTGCCGACATGCACTGATAAGAAGCGACCAGCTTGTCCCTTGAAATGATAAATCTTATCGGTGGGGTTAACCTCAACCAGTTAAATTTGAAATGGTGTACCCACTGGGCATTCACACGGAGGCCTATAGTGCTATACCGAGATAGTGGATTCTCGATTGGAAATGGTCATTACTGAAGCTGTTACCAGCAGTTATCACTAATAACAGTTATCAGATGGGTACCATCTCCCCCCCCCAATATGTCCGCAATGAATAGTTTGGCCATTTCATTGGCTGATAACTAATTTCAATAAGTCAGAATACCTGTCAGTCCTTTCAGTATGGAGTCACCCCTCCATCCTTAAGACTTCTGAGAGGCTACACCATTACGAATAGCCTATAGGCCTCCGTGCCTATCTGGAGGCCATTTCTTAACACACTACGACTGCTGTACTTCGAATCGTAGTGACAAACCTTAAAATAAGGCCATTACAGTGTCATGCATTAGTGGGTACTAATGCCTGCACCAGTACGACTGCTCTACCAAGCCTTATTTAATTATTGTATAGGTGGTGATCATACAGAGCAGTCGTAGTGCAGTGACTACGATCATCTGCACTATTCCTAGGGGTCTCAAGTCGTAGTGGTGGTATGTAGTCGTAGTACCTTAAGAAATGGCCTCCTGGTCAATAGCTACTCAAGGTACAAGGCCATCAGCCGCTGACCACCCGTAAGCAGAAGGTGATTGGTTCAGGCATGCACAATATGGTTCATTCGTGTCAGCCGGACGTCAATCCAATAAGTATCAGAACCACTCTCTGTTTGGTCTGCTCTCTCTGTATTTAAAAACAAGACTGGTTTTAGACTCCTAAATGGTGCCTGCTTGAGTGTGTCTGGCTGGCACTTATGGACCCCAGGAGCTGTGGATGGCCGGAATGGAACTGAAATCAATCTCTATGGTCAATGTAGCAAAGAAGATAGTGGAAAAGAAGGGATCCATCATGCTGAGGAAGGAATACAGTGCACAGAGGGAAATGTTTCCTAATGGCAATTTCTAATGGATGTCGAAAAGGAAAGGAGCATTCGATAATTGGATTATCGAGGATAGATCATAAAGATTGGGTGTGTAGGAATTATTATTGGAGTTTCCTTCTGACCCTTAAATTTCTTTTCCTTATCTAGGCATGATTAAAACACCCCCATTAAGGTATAACTGTATAGATTGATTGAGGTTTAATAAAAGACCTGAAGCTATTCCACCGTATTCCTTGAGGCTCAAGTAAAAGAGAAACATAAAACATCTACGGAGATGTAGACAAAGCAGAGTAAAGAACTGATCAATAGTCCTTCTACATTAGTAATTATGTTCTCTAGTTAGCCTCCATTCTTAATTGGTGGAAATGGGTGCATTCTGTACAATCATTCCTACCATTTACAATGAACAGTAATAATGTCTTTTGGAGAACAGTCCATGGTATCCTGCACACATCCAACATGTGAATCTAGACATCAAAAAGTGAGAAACAGATCTGGGACAGAACTACCTTCCCATACCATACAAAACAGCATCTGCAATTTCGTTTTGTTGAGCTTTAGGAAGATCCACTGTGAAAAGCCAGAGTAACTGGCCTGCAATGTTAAATGTGGATCAACAGTAAAAGGTACGCCCAAGAGGGGGTGCGCGGCCATACCTTTAACGTGTTGATCCACATTTATGAGACACACGTGACTGGAAGGCATTTCTCAACAGGGTACGATTGACCAAAGCCACTACAAGTTAAACCCTAAATATCAGATTGGATGACGTTTGTAATGCCCCACAACCGTTATGTACAATCAGCACTTAAGCAGGAATTACATAGGGTTTGGTAGGGCAGTCATACCAGTGCAATCAATAGTGACCGCTAGATGCACGGATGCAATGGTATTAGAGTAAGTGATCCCACTACAATTTAAAGGGGTCTAGTCATGCCATCTTGAGACATGCCTTCCTGCCATCTTAGGCAGTGATGGTCTACAGTACATCACTTCAGCATCATTGCAACCCATCCCACACACGTCTGCTTTGCTCTGACTCAGCAGTTTTGGTTCTAATGCCACCCGAGGCCTGAAATCACCTTTTAGCAAGTTTATGAGAAGAAAACATGAGCTGACAAAGGTCATATCATTATTTGCAAACTATGCAGATCATGCAGGTCAAGCTCACTCTGGTAGAAAACATCACTTGGTATTTTTGAATCAGCCTAGATTTGTCAAAAATAACTGTTGAATCTACCAGGGATCCTCGTAAAACTAAACAAAGAACCATGATTCCCAGAATCACAATGATAAGTCTTATGTTAGTAGTGAGAATTCACATTCAGGCCCCATCAGGCTAACCACTAAATGAAGCTTCTCACAGACATCTTCTTTTGTTCCTATATCAATGTTATAGGCAATCATATTGCAAATGTAATAATTCCATTCCACCCAATACCGGATGTTTTGACTACCACGATTATTTTTATAGTATTCCCCTTCATCCAGTTGTCAGCATGTTATCTTGTTTCACAGTTAATTGATGTTGCATGTCTCAAAAAACATGCCATTATTAACACATAAATCACTGCAACCCACTTCTGCTGATACTCTATCAGCAGCAATCAATGCACGTTTGTCGCCCGTAGATTATTGAATTAAATCTTTATTGTGGAAGCACAGAAGAAACAGATAATTACAATATTGAGAGCAGAATAGACATTGTTCCTTTTTAACCCTAAGTGTAAAACTGATCTTTAATGTGTAGTGGTCAGCGGAAAATGTCTAGGAGATACCGGGAGTCGAACCCGGGACCCTCCAACAATCAAGCGGAAGCTCTACCGCCGAGCTACATCCCCTGGCCTGATATTCTCCACCTTCCAACTACCCCTGGATCAGTATGATATACATAGGGGGAGTGACACCACCAAGTGAACAGTCCTCTGTCCGCAAGGCATCTGTACACCTGAGGGGGGAACGAACCCCTACACTCCTCCCCATCAGCTTCAACCACCATCCACTAGCACCTGGCATTCCCCCTCAATTCAGTTACCTGGTAATTGAGGCTTTATGAAGCAGTGTTGGGGCACTCCTGACTTCCCAGTGGATGTACCGGTACAAGTACCGGATTTGTTGAAGCGTCATCTGTATCACACCGGCCCAGGGACCGAGCTCTCTAAAGATCCCCCTCCAAGGCGAGACCACTCAGTATCTCCACCAATGTAGTGGTTAGTGGAAAATGTCATGGATATACTGGGAGTCGAACCCGGGACCCTCCAACTTGCAAGCAGAAGCTCTAGCGCTAAGCTACATTCCCTGGCCTGACATTCTCCACCTTCCAACTACCCCTGGACTGGTATGATATACATAGGGGGAGTGACACCAACAAGTGAAGTCCTCTGTCCGCGAGATATCTGCGCACCTGAGGGGGGAACGAACCCCTACAAATGTTTTACTTTGTAAGCATAACAATCTTCCCTTTCACGATTGAATTGAAGGTAGATATATGTATATATTTGCAAGTGCAATGAGGTCTAAAAGTAATAAACGACTTTTGTGCAACAGTTCCCCTACTTTTTCCACGTAGAAAATGCTGATTACGTAGGTCATTCACAAAAAAAAACATATTAATCAGGAGTTGTGTCATGTAAAATTCCTAAATTTGCTTTTCTTCAGTGGATACAAAACTGTGAAAATTACAAATTGCGATGACTGCACTAAACTGTATTTGGATATTTCAAATTATGAAGCTTGTAGGTTTTTCCAAAAGTGTAACCTTAGATGTCCAAGTGAGTTGTTTGATCAGTCGACTAAGTATCAGGAGTAGAGCTTTAGCATTGGTAAACTGGGTGTCGGGGGAGGTGGGGAGGGGGTGGGGGAGGTGCAGATCTTAGACAGAGGCCTGGCAATTTGCTGGTTCAGGATGAAACTGTTTTAGTAACTTCTTATACTCTGTCTCCCTCAGCTTGCCTCGACTCAGAAATAATATTTAAGTCATGCTGCCTCAAGGCATAACTTTTAGTCTGCTTAGGCAGATTGCTATAACTTATACTGTAAAAAATAATGTCGTCGAAATAACAACTGAATCTTTTTCCCAAAGTTGCAAGAGATCTGTCATTATTTTCACAGATATTCCCTGTACCACTGTACTGCCACCTGGGGCTTCTTGCAGAACCTACACTGGTGCACAGCAAAACAATTACGGTGGTTCGCTGTTCAGTTTTATGAGGATCCCTGGTCGATTCAACAGTTATCTTTTACAGTGTAGTGTTTGGTAAAGTACAACATAGCTGCATAGAATGCCCAAGAAGATGCATTATATTTTACCACTGATAAAATAGGGGTATATAAACAAATGTCATTTAGGGGAAGGGTCTCATTGGAAGTTGTTTTTCTTTATAGGCTTAAATCTAGAGGAAACTTTTGTGTTGGGACTAGTACTCCCCTTCCATTTTCCTTTGGCAATGCAAAAGAGCAATATTGTGCAATAAGGATGTTGGTTGACTTCATTTATATAAAGTACAAAATCAACTGTCCCGATTTAGTCAGAGACGGACCATAGAAGAGTGGAGACCGTTTGGTGAGGCTTAGCTGCAGAATGATTGGGTTCCTGCTTGAGTGCTTGAGGCAGTGATGCAGTCATTAGAAGACCTTCTTGTTTCTCTCCCTAATTCTTGCTAATAATGGCGGAAATTACGTCGGCTAACTGCCCCTCTCAGCAGCAATCAGCCTGTGCAAATCCCATTCAAACCACCCAGAATCAATGCTCACACCAAAGTGGTGTGTGGAATGTTTGCCAATAGTAGGCTTAGAGGGGGGAGAATAAAGGAAGGTTGGGTGTAGTGAAATGCAATTAATACCACCCTTGGTCTGCTTATTACGTCTAGCCTCTGCCATGGAATTTAATTCATAGCTACTTTTCTCTTTAAGTAAATACAAAGAAACAGAGTTTTCTCTGGGCCTGTGAGTTTTCTGATTAGATCGATTCATTAGATATATCCCCATATGTGTGCCCGGGGTTGTGTATAAGCAGTAAGCAGACCAGACCTATAGTAATGAAATATAACATAAATATCAGGGCACTAGGTCTCCAAATTGAGGAATATAGCACAAGCGGGTCGTTACGAGTGCTATATCCTCAATATGGAGACTGTGCCATTATATTTATGTCATATTTTATTTATACAGCTAATTCCTCCATAATAACATTAATTTCATACCTGATATCCCCAGAATAAATGCAGGAGAAGACATTTTTAAAGTGCAAGCGATCCTCCCTGGTCCCCTTCGCCATGGTCATTTTGGTTCTAGGCGGGTACCCGACTTTCCACTCATTTTTAAGGTAGAAATAGATGTTGACATGTATTTATTTCCTAGCACCAACATATATACGATCGATAGATGAATATAAGAAGCCATTTCGGGCTGCAACATTAGAAATGTAGAAGTATTCCATAAATTTTCAAGCCTAAGCAAGTCGCCACATGCTATGCCTTGCTTTTGTTGACAGCGGAAGCCAGCGTCTGACGCACATGCGCAGAAATATGATATTGGTTACGGGGTCGAGCAAGGAGGACGCTGGCAATGGCGGACCATGTCTCGCTTGGATTAGAAATTTCATGCAATCCTTCCTTCTATATTTCGAATGTTAGAGACCAATATGGCTTGGTATTCTGATCTGTGGTATGTATAGGTGCTTCGGGTTAAATGAATTTAAGTGCCAACCTTGGATTCTATCGGAAATATATGGATGCAAACCTGGGACTACTGCTGTTGGGTTAGCCAAAACCTTCTTTAACATTGGGATACATCACCGTTTAGTGTGGTGTGATGGCTAAGGCCCTCGCCTACCACCACTGTGGCCGGGGTTCAATACACCTATGAGTTGGGACAATTTTTCTAATGGAAAATATGGCGACATTGACTTTGCATATTCGCCTACACTTCCCCCAAAGATTCTATGTCCAACTTGACCTCGAAAAGTTATGTCCAAAAATCCCCAAAAAGTACTAGTGCCTATATGCTCTGATAACGTACGGTAAAAAGAGGGCATAACAGTTATGAAGGTACCAGAATCGTGGTATAAATACAAATGGAAGCTACTTGTAAACAGGGCAGACTGAATTTTCTAAATATAAATAAACACTTTTTTTCATCCTCTTTAGATTTCTACCATTCTTAAATAAATACTTCAGTGTTTTCAGTAATGTTGAAATCCACGTCCATTGGCTACATTTGCCATTGAACTGCTCTACAATCCTATCAAATGGCGTAATACATAATCTATTTGCAGATAAATGGTTGGAAAAGTCAATAATTAGAACTTCTGGGACTCAAACCCGGGTCTTTCAACTCTTGAGTGAAGATGCTGACCACTGCACCATCAGGACAGTGCTTGACCAATGTGAGGCTGAATTAGTGGATAAGAAATTAGTAGGAGAGAGCTGGAGTACGATGGTTCCACCTGTTTGACCAGATGAACCTATCCCACTACAATTCAATTTCCACCAGAGCTGCAGAGTGGTCCAATGGAAATGCAAAAGATAACATTTGTACATTCCAAATTGGTTGTCATGACACAACAGGGCTGTATTCATGCATCATGCCAACCGTACAGGTTTGATACAAATGTGAAAGGTCAGCATGATGCTCCAATGAAGTGTTGGCAAATAGACTTGCTAGCACTTCATTGGTGCATCATGACGACCGATTGGCATGATGCGCTTCTACATCAGCTGCCTTTAATCAAGGGGACATTGATGGCTAGTATCGACTATAGTCGACATCATGGTAGGCCTAGCTTCAACTATAGTCAACACCTATTGTATAAGGTTTATATAGGAATTGAAAATAGGCTCTTCCTCTAGGAACTATAGTTTTTTCAGAGGCCGTCCCCATGGACAGGGCGACCATCTTTACTCTACCCTTAAAGGGGTTGATACTGCTTATATACAGAACTGAAACTAATGTGTGGTGTAACTGCTGGTACCAGCTCAGGCTTATTGGTCAATTTGGTGCTGCCTTTGTCTGGGACAGGGTTCATGAGGAGAAGGAATCTGCACAAAGAGGCTCAACCTGTACTAATGAGGTCTCCTGATCCTCATACACTCTGTCCTGATTAAGGGGCATGGAGGGAATGTCTATTCTCTACCTCAGATGCCGAGTAGCCCCAGACATCATAATGAGGTTGTATTGGCCCGTATATAACTGCCCGGATGGTCTTTGATTCCATTGTACCCCTGGTGTGCTTATATGAGACAGGCACTCATCTGAATACTGTTTTTAGTGCATACGATTAATTTCTATAACCCGGTGCTCATTTGAGACCGGTGATTATTCGAGGCCACAGTGCTTAAAGGGATTCACCACCATCTATGCAAAAATTGAAACTACCTAATTTTGCCTAAACTCATGATGTATGCTTATTTCCCTCTTGCATATGCCTTAACTCGTGACTATCAAGCTGTTGAATATTATACTTTTGCATTTTTCCTAACATAGCACTAAGATTCACTATCAGCTAACTTAATTGATTTCTGTAATTGAAAAAGGAAACTCGTAGACAGTGATATGAGCATGTGAGAGCCCAACTCTATGAGCGAAATGATGAAGCTTTTTTTTAACTGCCATAGTCGCCAACTGTTCACGGGACCCATGGGTGTCAAGATAACCCATCCCTCGTTTGCCTCATATACTGGCATATCCACCCCCACATGGAGACATAATAAATGGAAACTGGTAAAGCATGATGCTACATCTACCCAGCAAGTGCTTCACCCCTCAAACTATATCCCAAAGTTGATTAATCTAATAAACGGCCACCAAACCAGAAAAACACTGATACAAGGACATGTAATACTCCCCTCAAAGTACACCTTGATTGTTCCAAGACCACCTAGTCTCCTACTACCCCAGGTTAACAGTGCCTACAGTCTGAGGGCTCTTGACTATATTTGTCAGTTAGTTATATTACACTTACATGTCACACGCCTTTTCCTTTCAGCTAGTTTCCTCAATCTGGCTATAGCTGGAGGCTCACTACGCTACAACGACATCCGCAAAATGCTGCATTCCTTTAGAATCTTTTACTATTCCTGTATTTGTTAACATCAAATAGTCCCTTCGATTATCCTTTCTGTTAGCCTGTTCAGAGCAGAATGTAAGAGAAATAAAAAAATGAACCACAGAAAAAAATACTTTAGAGAACATGGCATTTCACATACTGGCCCACATTTGCTAGATTGTGGTTGGAAAATTAACAAGGTATCTTGAGTTCTGTTTTGTTCATCAATTGTATTCTGTCCAAAATATATATGCATTTGAGAAGAACAATCTACAATATCCCATTCTGCCATCCTTGAGACAGATACCAGCCTCTATACAGTCTAAGCAAACGTTGCTGGCAGTTATCCAGCCCTGCAGAAGACCGTCGTAATTTTGACTGAGATTTCTTGTACAAGAGGGTGTGCTGTACTGCCTCATTGTAGAAACTACGCTGCTTCACTGCAATGCAATTATGGTGGTTCATTGTTTAGTGTTACGAGGAACCCTGGTAGATTCAACAGTTATTTTTTAGAGTGTTCCCTTGACCTCCTCTATAAGCCCTCAGCTTGGCTCCTCACTAGGGAGAGGGTAGTGACTGTCTCTAGGCATTAAGCGAGTACTCTTTCTTTGGATGTATTAGCGGTGGAGTAGGTTATAGACCTGTCTCCAGCTATCTTATAGTCTGCCTTGTGTATACACTGTAGAAAATAACTATTGAATCTACCAGGGATCCACGTAAAACCAAACAGTTCAGACCGTAATTGTATTGCAGTGAACCCGTGAAGGTTTTACTAGAACCCCATGTGGTAGTATAGTGGTACACAGAATCACTGTAAAAAAGTAATGATGGATGTCTGGCAACACTGGGACGAGGATTTTGTTGTTATTTCAACACCGTTTTTGTTTTACAGTGTAAAGGACAGTAATCTGCCTCAGAGGATAAAGGTGGCAGTATGGTGGTACAGGGAATCTGTGAATATAATAACGGATCTCTGGCAGCTTTGGGATGAGGATTCCGTCGTTATTTTGACAGTATTTCTTTTACAGTGTATAGGGGAGGCAGTGATCTTACTGATTGCAGTATGGGATATGAAACTGACTTTTTTTTCTTTCGAATTTCATTTATACTACATTTTTATTGGTATCTGCTTGAAAAACTTGAAAAAATGCAAACTTCATGCACTAAGGCGACGATATATTCATACCTTCACAACGCATATATTCACTAGAAGCCCCTGCTGACTGCATTATTTATTTGCTACAGACGGGACTGAAGCTGGTTCTGCCGACATGCACTGATAAGAAGCGACCAGCTTGTCCCTTGAAATGGTAAATCTTATCGGTGGGGTTTACCTCAACCAGTTGAATTTGAAATGGTGTACCCACTTGGCATTCACACGGAGGCCTATAGTGGTATACCGAGATAGTGGATTCTCGATTGGAAATGGTCATTACTGAAGCTGTTACCAGCAGTTATCACTTATAACAGTTATCAGATGGGTACCATCTCCCCCCCTCAATATGTCCGCAAAGAATAGTTTGGTCATTTCATTGGCTGATAACTAATTTCACTAAGTCAGTATGCCTGTCAGTCCTTTCAGTATGGAGTCACCCCTCCATCCATAAGACTTTTGAGAGGCTAGACCATTACGACTAGCCTATAGGCCTCCGTGCCTATCTGGTCAATAGCTACCCAAGGTACAAGGCCATCAGCCGCTGACCACCCGTAAGCAGAAGGTGATTGGTTCAGGCATGCACAATATGGTTCATTCGTGTCAGCCGCACATCAATCCAATAAGTATCAGAACCACTCTCTGTTTGGTCTGCTCTCTCAGTATTTACAAACAAGACTGGTTTTAGACTCCTAAATGGTGCCTGCTTGAGAGTGTCTGGCTGGCACTTTTGGACCCCAAGAGCTGTGGGTGGCCGGAGTGGCACTGAAATCAATCTCTATGGTCAATGTAGCAAAGAAGAGAGTGGAAAAGAAGGGATCCATCATGCTGAGGAAGGATTACAGTGCACAGAGGAAAATGTTTCCTAATGGCAATTTCTAATGGATGTCGAAAAGGAAAGGAGCATTCGATAATTGGATTATCAAGGATATATCATAAAGATTAGGTGTGTAGGAATATTATTGCAGTTTCCTTCTGACCCTTAAATTTCTTCTCCTTATCTAGGCATGATTAAAACACCCCCATTAAGGTCTAACTGTATAGCTTAATTGAGGTTCTATAAAAGACTTGAAGCTATTCCACCGTATTCCTTGAGGCTCAAGTAAAAGAGAAACATAAAACATCTACGGAGATGTAGACAAAGCAGAATAAAGAACTGATCAATAGTCCTTCTACATTAGTAATTATGTTCTCTAGTTAGCCTCCATTCTTAATTGGTGGAAATGGGTGCATTCCGTACAATTATTCCTACCATTTACAACGAACAGTAATAATGTCCTTTAGAAAACAGTCCATTGTATACTGCAAACATCCAACATGTGAATCTAGACATAAAAAGTGAAAAACAGACCTGGGACAGAACTACCTTCCCATACCATACAAAACAGCATCTGCAATTTCGTTTTGTTGAGCTTTAGGAAGATCCACTGTGAAAAACCAGAGTAACTGGCCTGCAATGTTAAATGTGGATCAACACGGTAAAAGGTACGCCCAAGAGGGGGTGCGCGGGCATACCTTTTACTGTGTTGATCCACACACACGTGACTGGAAGGCATTTCTCAACAGGGTACGACTGACCAAAGCCACTGCAAGTTAAACCCTCAATATCAGATTGGATGACGTTTGTAATGCCCCACAACCGTTATGTACAATCAGCACTTAAGCAGGAATTACATAGGGTTTGGTAGGGCAGTCATACCAGTGCAATCAATAGTGCCCGCGGCTAGATGCATGGATGCAATGGTATTAGAGTAAGTGATCCCACTACAATTTAAAGGGGTCTGGTCATGCCATCTTGAGACATGCCTTCCTGCCATCTTAGGCAGTGATGGTCTACAGTACATCACTTCAGCATCATTGCAACCCATCACACACACACGTCTGCTTTGCTCTGACTCAGCAGTTTTGGTTCTAATGCCACCCGATGCCTGAATTCACCTTTTAGCAAGTTTATGAGAACAAAACATGAGCTGACAAAGGTCATATCATTATTTGCAAACCATGCAGATCATGCAGGTCAAGCTCACTCTGGTAGACAACATCACTTGGTATTTTTGAATCAGCCTAGATTTGTCAAAAATAACTGTTGAATCTACCAGGGATCCTCGTAAAACTAAACAAAGAACCATGATTCCCAGAATCACAATGATAAGTCTTATGTTAGTAGTGAGAATTTACATTCAGGCCCCACCAGGCTAACCACTAAATGAAGCTTCTCACAGACATCTTCTTTTGTTCCTATATCAATGTTATAGGCAATCATATTGCAAATGTAATAATTCCATTCCACCCAATACCGGATGTTTTGACTACCACGATTATTTCATAGTATTCCCCTTCATCCAGTTGTCAGCATGTTATCTTGTTTCACAGTCAATTGATGTTGCATGTCTCAAAAAACATGCCATTATTAACACATAAATCACTGCAACCCACTTCTGCTGATACTCTATCGGCAGCAATCAATGCATGTTTGTCGCCCATGGATTATTGAATTATATCTTTATTGTGGAAGCACAGAAGAAACAAATAATTACAATACTGAGAGCAGAATAGACATTATTCCTTTTTAACCCTAGGGTAGAACTGATCTTTAATGTGTAGTGGTCAGAGGAAAATGTCTTGGAGATACCAGGAGTCGAACCCGGGACCCTCCAACAATCAAGCTGAAGCTCTACTGCCGAGCTACATCCCCTGGCCTGACATTCTCCACCTTCCAACTACCCCTGGATCAGTATGATATACATAGGGGGAGTGACACCACCAAGTGAACAGTCCTCTGTCTGCAAGGCATCTGTACACCCGAGGGGGGAACGAACCCCTACACTCCTCCCCATCAGCTTCAACCACCATCCACTAGCACCTGGCATTCCCCCTCAAACCAGTTACCTGGTAATTGAGGCTTTATGAAGTAGTGTTAGGGCACTCCTGACTTCCCAGTGGATGTATCGGAGCAAGTACCGGATTTGTCGAAGCATCATCTGTATCACACCGGCCCAGGGACCGAGCTCTCTAAAGATCCCCCTCCAAGGCGAGACCACTCAGTATCTCCACCAATGTAGTGGTTAGTGGAAAATGTCATGGATATACCGGGAGTCGGACTCGGGACCCTCCAACTTGCAAGCAGAAGCTCTAGCGCTAAGCTACATTCCCTGGCCTGACATTCTCCACCTTCCAACTACCCCTGGACTGGTATGATATACATAGGGGGAGTGACACCAACAAGTGAAGTCCTCTGTCCGTGAGATATCTGCGCACCCGAGGGGGGAACGAACCCCTACAAATGTTTTACTTTGTAAGCATAACAATCTTTCCTTTCACCATTGAATTGATGAAGGTAGATATATGTATATATGTGCAAGTGCAATGAGGTCTAAAAGTAATAAACGACTTTTGTGCAACAGTTCCCCTACTTTTTCCACGTAGCAAATGCTGATTACGTAGGTCATGCACAAAAAAACATATTAATCAGGAGTTGTGTCATGTAAAATTCCTAAATTTGCTTTTCTTCAGTGGATACAAAACTGTGAAAATTACAAATTGCGATGACTGCACTAAACTGTATTTGGATATTTCAAATTATGAAGCTTGTAGGTTTTTCCAAAAGTGTAACCTTAGATGTCCAAGTGAGTTGTTTGATCAGTCGACTAAGTATCAGGAGTAGAGCTTTAGCATTGGTAAACTGGGTGTCGGGGGAGGTGGAGAGGGGCTGAGGGAGGTGCAGATCTTAGAGAGAGGGCTGGCAATTTGCTGGTTCAGGACAAAACTGTTTTAGTAACTTCTTATACTCTGTCTCCCTCGGCTTGCCTCGACTCAGAAATAATATTTAAGTCATGCTGCCTCAACGCATAACTTTTATTCTGCTTAGGCAGATTGCTATAACCTACACTGTAAAAAAAATAATGTCGTCCAAATAACAACTGAATCCTTTTCCCAAAGTTGCAAGAGATCTGTCATTATTTTCACAGATATTCCCTGTACCACTGTACTGCCACCTGGGCTTCTTGCAGAACCTACATTGGTGCACAGCAAAACAATTACTTTGGTTTCGCTGTTATGAGGATCCCTGGTAGATTCAACAGTTATTGTTTACAGTGTAGTGTCTGTTTGGTAAAGTACAAATTAGCTGCATAGAATGCCCAAGAAGATGCATTATATGTTACCAGTGATAAAATAGGGGTATATAAACGTAAGGGAACAATTATATTGTTACTGGTATTGATACTCAGGTGGAGCCACTGCTAATCTAATACAGGTGTGTTACCTGTCAGGTGGTGACCTACATTGCTGCTACCAACCCCCATGCTGGTGGGTCTGGTGCTTGGTCACGGCTCGGAAAAATTTCTTTATTTCCTTTGTAAGAGTTCACTATGGGGGTTATATGCGAGGCTTGTAAACATGAATATCATGGGAACAAGCGTGCTTGTCCAGAATGCACGTGCCCCAACCCCAGATGGAAGTCGGAGGAATATATGGTGAACCAAACGAAGCCGGCGGACCAGAAGTCAGTCATGCGGGACGACCACGGGGACGCCCACCAGGATGACGCGTCCGGGGGATCGAAAGTAGCCCCGGTCAACAGACTGCGGGCCCCGGGGTGCAGAGCACAGCTTCAGCGATAGACCCGAACGACCCAAATGCAGATCTACAGGCCAAAATTGAGGCTGAACAGGCCCACAAGACTTATATCAAGGCTATTTCTAAAAGACGTGAGTTAGAATTGGAGCTAGCGACAATTAGAGCAGAAAACAAACATACTTTGAGGGATTTGGACGATGGGGTCCATGCTTGGCAGGGAGCAATGTCAATTTATGCCAATGATGCCGCTCATCCGGCGGGTACACTTGGCCCCAATGGTACCAGTATGGGTACTGGTACACTCGGTCTAACAGATGGTCCCAATGCCGTAGACTATTCACTACAACAGGGTATATAAACAAATGTCATTTAGGGGAAGGGTCTCATTGGAAGGGTTTTTGTATAGGCTTAAATATAGAGGAAACTTTTGTGTTGGGAATAGTGCTCTCCATCCATTTTCCTTTGGCAATGTAAAAGAGCAATATTGTGCAATAAGGATGTTGGTTGACTTCATTTATATAAAGTACAAAAACAACTGTCTCGATTTAGTCAGAGACCATAGAAGAGTGGAGACCGTTTGGTGAGGCTTAGCTGCAGAATGATTGGGTTCCTGCTTGAGTGCTTGAGGCAGTGATGCAGTCATTAGAAGACCTTTTTGTTTTTCTCCCTAATTCTTGCTAATAATGGCGGAAATTACGTCGGCTAACTGCCCCTCTCAGCAGCAATCAGCCTGTGCAAATCCCATTCAAACCACCCAGAATCAATGCTCACATCAAAGTGGTGTGTGGAATGTTTGCCAACAGTAGGCTTAGAGGAGGGAGAATAAAGGAGGGTTGGGTGTAGTGAAATGCAATTAATACCACCCTTGGACTGCTTATTAAGTCTAGCCTCTGCCTTGGAATTTAATTCATAGCTACTTTTCTCATTAAGTAAACACAAAGAAACAGAGTAATGAAATATAACATAAATATCAGGGCACTAGGTCTCCAAATTGAGGAATATAGCACAAGCGGGTCGTTACGAGTGCTATATCCTCAATATGGAGAATGTGCCATGATATTTATGTCATATTTTGTTTATACAGCTAATTCCTCCATAATAACATTAATTTCACACCTGATATCCCCAGAATTAATGCAGGAGAAGACATTTTTAAAGTGCAAGCGATCCTTCCTGGTCCCCTTCGCCAGCCATGGCCATTTTGGTTCTAGGCGGGTACCCGACTTTCCACTCATTTTTAAGGTAGAAATAGATGTTGACATGTATTTATTTCCTAGCACCAACATATATACGATCCATAGATGAATATAAGAAGCCATTTCAGCCTGCAACATTAGAAATGTAGAAGTATTCCATAAATTTTCAAGCCTAAGCAAGTCGCCACATGCTATGCCTTGCTTTTGTTGACAGCGGAAGCCAGCGTCTGACGCACATGCGCAGAAATATGATATTGGTTACGGGGTCGAGCAAGGAGGACGCTGGCAATGGCGGACCGTGTCTCGCTTCGATTAGAAATTTCATGCAATCCTTCCTTCTATATTTCGAATGTTAGAGACCAATATGGCTTGGTATTCTGATCTGTGTTATATATAGGTGCTTCTGGTTAAATGAATTTAAGTGCCAACCTTGGATTCTATGGGAAATATCGATGCAAACCTGGGACTACTGCTGTTGGGTTAGCCAAAACCTTCTTTAACATTGGGATACATCACCGTTCAGTGTGGTGTGATGGCTAAGGCCCTCGCCTACCACCACTGTGGCCGGGGTTCAATAAACTTATGAGTTGGGACAATTTTTCTAATGGAAAATATGGCGAGATTGACCTTGTACATTCGCCTACACTTCCCCAAAAGATTCTATGTCCAACTTGACCTTGAAAAGTTATGTCCAAAAATCCCCAAAAAGCACTAGTGCCTATATGCTCTGATAACGTACGGTAAAAAGAGGGCATAACAGTCATGAAGGTACCAGAATCGTGGTATAAATACAAATGGAAGCTACTTGTAAACAGGGGAGACTGACTATTCTAAATATAAATAAACACTTTTTTTTCATCCTCTTTAGATTTCTACCATTCTTAAATAATTACTTCAGTGTTTTCAGTAATGTTGAAATCCATGTCCATTGGCTACATTTGCCGTTGAACTGCTCTACAATCCTAGATATCAAATGGCGTAACACATAATCTATTTGCATATAAACGATTGGAAAAGTCAATAATTATAACTACTGGGACTCAAACCCGGGTCCTTCAACTCTTGAGTGAAGATGCTAACCACTGCACCATCAGGACAGTGCTTGACCAATGTGAGGCTGAATTAGTGGATGAGAAATTAGTAGGAGAGAGCTGGAGTACGATGGTTCCACCCGTTTGACCAGATGAACCTATCCCAATACAATTCAATTTCCACCAGAGCTGCAGAGTGGTCCAATGGAAATGCAAAAGATAACATTTGTACATTCCAAATTGGCTGTGATGACACAACAGGGCTGTATTCATTCATCATGCCAACCGTACAGGTTTGATACAAATGTGAAAGGTCAGCATGATGCTCCAATGAAGTGTTGCCAAATAGACCCGCTAGCACTTCATTGGTGCATCATGACGACCAATTGGCGTGATGCGCTTCTACATCAGCTGCCTTTTATCAAGGGGCCATAAATGGCTAGTATTGACTATAGTCGACATCATGGTAGGCCTAGCATCAACTATAGTCAAAACCTATTGTCTATATAAGATTTATATAGGAATTTGAAAATTAGGCTCTTCCTCTAGGAACTATAGTTTTTTCAGAGGCCGTCCCCATGGCCAGGGCGACCATCTTTACTCTGCCCTTAAAGGGGTTGATACTGCTTATATACAGAACTGAAACTAATGTGTGGAGTAACTGCTGGTACCAGCTCAGGCCTATTGGTCAATTTGGTGCTGCCTTTGTCTGGGACAGGGTTCATGAGGAGAAGGAATCTGCACAAAGAGGCTCAACCTGCACTAATGAGGTCTCCTGATCCTCATACTCTCTGTCCTGATTAAGGGGCATGAAGGGAATGTCTATTCTCTACCTCAGACGCTGAGTAGCCCCAGACATCATAATGAGGTTGTAGTGGCCCGTATATAACTGCCCGGATGGTCTTTGATTCCACTGTACCCCTGGTGTGCTTATATGAGACAGGCACTCATCTGAATACTGTTTTTAGTGCTTAAGATACCCAGGTGCTCATTTGAGACTGGTGATTATTCGAGGCCACAGTGCTTAAAGGGATTCACCACCATCTGTGGCCAGACGAGGGAAAAGGGCCCTCCAGGGGGGAAATTGCTTTTTGAAATTTAAGTCACAGGCTTTAAAATGAGATATCTTGAGCAAAAATATTCCTGATAGTTTTTCTGTAATTGCTTATCAAACATGGGTTGCAGTGTACTACTGAAAATGGCAAATAAGCTCTAAATGCATTATAGCCTATTATAAATACCTATAATGCAAAAAATACAGTTTTGTGGAAAAATAACCAAAGAAATGTAATGTTTTTGTCATAAAATCGGTTCTAGAGGGAATTTTTGAACTCACTCTTCAGTTCTGGGTTCATGAAGGAATTTCCAAAAATGTTTTTGGTACATATTCCCATTTGGAATAATGGGATGGTTTCCATAGCAACTGGAAATGACCACATTTGCCAATTTTCTATGTTGCCATGGCAACAAACATTCCAAATATAGAATGTTTTCAGTGGAGATGGAATAATTCTAAGCACACCACTGGATTCCCCATCAAAAACTGGTATATAGCATTTTTTGACAATTCTTTCAGTGTTTTACCTGTATACTACCCCCTGGTGGCCAAAGCCAGTACTAAACCCCCCCCCCCCCCCACCGGAGGCGCATTTTCCCCCGTTGGCCCACAAATTTTTATTCTATGCAAAAAGTGAAACTTCCTAATTTTGCCTAAACTCATGATACATGCTTATTTCCCTCTTGCATATGCCTTAACTCGTGACTATCAAGCTGTTGAATATTATACTTTTGCATTTTTCCTAACATAGCACTAAGATTCACTATCAGCTAACTTAATTGATTTCTCTAATTGAAAAAGGAAACTCGTAGACAGTGATATGAGCATGTGAGCGCCCAACTCTATGAGCGAAATGATGAAGCTTTTTTACAACTGCCATAGTCGCCACCTGTTCAAACGGGACCCATGGGTGTCAAGATGACCCATCCCTCGTTTGCCTCATATACTGGCATATCCACCCCCACATGGAGACATAATAAATGGAAACTGGTAAAGCATGATGCTACATCTACCCAGCAAGTGCTTCACCCCTCAAACTATATCCCAAAGTTGATTAATCTAATAAACGGCCACCAAACCAGAAAAAAAAAACACTGATACAAGGACATGTAAAGTACACCTTCTTTGTTCCAAGACCACATAGTCTGCTACTACCCCAGGTTAACAGTGCCTACAGTCTGAGGGCTCTTGACTATATTTGTCAATTAGTTACACTTACATGTCACACCCCTTTTGCTTTCAGCTAGTTCCCTCAATCTGGCTATAGCTGGAGGCTCACTACGCTTCTACGACATCTGCAAAATGCTGCGTTCCTTTAGAATCTTTTACTATTCCTGTATTTGTTAACATCAAATAGTCCCTTCGATTATCCTTTCTGTTAGCCTGTTCAGAGCAAAATGTAAGAGAAAACAAAATATAAACCACAGAAAAAAATGTTTTAGAGAACATGGCATTTCACATACTGGCACACAATTGCTAGATTGTGGTTGGAAAATTACCAAGGTATCTTGAGTTCTGTTTTGTTCATCAATTGTATTCTGTCCAAAGTATATATGCATTTGAAAAGAACAATCTACAATATCCCATTCTGCCATCCTTGAGACAGAAACCAGCCTCTATACAGTCTAAGCAAACGTTGCTGGGAGTTATCCAGCCCTGCAAAAGACTGTCTGGTCCTCCTAAAATGTAAATCTAGAGGACAGAGTGTTCTTTGAAAAGGATTTTTAAGGAGACTGTTTCTATAGAGATACCAAAGTATACACTGAAAAAAATACTCGTTGAAATAATGGTAAAAAGCTTGTCCCAAAGTTGCTAGGGATCCGTCGTAATTTTGACTGAGATTTCTTGTACCAGAGGGTGTGCTGTACTGCCTCATTGTTGAAACTACGCTGCTTCACTGCAATGCAATTATGGTGGTTCATTGTTTAGTGTTACGAGGAACCCTGGTAGATTCAACAGTTATTTTTAGAGTGTTCCCTTGACCTCCTCTATAAGCCCTTAGCTTGGCTCCTCACTAGTGGCTCACCCTAGCGGCAGGTGGTGACAACGGAAGTAATACAACACGACTCCTATAATAGGGGTGCGTTTTATGATACTGGGAGAGGGTAGTGACTGTCTCTAGGCATTAAGCGAGTACTTTTTCTTTGGATGTATTAGCGGTGGAGTAGGTTATAGACCTGTCTCCAGCTATCTTATAGTCTGCCTTGTGTGTATACACTGTAGAAAATATCTATTGAATCTACCAGGGATCCACGTAAAACCAAACAGTTCAGACCGTAATTGTATTGCAGTGAACCCGTGAAGGTTTTACTAGAAGCCCCATGTGGTAGTACAGTGGTACAAAGAATCACTGTAAAAAAGTAATGATGGATGTCTGGCAACATTGGGACGAGGATTTTGTTGTTATTTCAACAACCTTTTTTTTACAGTGCAAAGGACAGTAATCTGCCTCAATGGATAAAAAGCCCCAGGTGGCAGTATGGGTACAGGTAATCTGTGAAAATAATAACGGATCTCTAGCAGGTTTGGGATGAGGATTCCGTAGTTATTTTGACGGTATTTCTTTTACAGTGTATTGGGGAGGTAGTGATCTTGCTGATTGCAGTATGGCATATGAAACCTGCATCAGTGTTCTCAATATCATCTTCCAGAACTGAACCTTCAGTTGCCATATTTATAGATTGCCCACATCAATAGGTTTGAGAGGCTACATTCTTACAACTGACTTTTTTTTCTTTTGGATTTTATTTATACTACATTTTTATTGGTATCTGCTCTTTAGAATGGGAAAATGGGAAAATAAGACCCAAGGAGCATCTTTCTAAGACTCCTACCTTGAAGGTTTGATTGGTGGGGCATGATAATGCTTAAAGTACAATGCGCTTCACACTGTAATAAAACAACTGTTGAATCTGCCAGGAATGCTCACTGAACAATGGATCGCCGTAATTGTAATCTCTGTGGAAATAACCACGGATCTCTGGCAACATTGGGACTAGGATTGCACCATTATTTCAACAACATTACACATGCATGGAAATACTGTAAAGGCTGCTTTCATTGATGTTTTCATCTGTAAACCGGGCAAAGTTATACATGTATTACTGCACGGCTAATAAACCTAAAAGGAAGTAGTTACCATTGTCTCTATGTAGTGACAACTGTGCCTTAGTTACTCAAGGTATATGTAGGCCCATACCGTAATGGTCCATTTAAAACACCCTGAGGTTCATTACCCCATATTAAAAACGAGGTTGATTCGCTGCTAGTACCTAGTTCTGACCCACATCATTGAAATACACTTTAGTGCTTGTTATTACACGATTTCTGTGACTCACAGTGCTTTTCCTGGATATCCCAGTTCTGATATTCCTGCATATTGTGCGACACCTTATGAGCAGATCCCAGGTGGATATCAGCACTCTCTGAGGTGGATATCAGCACTCCTTGTCCATGTCACATGTCACATGTCACATGTTAAAACCCATGAAATATCCATGGTAAGGGTAGGGCTCGAACCTGCAGCCTCAGATCCCTAATCCAACTCCCTATGCATTGCGCCACAGGGACTGACGAGATACGCTCGGTTCGAACCAGGTCTGGATATGATACAAAGCCGTGTGCGCTGTCGCTGTCCGCTGCCGGGCGAGGAGGTGTATCATACACAAACATAACCGCGAGAAGAGGAGACGCGGTGGTCTAGCGGTTAGCACGTCGCGCTCAGCCGTGAGGGGTCCGCGGATCGAATCCCGGCCGAGACACACTTTTTTTTCGCCGTGTGCGCTGTCGCTGTCCGCTGCCGGGCTAGGAGGTGTATTTTATACACAAACATAACAGCGAGAGGCATCTTTTTTCGCCGTGTGCGCTGTCGCTGTCTGCTGCCGGGCGAGGAGGTGTATTTTATACACAAACATAGCAGCGAGACGTGTACCGATCGTGTACATACACTATTTTTCACCGTGTGCCGCTGCCAAGGCTAGCTGAGACCGGGGCTGTCGCTGTCCGCTGCCGGGCGCTGAGCTGTGTGTACTATGGCAGGCTTCGCGTCCCGGAGAAGGATTTTTGTTTTCAACTTATTTTTATTGATATTTTATTGATTATTTATTGATTTTTTATTGATTAATCGTGTAATAAACTTAGTAAGGTATGGGCTAACAGGCACCTCATGGCATGTATCGTAGGATATCAAACTCGTGGCCTGCGGCCACTCGTTTGATATCCTACGATACATGCCATTCGGTGCCTGTTAGCCCATACATTACTTAGTTACTAGGACCCAGCAGTAACTATCCATAAGTATGTAATTTTTTCAAAGTTAACTCGAATTTTCTCCAAAGTTTCATGGTTTATAGTATTTTCAGGGCCTAATTCATAGTGTGCTTCCTCTAGAACAAATAAATCATAGGATTCAGTCATAAATAAAGGCCTAATCTCGTTGAGTTTGCCTAGAAACATGCAGTGCATTTCCAAAATTCCGCCATTCTTTTTCACATTAAGGGAACACTGAAATAGCACATCTGTACAAGAACAGTGACTTCGTAATATGGAGAGAGAAAGGGGGTTCTGGAAATATATTCCTCAAACATCATGTAAATTTGACCTGAAACAGTCAAAATATCTAATCTATATATATATATATATATATATATATATATATATATATATATATATATATATATATATATATATATATATATCTGTAATGGGGAGCTCGAGAGGATCTGCTGAGTCGCATCACTATGGTGATAAGGGTCAGCTGAACGCTGCACAGGCCAGGCAATGCACCTCCTTTCCCACGCTGATTATGGGACAGTTTGGACAGGCTGGTTAGCTTTGTAGGGGAGTTGGGGTTGTGTGTGTGTGGGGGGGGGGGGTAGTGCCGACGTAGTACCCCCGCACCCCCAACCCCCTTCCCACTCACAGGGTGGACATAGATCGTCAGATGGTGCCAAAGATTTTGCTGCGCAGTTTTAGGGCCAGTTTGCCATGAAAAGGGCCCATAATTTGCCATAAAAAGCTGCCCCCCCTCTAGTACCGAAGGCACTAGTTTATTTCAAAACCCCCCTGGCCCTTATTCAAGACAGGTATTTATTTGAATGTTGTTTTAGTGCTTAAGATTCATTTTCAATACCCCTGTACCCCTGGCACCTACTCCCTACCGGTGCTCATTTGAGACCCCGGTGCTAAACCCTTTAAGGGCCTCTGATGCAGGAGTGCATCATGCCCATTGGTCGTCATGGTGCACAAATAAGGTGCTGGCGGGTAGTCTCGCCAGCAGTTCATTGGAGCATCATGCAGACCCTTTAGGAGCATCAGCAGACCCTAAACAAGCCATTACAGTAAAGGAACTGTGCAAAGGTAACCCTACGGAGTCTATTGGCCACTAACTGGTCTTGAGCTGGTTCTGGCGACACACACTGATAAGAACTGATAGATGGGACCAGCATGTCCCTGGAAATGGGTGTCAACTGGGGACAAGGTACCCATCATGGTATGTATTATCAGTGGGTTTTAGCTCAACCAGCGAAATTGAAGATGGTTGCTCCACTAGGCCTCCATACTGAGTCCTATAGAGGTCAGGGTCGGAGTAGTGAGGTGCATAGCCCTATTCCCTCAGTGGGACATTAGTGTTTTATTGAACAGCATGATGAATCACACCCCAAGTATATATATATATATATATATATATATATATATATATATATATATATATATATATATATATATATATATATATGCATGGTAAACTGTAAAAATTAACTTTTGAATCTACCAGGGATCCATGTAAAACTGAACAGCGAAACACCATAATTGTATGCAGCAAGCCATTGTAGTTTTTACACAACGCCCCAGGTGGCAGTATGGTCTTACATAAAATCTCTATGAAAACAAGGACAGATCTCTAGCAACATTGGGACAAAGATTCTGTCTTTCTACAATGGTGCCCCAGATGGCAGTACAGTTAAGCACAGTGGCACACGGAATTTTTTGTGAAAATGAGGAGAAATCCCTAGCAATCTCAGGACAAGGAGTTCACGGTTATGATGTAGCTTATCAACAGTTACCAGTGGCAATATATTTCTACCAAATACCATCATATTGTGCTACCCAAGCAATGGGGTGATAGCACATTGGCGGATAAGATATAGCATGTGCAAGATGGAAGGTTTGGTGGGTAGTGGGACCACTTCCAATTAGTCCATGCTATAGCAGATAAGGGTCCCACAGTTGGTGTATTGAGCCCCTGGGCCCTCCACATCACAGTCCCATTCTCTGTACTCCTGTACAGGGGTTCCTCACACAGATTAAGGTAAAGGTTGTGATGGTCAGTTAATTGAATAGGAAAGTCATACATAGGCCTATTACTTAACACCTGTTTCAGCCATAACTACTGGGAATAAAAAATGAAGAATGAATCTACCAGGGATCCTCGTAAAACTGAACACTGGGCCATGATAATTCTGTAGTATTGAACCAGTCTTGTTTTTTACAAGATGCCTAAGATGGCAGTATGGTGGTACACAAATGTACAAGGAGTCCTTATGAAAATACCAACTAATAACAACCGGTATCTGGCAACTTTGGAGCAAGGATTGCACCATTAATTTGACATAATCTTAAACAGTGTAGAAAACCCTGTATGATTATGAGTAGGAAAGTTACATTCAGTTGAGCCTGAGGGTTTGTAGTATGACATGACTGTGGAAAGGCCCTAAGAATCCCTCCTGAAATGGATTCAGTTGGCTCTAGACCTTAGACAACAGGAGTAAAGTCTGGACAAACATCCAGTGTGAGCCCTGTCTACTTGCTCTGATGTACCAGGGTCTCCCAGGTGTCCTTGCACATTTTCTGCACATACACAGTATTCTATAAATCCAGACTGCTGCTAAAACTTTGAGGTTAGCCACTATACTCCTGGTATAGGGTTGAGATGCAGAGTATAGGCAATATAGTGAGGGAATGTATAGAAGATCTCTTCTAGCAAATGTGGCACGGAGCATATATATTCATCATTTAGAATATGCAATATTAGTCATGGCAGGCATACATTATAGTCTTGGTACTCTGCCCTTTCCCTCCTTCTGTGTGCATCCTTCGGGGTAGAGATTGCCATGGGATGTTGCAGGAGCTTCAATAACTGAGAACCACTGTTAAAAGGAAGATACAGAGGGTGGTCTTGTTATCTTTCAGATTCGGCCTTCAAACTCTCACTCTCTCTTTTCTCTCTCTCTCTCTCTCTCTCTCTCTCTCTCTCTCTCTCTCTCTCTCTCTCTGTCTGTCTCTCCCTCTCTCTGTAATTTGGAGTAGGGCCAGTAAGTGCACTGATCGAAGTATTTCTCTCAGGTGGCTTTTTCAGACTGATAATTATATATGTTTATATCTGATTAGGAGAGTGGAAGATTTACTCTCCCTTCAAAGCTAGACATGACTGCTTGAGAATACTCCTCTCAAATTAACTTTTCATAAGACTCATTTCACTAAGATGTCAAATTTACTATTTTCTTATATTCACTAGAGCATTTGTTGGATATCTAGAATGTTTACCAGGATTCAAGTCTGACAGGTAATCATTTTAGAATCCCACCACATTTTTACACTCAGGAGACATGCCTGAATTTTCATTCGCTACACCTCAAAATAAAGAATATTCACTAAACTTTCTGAATAAGCTTCCTGAAGAAACTTTGGGGTGAAACTACCTACATTTAGTATGTAGGTGCTTGTCTCACACAATGATTTATGAGCAGTCACTGCCACAAACAGGATATAAAAAGGATATAAATGTATTCCCCCAGACTTGTCTTGAAGCAAGTTATTGACATGTCACAGTATTATCAGGATCTATTTGTCAGTATCTGTCGTCTGGACCGACCTTATACCATAAGGGATTCAACCCTCAGAGACTGACTATAGCTAAGGCGGACAATTCCACCTGGGTCAATAGCTACCCACCATATGAAGTAGTCAGCCAACATCCAGTGAAAAGTAAAAATGTGCAATATTGCTTAGGCTCTAATAGAAGAGGCACCTATTACGAGTCGGTTATGTTAGTCCACCATAAATGTTTCCTGTAATATGACCGTGCAATTATTTTTCAATGCACAGTAGGTCATATCAAACTGGTTCATATGCATCTGTTAGGTCCATTTTCTTCTAATCTAAAGACTTTTCCCACACATTCGCTCCGTGAAATTCCGTCTGATTAGCAGAAAATGGACTGGACCAATGCCGGCCCTTTAAGGGGACATTTCACTGCTTTTGGTGGGGCATATTTTTGCTAATCCGACCAATTCTTTCATACTTTTGTAATACTATGAATAATCTGGTTATCAAAAATTCGCTAGACCAACGGCAGTGGAATACCAGCTTAAGATGATCTGAAAATGCAGGCTGTGAAAGTTGGATCCTGAATTAAGAAGTATCTTTTGTAAGCAGACACAGAAAAGTGAAGACAGGGACCGCCTGAGACATAATAGCTTTTTACAGTTGTAGCATGTCAGGGGAATAAAGTTTATGTCCATTCAATAGGGCCTATGTGTCTGATCACCCATGTTTGTTCTCCTGTCTAGGTGTCTAGAAACAATACTCTCTACATTGGAGCTCACTGTGCTGTGATTTTACTTTACAGTGAATTCTGAAAACAAAAAAGGACAGGAATACATTCTGGATGAACATTTTAGAATTTCCAGGGACACAAGGAGTTCTTTTTTTTTCTTTTTCAAAATGTATTTACAAGAAAAGAAAATTGAAAGGTGAGAGGCATCGTCCAAGTTGTTTGTGAAAAAAGTGCTCTCTGAGAATTGGTGTGGACAGAGGATTAGCAGATATACGGAACGGCCAAGGAAGATGACTGATATGAAATGGTGCAAATTTCCTCTTTCTGCTTTTTCACACAATATTTCTCGTGAAGCTCTGTCTATATACGATACACAGTACACAGCAGATACCATTACGATCTTTGAACTCTCCCTTATCAGGATAGTACTGCAGTAAATGAGCTGTCCTGTTGGCATAGCGCTAGCAGCCTATAGGGAAATAGGGGGGTAGGGTGGAGATCAGAGGTCTGTCAGATACAGGGTTATGGGAAGTGGACATTGGGGCAGAGGGAAGGGCACAAAGGGGGTGCTTAGGTAAAAGATTAGGTGGGTAGGCGGTGGTGGAGCAATGCAGAAATGACAAGCAAGCTGGGCCTGATAGGAGTGGCTGAGGTTGTAGGGCGGATCACAGGAAGTATGCTGTAGTGGCTTGATTAATTGCTGGTGTTTAAAATAAGCACTGGTCTTGATTAAGAGCCAGGGGTAAGGGGATATTGAAATTAATCTAAAGCACTAATAACAGTTTTCAAATAAGCTGTGGTCTCAAATAAGTGCTAGCATACAGGGGTATTGAAATAATCGATGAGTAGCCGGGTGCCTAAGTAGGCTACTATGGTTATATGAGGGTTGGTCATTTAAGGGTGTGGCAAGGACCGAGGTAGGTCAAGTTTTTATGTGAAATGTCTACTGGATGGGTACATGGCAACCATTACTACTGGAACCTACTGGTCACTTTATAGTGGAATAAGGTGGAGGTCATTGGGGGAGAAATGGTTGCTCTCTATTCAGCCTTATTCTCGTTCAACTTTGTGGTGCCTACATTGTCAAACTGTATAAAAATCAGACATAAAATTTTATAAGTCTTAATTGATGAGTTAAAAATAAGCAGAGGATGACTTTAATTTAGCATTGACATCCTATTGATTGTAGTTGGTGATCTTTCTCAGTATTCTGTACTTAAAACCAATCACTAAGTTTCATATGCCATTGCTCGTGGATATGTGCAGGCAGTTTCCTAAGATAATTATAATGTGAGAACAACTCTCCTGTTTGAATCATACTATCATCTAGGTCAATGATCATGGTTAACGCCTAACTTATTAACATACAATAACTCAGCTGTTTATTACATGACATTACGGTGAAACCTAGTATCTGCATCTGCAAGCAGGTTTACTAGCCATGGGCACTAAATTGCCATGGCTGAGACAGCCCAGCACATATTGACTACATAGGACACATGGTCAGGAGGTTTCTTCATGATGCACTAATGTAGCATAGGTCCCCTATTATTTGGAAACTTCCAAAAGGCAGCTGTAGCAGTGCAAGGATTAGTGCCCATTAATGGTGCTATGGAGCTGTCTTGACTGCATTCACTGAGATTTGATATGTCCAAATCGTAGTGTCTTATATGATACTAGGAACATCCATGGCACAGGGATAACAAGAGTGGGGCCATAATATGTCACTGTATTAATACAGAGATGAAGGAAAAAGAAGGTCACAGTCACCACTTTAGTATGAGTGACATCATATGTTGGCAGTGATGCTTTAAACACTGACCAATGATTGATACACTAAGTATTGGTTAGACACTTGTCTCAACATTTAGTTGCATTAATATTACAATAATATATGCTGGAAGAAATACATCATTAACAATGCACCTTCTGCCCCCCTGTAATGGCATTTCCTTTTCTGGGGCCTAGTATCAGCTGGGCCAAAGCCTCAGTGACAGACCCTTGTTCCACATGTCCATCTGGTCAATAGCTACCCAACATACAAGGTGGTCAGTCACCATCCGCTTGGAAGCAGAGAACGATTGGTTCGGAATACCGCAATATGCTCAGTATCAGATACTCTCTCTGTTTGGTTTACTCTCAGAGGGCTTGCAAACAAATCTCTCAGGGTACAAAATAAAAACAACGTACCACCAGACTGTCCAGCACTTTGGTCCATATCAAGGCATACCACTATGATAGTTTCAAAGAACTCTATAAGAGTGTAGATATTTCAAAAAGAGCTCCACAGTGAGTCATGAAAAACGTTGACTTAACACACTAGCCTGTTTGAGCGCTGTGATTTGAATGAGCACAGCTCTCAAATAAACACTGGGCAATGGTGGTTTTGAATAAACTATGTCTTGAATAAGCACTGGTGTTATATTTAAGCGCAGTTGAGGGAGGGGTATTAGAAATTAAAATTGCTGGGGAACTTAAACAGGCCAAAATGGTAGGTGAAATAGAAGATGATGAGGGCAGAACAGATGGTCACAGTTTTGTGAGGTTGGCAATGACAGCATCAAACATTCAGTACAGTTAGGGTTAAAAGTAAGCAGTCCTGGACTGGTTGGCTCTTATTATTTACTGCTGATTCATGCATGGTTGGATGAACAGGAAGACGTCATCAAATAAAATAGACTTGGAATTGCACTTAGTCTAACTTAAAAAGGAAGCTTAACTCAAAGTTCCTTACCAGAGATGCCAAACCCACTACCTCTGGGACTGGGGAATTCCTGGTAATGGAACTTATGACAACTGAAGGTATTTTTTATATGATGGGACAAGCCAATGATCAATACATCGACCAATCGGGATTGGTCATTCCCATTATATGTGACAGGCCTTGTCTCTTAATTAATAATTTCAAAAAGTCAACCAACAATTACAGCAACATTAGTTCAACCTTTTGAAAATAAAGAAATATCAGTCTTTCATCATATGAACATTAGAGTTCTGATAACTCCTGCAATCCAATATATGGCAAATCTGCTATTTGGAGAAATACTTTTGTTCTTCTTTAAAGATTCATGTAACTTGAGTGTAATAGCCAGAGGACCTCCCTCACATTTCAATAGGAAGATAAGCTGTTCATTACATAGATGTGCCTCAAAGTATTTAAAACCTTAAAGCAGATCAGAGACCTGATCATCCATGACAGCAATAGGATCACCAATACTGGTGTGATGCAGTCCTTTGACACCACGTCCTAAAAGGCAGTATTATTTTTCTGATGATAAAACAGCTACTTCCTTAAAGGGAAGGTAGGAGCCAATCACTAAAAGGTACATACATAATAAACAGATCTGTAAGGGTAACTGTCTTGTTTCTAGATGAAATAATGGTTGTTCAAACTTTCCAACTTGCACATGTAGGATAATGGTTTCTTTTTTTTTGTGAGACCCTATACAAAGAGAGTCATACTGATCTATTTGATGACAGGATGCATATAAAGTAATAAACAAGGTTTGCATTTGAAAATTGTGACAATCCAGTCCTATGGGACAAACCACTAATAGGTTTTTTTTCTGGACAAATACTTAAATTCAGATATTCTATCAATATACTTATACAATCATCAAAAGATATAGATTAGCAGTTTTTACAGACTCAGCCGGAGTTCAAATGCACATTATGCCCTATAATCCAGCCTAGCCTCTCAGTCATGTGACTAGCCACGGACTTTGTCTTGACAGCAGACATGACCCAAGTCATGTAGTTTGTCAAACACCCACCAGGCGGCAGCACATGTTCTATATCATAAGAAACATCTTCCTGCAGTGCATCGCTTGTCAAGTGGATGCCTTATTGAGATAAGGGTGATTCTCAGGATTATGTCAATATTGTCTGGAATGGGAAAGGGAAGGAAGAAATCCTCTATTAAGGACATTAGGGCTCTCTATGCACCAATGGGAGGGCTCAGCTCTAAGTGGTTAAGGTTACTATGAAGGTTTATTGTATTGTACCCTGCATTATTGTGTGCAAGGGAAGGGAAAAGAGATACTGGTGGTCTATCATTGGCAAGCTGTTGCATGACTGAAAACTGCAGTACTTCAATTCGTTTTGTCAATATTTTAATTTGGATTGAGATCAAATTTGGCATCTAAATTGATATTATATCTGTTTTCCTTAATCCCTCCACTAGGTACTCACTGTTGCTTGCATTAATAAGAAGATATGATATATGCCACAGCACAGAAAAATAGGTAAAAGAAAAGTTGCCAAGACAATGCACATTGACTGTGAATACTTGCTTTTAAAGTCTTGATTCCACTTTACTCGATTTCACTGCCAATGAAGCTATAGCAGGGGCCAGGTGGATATAAACTTTTTACCTAGACCTGGTCAGGGCTCATAAGGCAAAAAGTCTCCTAGATAACAGTTGAGTTATATTTGATTATCATCAGACAAAAATGAATTAATAATCATCAACGCAAATTAAAATCACCTGACACTGCCTTCCTGGTGGCTTGTACCACTCACCTGGCAGGGACAGAGAGACGTATGTACATATTTATCAACCATTAATGCACAAACAGCTTCTTATAACTAGGCTTATACATGAGGTTAGAGAAAGATGTGAGTGTCAATGTGTCAGATTTTACAAACATGGCCATTTCGCTGTGTCAATCTTCATCTAAGGTATTATGCTTCTGTGTCTGTCAAATTTGAAAGTGCCATGTTGAGTGTGTCAGATTTTAGAACCCCTTGTGTTGTTGTGCAGTGAGTGTTGATTTTTACCCATGTTTAGGCATATATAACTGTGTTGCAATTCAGGTAAACATATACTTGACACAGAACACCTATTACAAGTACATAGCTTAGCTCTGAGGGCCAGAAAAGGACATTATGAATATATTGTATATATTTATTTCCAGAAGGAGTTAAGGTGAATAAATTGACACAATTGAGACTAGTTCTGACAGCACTGGTGGAGCTGGAAGTGTTAGAAGTAGGGTGCACGCCCCTCATTTAGCACCTATTTCAGGCTTAAAAGAGGCACATGAACTAGTAAGTACAGGGGATAAGGAGGGCTCAGTCCCCAACCCCCTTCATCTAAATCGGCCACTGGACAGACCCGGATTGGTGGACACTTGTCTCCATGTGAAGGAAAAGACACCAATTGTGCAATATTTTTTCTCCTCTGCCTCTACTACTGCTACCATGCTCCTAGCATGGTCCTTTCAACCTCACATCTCAGATAAAGCCTGACTGTGCAACCCAACCATTGACCAGCATACAAAATGAGGCACACAAGGAACAGTATTAGTAGTTGTGTTTGGTCTTGATGACAGGGTCAGTTACACGATAGTGCCTCTGTGTGAATATGAGGTGTGTTTTGACTGAGAATGAAAAATCTAATATGGCTTGCCACTGCATGAGTATCCATGTCACCTAACATCCATTTTCATGCTGCACGGCCTTATCCACTAGGCAATATTTGACCATAATGACCAGAGGGCGCGATCAGCGGGGGTAAGTGTGAGTGTGTGAGGCACCTCTATTATACATGGTACATAGATTGGTACCAAATCGTTTGAAAAATGTCAGTCCTTCAAAGGGATTATCTGGGCCAATAGTCCTGTAGTGGAGATTGGCACTTAGATGCACACACACTTTGATTCTTTTTGATTCTATTAGCTTTTTATAGCAACATTGATCTGCCATGATTTAATCAAAACATCAAAAAACATACTCTATGGTAGCATATGTGACCAATAAGAAATGAAATGCCTCATCAATTGTCCTTTTCGGGACACCTATCAAGATAGATGAGATAGAGACCATAAAAAAGGAACTCCCAGCTGTGATAATAAACCTAGTACACTGTAAACTTGGTGTTTAGCATCCAAACGCCAGTGTTTAGGTCCTAAACACAGAGCTAAACACATTCTTGTCCCACTTTTCTAAACACATTTTTTTGCTAAACGTGTTTTGAACCCGTTTAGGTAAAATGTGTGTAGCTATGGAAGTGTTTAGATTTATGTAGTGTTTAAACATTAGGTGTGTAGCACTAGCAAGCATTTAGGTGTTTAGCTTTTGGAGGCATTTAGAAAAATAGTGTTTAGCTTCAGGAGGCGTTTAGATACATGGTGTTTAGCTTTAGGAAGCATTAGATACATAGGTGTTTAGCTTTGGGAGGCATTTAGCTTCAGGAGGCGTTTAGCTTTATGAGGTGCTGTATATATACGATTGGGACTGGGATTTGCAAGCATAATTCTCATCTTTATTTGTCATTATTTATTCATCAATTAGTTTCTCATCATCATATTGAGAATGGACAGGGGTGTATCAGGAGGAGCATGTAGACCAACCTCAGAGGCATGATGCACGGGAGTAGAGGCAGGAGGAGTGGGTAGGGAGTAAGGGGCGGCCTCAGAGGCATGATGCACGGGAGTAGAGGCAGGAGGAGTGGGTAGGGAGTAAGGGGCGGCCTCAGAGGCATGATGCACGGGAGTAGAGGCAGGAGGAGTGGGTAGGGAGGTAGGACTGGCCTCTATGTGTTTGTACACAGGAGGAGAGGTAGGAGGGGTTGGTATGGAGGTAGGACTGGCCTCTATGAGTTTGTACACGGGAGGAGAGGTAGGAGGGGTGGGTAGGGAGGTATGAGTGGTCTCTATGGGTTTGTACACGGGAGGAAAGGTAGGAGGGATGGGTAGGAAGGTAGGACTGGCCTACACTATAGTGTATCTGACCTGTGGCCAAATCTGCCGCTTAGCCTTGCTTACAACAGACACGACAGCAAGGTAAATATATTTGTTTTACTTTGCTATTCTAGTCTACTTATTGTCTAATTTGCAATACTATTGTATTTTATCACCCAAATAATGGGGTGCTAGCACATTGGTGGATAAGCGTATGATATAGCATATAGCACATGCAAGCTAGGGGTTTGGCGGGTTGTGGGACCACTTCCGTTTAGTGCCTGCTATTGCAGATAAGGGCCCAACAGTTGGTGTATTGAGCCCCTGGGTTCTCCAAATCACTGCCCCTTTCTCTGCAGTCTTGTACAGACCTTGACAACTATAGCTATGGGCCATGGTAGTGACTATTGGATCTACTCAGGATCCTAGTAAAACTGAACAATAAATCACAATAATTGGATTGCAGTAAGCTATAGTAGAAGAAGCCCCAGGTGACAGTACAGTGGTAAGCAAATACAAGGAATCTCTGAAAATAACAGATCTCTGGCAACTTTGGGACAGGGTTTTCGCCTTTACTTCACTGACATTTTGTTACATTGAAATTAATTCAAGGTAAAAGACTTACATAGGCTTATACTTTAACACTTAAGCTTTCTTCAGCCATCACTACATGGGAATGACAAATAGACAACCCTCTATGAGGATAAGCAGGAAACTTTGCATTCAGCTCAGATGGACAGTTTGTAGTATAATGTGACTGTGGAAAATTTCCAACAATCCCTACTAAAATGGATTGAGTAGGCCCTAGACCTAAGACAATGGGAGCAGAGTCTGGACTTCCAGCATGAGCCCTGCCTACTTCCTTAGATATCCCAGTGCCTCCCAGGTGTCCTTGCACATTTTTCTACACATACATGTTTTGCTTTAAATCCTGACTGCTGCACATATTTGGAGGTTAGCCACAAAACTCCTGGTATAGTTTGGGGAAGTGCAGTGTATGCAATATTCCACGGGCATGCATAGAAGAGCTGTTCAGGCAAATGTGGCACGAACAATATATGTGACATGTACTGGGAATAGGGACCTAAATGCACCCTGCACTAAGGGCCCCTTTCGCAGATCCTGTCACATAAATATTCTTTATTGAGAATATGCAACGTTGGTCATGGCAACATTGTAAAAATGTGTACCATTAATGTTTCCTGCTCTATGACCATGCAGTTACACAGTAGGTCAAAATGGTGTTCTAAGGGCTGGTTGCACTAATTGTTTTTGTATTTGTATTTATTTCACGCCAAAAGATTCACAACACTTTTCATTTATTTGCCTGATTTTAAGGAATACATAAAAAATAAGTGCTTATTCCTCAGAGCCATTGTTCTGTACTTCTCTGCTTGTAATCAATCTGCTCTAGTTTACTCTTGATTTACTATGGTTTATTCACTTATACACTAAGCACTGTGTTGGTTGGTTTCATTTTCTGCTAGTCCAAAGATTTATTTCCATATATGTTCTATATAATATGTAGAAAGACTAGCAGAAAATGGACCGACCGATGCAGGGGAGCCACCCATGAAAATGTAGGCTATCAAAGTTGAATCCTGGATAAAGAAGCACCTTTTTGTAAGTAGACACAGAAAAGTAAGACAGCGGCCCCTGAGCCATAGGGGCTTTGTCCAGCTGTAGCATGTCAGGGTAAAATGTGATGTCCATACGGACCCATATTTAGAGCTGTGTTTGGTCTCTTCCACAGGTGTCTAGAATCAAACTTACCACATTGGAGCTCACTGTGCCTCATTTCTTAGAGTATTTTTATTTCTGCAATCAATACATAATCATAATACATTTTAGGTATGTTCTTTAGATTCTTTAGGGACACAAGGAGCTGTTTTTGTTGAATATGTGTGCATTCAGAGGAAAACAAATTTGAAAGTTGGGAGACATCCTTCAATTTGTATGTGAAACATACTCTTTGAGTATTGATGGAGACAGAGGTATTGATGGACATACCGAGGGGCCAATGAAGATGACTGATAAGAAATGGAGTAGATTTTCCTCTTTCTGGTTTTTCACCAATGTTTTTGGTTCTGGCATGGTTGAAGGGTCATCAATGGGAATCGATAGTCATCTAGCTTCGATTCATGAAGAATTTCACCAAGAATACCTGAAAAATAAGGCATGTCAAAAAACACCTACCAAATTACAGAGTAGCTCATACGGGAACTGTGTATACTGTGGGGATATGGGACTTCAGAATATCATCTTCAACGGTCTATTCAGAGCCATCTCAAAAGCCCGAAACAATTAGAAAATAAGTGGAATACAATTCGACTCCCACCAAACAAGAATATATTCTGAACTGAGCTTCTTATATCATCTGCCAAAAATAAAGACACAGAAAACCAAAGTATCATTGACTCTATAATGTTTGGACTTCACTTATTTATTTTTAGGACTCTTTTACCTAGGGAGCATGAAATGAAAGAATGAAACAGAGATCAAAACTAACTACTTGATATCCTCAAAGCAGGATTCCAAAAGGCTGAGCCAGGTGGAGTCCTGCTCTGAGGCTATCTCATCGAGAAACAGTCATTTTTGGGTAGTTCTCGTGAACCTCTGTCTATATACCAAACAGAGTACACACCAGATACCATACAATGTTTGAACCCTCCCTTATCAGGATAGTACCGCAGTAAATGAGCTGTCCTGTTGACATAGCGCTAGTGGCCTATACAAAAATAGGGGAGTAGGGTGGAGATCAGAGGTCTGCCAGATATGGGGTTATGGGTGGTCAAGTGCTGGGAGTGGACACGGAGGCAGGGGATGGGCACAAAGAGGGTGCTTAGGTAAAAGATTAGGTTGGTGGGTGGGCAGTGGTGGAGCAGAGTAAGCAAGGACAAGCAAATGGGGCCTCATAGTAGGGACTGAGGTTGTAGGGCGGGCCACAGGAAGAATGCCATAATGGCCTGTTTAAGTTTTGGGTATCAAATAAGTACTGGTTGTGAATAAGCACCATGTTAAGGGGGTATTGAAAGTAATCCTAAGCACCAAAACAGTATTCAAATACTGCCGTTAAGGGGGCCGCTACGGTAATATGAAGGTTGGTGATTTAAGTGAGTAGGGCTAAGACCGAGGTAGGTCAGGCCTTTATGGTAAATGTCTATTGGATAGTTGCATGGCTTAACCTATGGGCCAGCAACCATCAGTACTGGAGCCTACTGGTCACTTTATAGTGGAATGAGGTCATTGGAGAGAAATGGTGACTCTTCATTCAACCTCACTCTGTTTCAACTGTGCGATTCCTACTTTATCAAACTGTATAAACATTGGGCTTTCCGAATTCATAACTGATTAATTAACATTAAGAGAAATAAGCACAAGGTTGACTTTAACTTTAATTGATCAAAGTTGGTGATAAATATTTTGAAGTTCCCTCAATATTATGTACCGGTAATTAAAACAAACCACTATGCTATTCTCCATTTCTCAGGGAAATATGCAGGTAGTATAATAAATAAACATCTCCTACAATATTTATCATGTAAGAACAGCTCTCTTGTTTCAGTCATGCTATCCTCTTTCATGATTAGTCTGAAGTACATTGAAAAAGCCAATTGTGAAAGAGTTCTTGAAATTATTAATGATCATTGTTCTTAGAAAATCAAATCAAATAATATATCTCAATATCAAATGACCATTTTCATACTTTCAGTGAAAAAAAGGTCAAGGAAGTAGCTATCAATAAAGAATCTCCTGCATCAAAGAACACATAGAATAATTGTGTCTGTGCAGGTTGGAACCATGGGGGAATATGTATTATGAGAAGAGGAAGAAACCTATAAATGCCAGGGAGTAATGTAGGAAAGATGTCTGCAAATTGTTCTCAGGCAATTAAGGAGTTGTTAAGAAAGGAGAATTCAATCGAGTAGATCCATACCAATACGTAGGTTAAATAGCATGATTAACTTATTACATGACACTCAAGGGAAACCTTATCCAGGATCTCAGCAGTTGTAGCAGTGCAATGATTTGTACTCACTAATGTAGGGTGTTATACCACTATTCTGGCACTTCTGGTGGGTTTATATGCAGCTTAGCCGTGCATTATTCTGCATATACCACACATGTGCATTTTTAGAATTTTTGGTATATACTTTTTCGAGGTCAAGTTGGACTTAGAATATTTTGGGAAATGTGTGGCGGACATACAAAGTCAGTCTAGCCATCTTCTATTGTGAAAAATCGTCCAAACTCGTATGAGGATTGAACCCCGGCCGCAGTGGTGGTAGGCGAAGGCCTTAGCCATAGCGCCACACTGAATGGTGATGAAATCCAATGCGAAAGTAAATAAGTTCTAACCTGCTATGTTTCCAGTCAGTTTTCGTCTTGATTCCAACCTTGACATGTTATAATATCGAAATCCCAAGAAGTTTTCGATCCATAGATGAGGAATGCGTGCTAATTTTCTCCATTTTGTCGATATAAATAAGAATCCATTGATTTTGCCATCGTACGCAAGTTGCGGCCCGGTTCGCTCTGTGCGAAGCCATTGTTTTTGTTCCTTGCCAGGACAGGTACCGCTGTGAATACAGTCACTTTTCATATGGAATCCAACCATGACAAGTCTTCAAAATAAAACATACATATCCTTAGATAGTCTAGATGATCCCTCATTACGTATTATGTCCAATATATTCAAAATAAAAGAGAATCCATTGATTTTTCAAACGGGTCCGAAATTTTCGGCGTCTTTCTTGTACGGCGAGCAGTTGACCTATATCTACATCCGGGCCACTGACACACTTTCGTCGGACAAGGAGGCGGGTGGGAATGGCCGGACCGCGACTCGCTTACGATGGAAAAATCAATGGATTCTCCTTTATTTTGAATATATTGGACATAATACGTATGGAAGGATCATCTAGACTATCTAAGGATATGTATGTTTTATTTTGAAGACTTGTCATGGTTGGATTCCATACGAAAAGTGAGTGTGAACACGGCAGTTCATCTCTTGGCAAGGAACAAAAACAATGGCTTCGCGCAGAGCGGCCACGGGCCGTATCGCTTGCTTTTACAAAATGTCTTCTCGTGGCTATATTCTGTCGATATCAGGTAAGAAATTAATACAAAATGGAGGAAATCGTGGTATAAACCTATTAGGTCATGGATATATGTGACAGGATCTGGGAAAAGGGACCTTATTTCAGGGGGAATAAGGTCCCTTTTCCCAGTGCAGGTCACATATCCATGATCTATTAGCTTAATATGGGGCCATCTTGACAGCATTCAGTAAGGTACTTGAATCACAGCGTCTTGTACAATAGTCTCTAGGCCACAGTAGCACAATGAAGGTGGAACAACACAGTATATATAAAAGGGAAATTGGTCACAATTGCTGCTTTTAAATTAGCTACATCAAATGTGTGCTGCAATGCTTCAATCACCTACCATCGCTTGATATTATATTGATTAGACCCCCTTAAGAGGTTTTAAGGTAAGAAGTAGTTTTAGTAAACCATTGTAATATTGATTGCATAAAAATGGAACCAACAGAAAAGGCCTACAACTCTGATCGTGACTCCACATTTGTTGCATCAAGTATTAGGGTAATATACTGCAAGAAGTACTGCCCCAATGCACCTCCTGACCTGTATAATGACTGGGGCCTAATATCAGCTGGGCCAAAGCCCCAGTGACAGACTCTTATCCTACATGTCCATGTGGTCAATACCTACCCGACATCCGAGGTGGTCAGTCACCATCCACTCGGAAGCAGAGGATGATTGGTTCAGGCGGCCGCAATATGCTCACCAGAGGACGACCCAATAAGTATCAGATACTCTCTCTGTTTGGTTTCTTCTCAGAGGGCTTGCAAACAAAACTCCCGGGCTCCTAAATGAGGGCAACTTACCACTAGACTGACTGGCACTTTCATCCATATCTAGACTTACCACTATGATGGTTTCAGAGGAATGTATTAGAGGGTAGATATTTCAAAAAGAGCTCCATAGTCAGTCACGAAAAAAAAATGTGGATAAGTAGACTTAACATTGTAGCCTGTTTAAGTGCTATGATTTGCAATAGCACCAGTCTCAAATAGACACCAGGCCATGGTGGTTTTAAAATTGAAATTTGCATTATATACTATTCTTGAATAAGTGTTGGTCTTAAATAAGGGCCAGGGATAGAGCAGTATTGGAAACTATAAGTGCCAGGGCACTAAACAGACTACTAGGGTAGATGAAGTTGATGGAACTTAATGAGTGCAAAGCAGATGGTCATGGTTTTGTGTGGTTGGCAATGACAGCATCCACCTTTCAGTACAGTTAGAGTTAAAAGTTAGCAGTCCTGGACTGGTTAGCTCTTATTATTTACTGCTGATTTATGCATGGTTGGATAAACAGGAAGACCTCATCAGAGAACATAGACTGGGAATTGCACCTAGTCTAACTTAAAAAGACAGCTTGACTCAAAGTACCTTACCATAGATGCCAAACTACTTCTGGGACTGGGAAATTCCTGGTAATGGAACTTATAGAACTGAAGGTATTTTTTATATGGTTGGGACATGTAAATGATCAATACATCGACCTATCCGGATAGGTCATTCCCATTATATGTGACTGCCATTGTCTCTTAGTTGCTTATCCCACATTTTCCCCTGATAGCCTGTCATATACTTTAAGATTAAAAAGGTAAACCAAAAAAAAACAGCATTATTATTTTAACCTTTTGCAACTCAAGAATGGTCAGTTCTTGTATCATATATGAACATTGGATTAGAGCTCTGATAGATGCTACACCCCAATATACGGGTAATCTGTTATTTGGGGAAATACCTTTGTTTCCTTTAAAGATTCATGCAACCTGATTGTAATAGCCAGAGGACCTCACTCACATTTAAATAGAAAGATAAGCTATTCATTACATAGATGTGCCTTGAAGTATTTAAACCTTAAAGCAGATCAGAAACCTGATTGTCCCTGACAGCAATAGGATCACAAATCCTTTGTGATGCAGTCCTTTGACACCAAATCCTAAAAGACTGTATTTTGTTTCTAATGATAAGGCAGCTAAGGTAAGAGCTGATCCCTAAAAGGCACATAAATAATCTGAAAAGGTAACTATCCTGTTTCTAGGTGATGTAATGGTCATTCAAGCTTGCAAACCTGCATGCATAAGATAATGGTTGTAATAAAGGTTTGCATTAGAAGGTATTCTATCAATATGATTTCAAATATACAGTAGGCAGTAAAAGAGAGTAAAAGAAATTTCCAGTTCAAATGCACATCATGCCCAGTGGTCGAGCCTAGCCTCCCAGTCATGTGACAAGCCAGGAACAAGCTTTGTCTTGACAGTAGACATGACCAAAGGTCATGTAATTTGTCAAACACCCACCAGACAGCAGCACATGTTCCATATATAGTAATCAAAAAAGCTCCCTGGCACGTATCACCTGGATGCCTTATTGAGATCTGGGGATTATGTCAATATTATCAGGAATGGGAGAGGGAACGGAGAAGTCATCTATTGAGGACATGAGTGCTCTCTATTCACCATTGTGGGTGGCTCAGCCCAAAGTGGTACAGGTTACTATGAAGATGTATACATAGTATTGTAGCCTGTAGTCGTGCATGCAAGTGGAGTGAAAAGAGATCCTGGTGGCCTATTATTGGCAAGCTGTAGCATCATTGAAACTTGCTGAACTACAATTGTCAATTTCCTTATGAGAATCCAGATCAAAATATGGCATCCAGATTGACATTATCCCTTTATCCCTCCACTAGTTACTGACCTTTACTTCTATTAACATCAAGTGATGCTATATGCTGTGGCGCAGAAAAATAGGTATGAGTAATGTCACCAAGAAACTGGACATGTGATGGGGATTACCTGCTTTTGAGGTCTCGGTTCTCTTTTACTCAATTTCACCACTAAGGGACAGAAAGATGTATATATGCATATTTATTAACCATTGATCTAAGGATTTATGCTCCTATGTCTGTCAAATTTTAAAAGTGCAATGTTGCACGCATTTAATGTATGGGCATATAATTGTGTTTCAATTCAGGTAAACGAGACTGGATGCAAGACACCAACTATAAGTACCTAGCATGGGTCTGAGGACCAGCAAAAGAAAACATGAATACATTGTGTGTATTCATTACCAGAAGGAGTTGTGGTGAATGCATCTACACAATATAAACTGGATCTGACAGACTTAGATCAGTAGCACTTGTCTGCATGTAAAGGCAAAGACACCAATTGTGCAAGTGGGTTTTCTACTCTGGTGCTACTCCTGCTATAATGGCCCTGGCATGGCCTCACATTCTCATATATAAAGCCTGACTGTACAACCAACCCTGTGGCCAGCCTCAGTTATCCAGGCCCTACTTCCATTCATACCTGACTTTTACTTGTTTAGTGACCCAGGTAAAATGGGCAATCTAGGGCGCCCATTGTGATATTAGAGACCCTATTGGTCAGGTGGTATTGAATATTCATAATACTTCAGCTGGTACTGATATGTGGGCTCATTGAACAGTCAACCAACTGGAACCAGTGATTTGTCATGGGGAAAGGGCAATGACATAACTCCAGCTGAAAGAGTAGGGTAATTAGCAGTTACAACATGGACTAAAACTCAATGGGCGGCCCAGGCGGTATATTCCAATACCGCCTGGGGGTCAGAGGCTGCCCTGTGGCCAGCATACAAAATGAGGCAGACAATGAACTGTATTAGTAGCCATGTTTGGTCTGTGTGTGAATATGAGATGTGCTTTGAGAAAGAGCAATCTCTACTATGACTTGGTACTAGATGGATATCCATGCCAACCATCATCCATTTTCACACTCAAAGGCCTATCTCCACTAGGCGATATTTGGCCAGAATCGTTCCCGATCAGCTGGGGGAGTCTGTGAGTGTGTCAGCGGGTGTGAGATACCTCTATAATACACCTGTCTGTACAGGGTTAGGTACCAAATCATCTTAAAAAGTAAAACTCTGTCTTTCATGGGGATTATTTGGACCCATATACCTGTAGAGTAGATAGGCCCTTAGGAGCACACATACGCTTTGGTTAGCTTTGATTCTATCAGCTTTTTGCAACATTGTATTGATCTGCATTGGCTTAATTAAAACATCAAAATATTCATACGCTATGGTATGAATCACCACTGTGTGACATGGTCGGTGATATAATAAATTGGGTATTGATCCAACACAATTATGAGATCTGACTTTGAGGCTGCATTTCATAAGGTGCTATCACAACTCAGAAACACTATAATTTGTACACCTGCTTGTAAACACAGTGTGTTGTTGTATGTGAAAGTATTTGTGGATATCAAGGAGTATCTTGTCTCACTGCAATAGGGGTAGTGTTTTAACCCCAGTAGTAGCAGTGGATATTAATAGAAGGTATTTCTGAGTGAGCTATTTCTGAGTGAGCTAAACGAGAATAAATGGATAGTGGATTATGACAAGGTCTTAAGAAAGCCCCAATGTTGGCCAACACTACCATTGCTACAGTGGGGGCTGATCTTAGGCCCTTTTGAATTGACCTCCAGACAACTGTACCTACAACCAGAAGTATAGCCCCTTGTGGAACAACCTCCTTGGATCTGTACTGGCAGGCAGGTGCACTAATCATCAACCAGATATGGTTCAGACTCCCAAAGCACACATTATTTATTGATCATACATGAGATATGATCGGGTACACAGGTGGACGACCCGTGGAGAACCTTTCAGTGAGTGAATATTACTGTAAGGTACTGAGAATGAAGCAGCACAGAAGTGTAAATACTAACACCTACCATTTGTCAGGTCACGTCAGACTCAGCATTAGGCCTAAATTAAAAACTCATGAAAGCCTCAATCTAGTCACAGGGGTGTAGGAAAAGGGGGGCCAGGGGGGCCTTGGCCCCCCAATCATGAAGGAGGTGGGGCCTGAGTATGTCTGGGCCCCCCAATATTTTCCGAAACTCATAAACACAATGGAAAAGAAGCTAAAACTATACATCTCAAATTAGATTATTATGGTGATGTCATAGGGAAAATGGGGGTCTGAGCCTAAAGTCAGATCCAAAATTTACCAAAAGTTACTTTTCTATAAGAATTCTAAATACGCATTATATAGACGCTATCACGCATCAGCCGACAATTCAAGGTGGTCGCGACGGTGCCCTCACCTCTGTAGTCAGGACTTTAGGTGGTCCATCTGAAGATACTTAAGAAGAAAGCACTGAATTGTCCTTCTGAAGACCCAAGGTTGTCATTCTGAAGACCAAATTATGTCATTCTGAAGGTCTAGGGTGGCCTCCAGGAGTATTGAATGTCCTCATTGGTTCCTCAAAATGAAGACCTAAAGTGATACCAATATATAATTATGTTTTTCTAGTGAAAAGGAATCTATGGGGAAAAGCTAACACATTGGTTTATACATTGCTGCAATTCTATACAATAACTTTTATGATACCTCCAAACTTATCTTGATGATGTCTAAAGATACTGAATTATGATACCTGCCATACTTTTGAAAGAAGTAAATAGGCAATACCTGGTTCACTTGTATTGAGTCTGACAGAGCCGAGAGAGATAATCCTCAGACAGACCCAATATTGTGTGAACCTTTGCATCTATTTCATGTTGGTCAGAAATGTTTAAAACATTTTCAAGATAGCATAAAAAGATTATTGTTTACATGTTTATGGTCATTCTGCATGCTACTTCTGGTCATGAGATACGTACGTATGGTGGGTTATGTCAAGGGGGATGTGAGATACGGAGCTCCTAGCTAGGTTGAAGCTATAGGGTGTGCATGTTTCACTGTTCTATACATGAAAAAATCTTTTTTTTAGAGAACTCACCAGACGAACCACTGCTCAGTTTTGAAGCTCAGTGCACCACTAACCGGCTCCGGCAGTGTTTGGTGGGTTGATGGACCACTTCCATTTAGTCCATGCTATAGTAGATAAGGGGCCCAGCAGTTGGTGTATTGAGCCCCTGGGCACTCCACATCACAGTCCCATTCTCTGTAGTCCTGCACTGCGATTCCTCATACAGATCTAGGGAAAGGTCCTGATGGTCAGTTAATTGAATGGAAAAGTCATACATAGGTCTATACATTAACACTTCCTTCAGCCATCACTACTGGGAATGATAAATAGTTCTACAATAGCAGTATAGAGCTTGCCAGGGTGATCTCATTGAGGCCTATCTTAACCATGAGGCACTGGGCAGGTGATCTGCAAGATCACCGGCCAAGTGGTAGAAATACTTTCAAACCAGAGTGCTTAACTCAATATTGTGCATAGAAAATTGATAGTGTTCAATTTTCCGGTGCCAATTTTCCATGTTAGAGCCCTCGGCCCTGCGAGCCTCCAGCATTGGTCCCAGTGCTCAACCCCTCTACACTCCATAGTGATCGGTTAGTTAACCATCTATGAGTATGAGACCTTAGCATTCAGTTGAGATAGTTTGCAGTATGATATGACCGTGGAAAATCCCTAACAATCCCTACTACAATGGATTCAGTAGGCCCCAGACCTTAGACAATGGGAGCATAGTCTGGACAACCGTCCAGTATGAGCCCTGCTTGTAGACTTGTATTACCAGTATCTCCCAGGTGTCCTTGGACATTTTTCTACACATTCACATTGTGCTATAATTCCTGGCTGCTGCTTATAGTTTGAATAGTTACAGCTATGAAGGTCACTTAAGAACTCCATAGATAGCAAAAGGGAGAAAACTAAGGAATCATTATCTCTATAATATTTGAACCTCACTTATACCACCAAATGAAACAACAGATACCAGCCAACGTTTTAACCTTACTTCTATATCATGTTGAGAATGAAAGTTCCTATAGTAAAGCATAGGCAAAGCCATTCCCTGTCAAGGTGCTTAGAGACTCCTAATATACTCAAAATAGACTCCTCTTAACCAGAAGTTGAGGGCTGTTTTACCTAGGAAACATGGAATACAGAGGTCGACTCGAATTACTTCAAACTGAGTGTTTCTTCAAAGCAGGATTCTGCTTGTGAAGAAATATTCAGTTTGGAGTAATTCTCGTGAACCTCTGTCTATATACGATACAGAGTACACAGCAGATACCATACAATGTTTGAATCCTTCCTTATCAGGATAGTACCGCAGTAAATGAGCTGTCCTGTTGACCTAGCACTAGCGGCCTATAGGGAAATAGGGGAGCATAGTGAAGATCAAAAGTCTGTCAGATACAGGGTTACGAGTAGTCAAATGTTGGGAGTAGACATGGAGGCAAGGGATGGGCACAAAGAGGGTGCTTAGGTAAAAGATTAGGTGGGTGGGCAGTGGTGGAGCAGTGCAGAAATGACAAGCAAGTGGGGCCTCATAATAGGGACTGAGGTTGTAGGGTAGGCCACAGGAAGTATGCCATGTTAGCTTGTTTAAGCGCCAGGTCTAAAATAAGGGTTGTCAGTAAAGGAGAACTGAAAGTAATCTTTAGCACTAAAATTGGTATTCAAATAAGCACTGGTCTCAAATAAGTGCTGGGGGCACAGGGGTATTAAAATCTATGAGTGCCCACGCTCTTAAAGGGGCATCTATGGTTATATGAGGGGTGGTGATTTAAGGGTGGAGTGAGAACTGGGGTAGGTCACGTCTTTATGTTAAATGTCTACTGCATGGCTTAACCTATGGGTCAGCAACCATCACTACTGGAACCTACTGGCCACTTTATTGAAGAAAAGGTGGAGGTCATTGGGGAGACTCTCCATTCAACCTTATGTACTCTGTTTCAACTTTGTGATGCTTATATTGTCAGAATGTATAAACATTGTACATTCGTAACTTGATTAATTCACATTAAGAATTATAAGCACTGGGTTCACTTAAACTTTAATTCAACATTGACATCCTATTGGTCAGACTTGATGACAGATTTTTTTTTTGTTCACTCAATATTCTGTACTTGTTGAACTAACCACTTCACTGTAAAAGAATGTCATTGAAATAACAGCACATACCTCAGCCCAAAGGTTACAGAGACCTGTTGTTATTTTCAGAGATTCCTTGTATATTTGTATACCACTGCACTGCCAACTGGGGCTTCTTGTAAAGATGCTTTATAATTATGGTGGTCTACTTTTCAGTTTTACGAAGATCCCTGGTGGATTCAATAGTGTTTTTTTTACAGTGTAGTTTATACTCCATTTTTCTGTGAAATATGCAGGTAGTAGTATGAATAAACATTTCCTGCAATAATTATGATCTAAGAACAACTCGCTAGTTTAAATCATGCTATTTTCTTTGCAATCTGAAGTGCATTAGAAATGCCAATTGCAAAAGAGCACTTATAAAATCAAATCCATTAATTTATGACAATATCAAACGATCATTTTCTTAACTTCAGTGATAAAAGGTCCATGAAGTTCCTGTTATTAAAGAACCTCCTGCAGAAGTAAACAAATAGAATATGTCTGTTCAGGTTGGAATGGGGGGATGTGTATTATGATAAGGGGAAGAAACCTAGAAATGCCAGGGAGTAATTCAGAAGAGAAACATAGAAATTGTTTGTTCTCAGGCAATTTAGGGGTTGTTATAAAAATTAATTCGATCTTACTCTTACTGAGTAGATCGAGTGGTCCATACCAATATCTATGTCAATGAAGATGGTTAATAATTAACTTATTTCAAGACACTCTAGTGAAACCTAATCCAGGATCTAAATCTGCAATCAGTAGCTGCGAACACTATATTGTCATGGCTGAGATAGCTCAACCTATATATTGATCACATAGGAGAGGTGACACCCAAATTATAGCATCTTGTACAATAGCCGTCAGGGCACACAGGCACAATAAAGGTAGAACAACACAGCACATATAGTAGGGAAATAGGTCCCAGTTACCAGTTAAATGTGTGCTGTGATGCTTCAAACACCCTCTAATGCTTGATATACTAAGTATTGGTTTGACCCCTTTAAGAGGTTTTAATGTCGGAATTAGTATTTACAAACCATAGTAATATTGATGGCAAAAAAAAATGGAATCAACAACATAGTCCTAGCTACAACTGTGGTACACTCCCTTCTTGATTAACAGTTGACTCTACATTTGTTGTATCAAGTATTACGGTAATTTACTGCAAGAAATACTGTCCATCTTGTCAATAGCTACCCGACATACAAGGTGGTCAGTCACCATCTGCACACTCAGAAGCAGAGGATGATTGGTTCAGGCTGCTGCAATATGCTCAGCTGGAGGTCGAATCAATAAATATCAGATACTGTATCTGTGTTTGGTTTCCTCTCAGAGGGATTGCAAACAAAACCTATATGGGGGCAACCTACCACCAGTCTGACTGGTATTTTGATCCATATCAAGTGAACCAATGTGATGGTTTCAAAGGACTGTATTAGAGGGTAGATATTTCAAAAAGAGCTCCATAGTCAGTCATGAAAAAAAGATATGGATAAGTAGACTTAACATAGTATCCTGTTTAAGTGCTATGGTTTGAATTAGCTCCGGTCTCAAAAGAGACGATGTGACAGGGTAGTATTAAAATTGAAAATTGCACTATAGATTATATCTTGAATCCATAAGCGCTGGTGTTGTTTAAGGGCTGGGGATAGAGGGGTATTGAAATCTATAGGTGCTAAGGTCACTACAGTAGGTGAAGTTTGGGATAAAATGAAGTGCGAATGGACAGAAAAGCCACTGAGATTGAGGATCATTTTTTTTGTAAGTCACTTGGAGTTCAATGAGTACAGAGCAGCTGGTGGCATTTTTTGTGGGGTTTGGCAATCACAGCATCAAACTTTCAGTATGGTTAGAGTTAAAAGTTAGCAGTTTTAGACTCATTAGCTTTCATCAAGAACAATTTATTGCTGAGCCATGCATGGTTGGATGTCACCACAGACAAAATTGGTGACCACCACCCCAAACTTGAAATTGCACCCAGTATAAAACAGAAAGCTTGACTCAAAGTTCCTTACCAGAGATGCCAAACCCACTAGTTCTGGACCTTGAAAATCCCTGCTAATGGAACTTATAATAGCAACTGATGGTATTCCTCTTATGGTTAGGACATGCCAATTGCCAAAATGAGTGAGAGATATTTTCAGATGAAAAAAGAACAAGCAATGATATAAACTGCAGAAAGGGTGGTTAAGAGAAAACCAATAATATTTTGATCGATATCACATGTGACAACGCTTATGTCTGAATTGCTAATCCAACATTTTCTCTGATACCCTGTCATATACATGAAGATTAGATATGTAAACTACAAATTACAGCATTATTTATTCAACCTTTGGCAGCTCAAGAAATGTCAGTTTTGCATCATATAAACTTTACACTAGAGATCTAATAGGTCCTGCAAAACAATATTTGCCTAATCTGCTTTTTGTGGGAACACGTTTTCTACCCTTTAAAGATTCATGGAACCTGAGTGTAACAACAAGAGTACCTGTCTCACATTTGAATAAGAAAATAAGTGTTCATTACATAGATGTGCCTCTAGGCATTTACACCAAAGCAGATCAGAGACCTGATCATCCATGACAGCAAGAGGATCTCTAATCCTTTGTGCTGCAGTCCTTTGACATCAAATCCTAAAAGGCAGTATTTTGTTTCTAATAACAGACAAGCTATGGCTTGAAGGGGAAGGTAGTATCATATACCATTTTATTATTCCATAAATTGTAACATATTATTGTATTAATCAAAGAATGTATAAGAAATTAATACATAGGTTGGTTCTAAGAGCTAAAAGAGTGCTCATGCTCCACTGCACACCAGCCAGGTCAGTTATACATAGTTTACAACATCAAAGACAGCGACCTCATGGTCCACTGCACAATATAATGATTCTGAGGGTCTAAATCAGCGACCTCATGGTCCAGTGCACAAACTAATAACTTGTAAGTGAATGCAAACGGCCGTCACGGGTGCCTGGGCACCGCCGACGCCGTCATGAGTGTCTCAGCACCCAAACACTGAACAATAGGTTACATAAGCACAATGCCATAACCTTCCGGTCACTCTAGCGTCGCTTCTGAGCAACCTAGGTCAAATACCAAAGCATTTATGGAAAGCCCATAATTAGACGGTCAAAATGAGCCCAATAGCAAGGCGGAACTCTTATTATTAAAGAAGTTACGCCATGGGGACTGATTCAACCTCCGAATGCGCTACAGATGAACCAATGCGAGTTACGCGCCTGGCAAGTGGGCATTAGTAACTTGGCATATTCACCTCCGCGCATGCCCAAAATGGCGGTTGTAACGGCGTAAACTTTCGAGATATGAGGGTTTGAAGTTACAGAACCGACCAGGACAATGGGGGACATAGCGGCGTCCATGGGGGTCCTTTGTGCACTCAAACAATTGCAGAGTTAGGCAGATGCCACTGGCCCCAGTCAGTCTGAGGTGCAATGCCAAGATTTGGTACAAATAGCCTGGCTGCACCTCCTAGAAATCAGAATCTCCAGAACCGCTCTAGAGGTAACATCTCCAGTCAACTCCTGCTTCCTGCTATACCTCTACACTATGGTGAAACTATGCTAGACAGGCATAGGATTCCATCATTAGTGGCCAGAGGGTATCTTCTACAAGACATCCACCAGAGGGTAAAGTTATTCATTATTACATTATTCCTCTAAGCAGCAGGTCAGGAGCTAGATGTGGGAACCCACCTAGAACTATGCTGGACATTGTATTATTATTACCTCACAGGTGGAGTGGAACAGAACATTATACTCTATGAACTATTGTATATTTACTGTATGTGGAAATTACCTGCATATTAACATCTGTGTTATTGATATTTCTTACATGTTGCCTAAAGCTGAATAAACCAGTGATAACTGGAATTAACACTATTTTATAAGAGCTTGTTGGATTTACACTATATACCACTAGTCATATGATATTTCTCATATGACAACTTGATCATGCACAATTACTAGTATGACAAAGTGGTGGAGAACCCGGACAGTAGCAGCTGATCACTAAAAGGTATGTAACTATTAAAGAGGTCAGTAAGAATAAAATGTCTTGTTTCTATGTGAAATATTGGTTGTTCAAGCTTGCCAAATTGCAGGATAATGGCAGTAACACCCCATACCCATGCTGATCTGTCATTCTGATCTATTAGATGAGGGGGACACAGGCTCAGCCAATATGGAAAGGTGACAATTAGCGAAATTAATACAAAGTAATAAACAAGGTTTGCATTAGAAGATAGTGCCAGCCTAGGCCTATAGGACAAACTACTGATATGCTGTTTTTTCTGAGCAATAGTTGAATTCAGATATTCTATCAATATACTTTTATGTATAGAGTCAGCAAATAAAATATAGTAGCAGTTTTTAAGGTCCTAATCATGCCCTATACTCCAGCCTGGTCTCTCAGTCAAGTGACAAGCCAGGAACAGGCTCTGCCTTGACAGCAGACATGACCCAAGGTCATGTAGTTTGACAAACACCCACTAGGCAGGAGCATATATGGGGATCAAACAACTTCCCAGCATGTATCATCTACTGAGTGGATGCCTTATTGAGATGAGGGCACTTCTCTGGATTATGTCAATATTATCGGGAATGGGAGAGGGAAGGGAGAAATCCTTTATAAAGGACATTAGTGCTCTCCATGCACAATGGGAGGGACTCAGCCCAACGTGGTTCATGGTATGCTGAAGGTGCATAGTATTGTAGCCTGCAGTAGTGCATGCAAGGGGAGGGAAAGAAAAGAGCTACCGCTGGTTTACCGTTGGCAAGCTGTGGCATATTTGGAACTTGCAGAACTTCGGTTGTATGTAAAGAGATTCAAGATCAAAATTTGACACCTAGATTGACATTATTTCTGTTTCCCTCAACCCTCCACTAGTTACTCACTGTTACAAGTTTGCATCATGAAGAGATACTGTATGCAGTGGCAAAAGAAATAGGTATAAGAAAAGTGGTCAAGAAATTGCATATGTGACTGTGATTACTTGCTTTTTGAGTCTGAATTCTGCTTTACTCAATTTCATCTCAATGCCATGGCTGGAGCCAGATTTTTTCCGAGACCTGGTTAAGGCTCAGCCAGCACTGCATTTCTGATGGTTTGTACTTGTAATAGGACAAGCGGTTACCTAGCAACAGCTGATTTTAGCTAGCAATTTGACACCTAGATTGACATTATTTCTGTTTCCCTCAACCCTCCACTAGTTACTCACTGTTACAAGTTTGCATCATGAAGAGATACTGTATGCAGTGGCAAAAGAAATAGGTATAAGAAAAGTGGTCAAGAAATTGCATATGTGACTGTGATTACTTGCTTTTTGAGTCTGAATTCTGCTTTACTCAATTTCATCTCAATGCCATGGCTGGAGCCAGATTTTTTCCTAGACCTGGTTAAGGCTCAGCCAGCACTGCATTTCTGATGGTTTGTACTTGTAACACTCACCTGTAAAGGCCAAAAAGACTTATTCATTAACCATTTAAAACAACAAACTACAAACCATTAAAGAACAAACAACAAACAACCTCTTATAGTTATAGTAGAGCAGCAAGTCCTTCAAAAGAGCCATATTTTAGGAGTTTAATTCTTAAGATTACTGATAGCTATAAGTTATTTTTTTATGTTGTCCAATGTCTCTGGGTATGGAAAAGTGATGTTTGACCAATGAAAGCTCGTGCAGTCACTGAGAAATCTGCAATTCTATACAACCATCTCTTGAAATTTTTTAAGAGCTAAATTACATATTGATCACCCAGTTCTGGCACTAATATTCATCTTACAACAATTCCAAAGGTACCTACCCCCCATAAATTGGACCCAACAATCGCATTGGAGCCAATTATTTGTTGCTAGGACAAGCGGTTACCTAGCAACAGCTGATTTTAGCTAGCAACGGACCCTTTCCGAGACAAAGAAAGACCATTCATAGGAATGACTTACAGAATGGAGATCATGGATATTGTTTCTCAATTTGCTATTCAGAAGATCCATGCAATTGTAAAAAAGGCAATATTGTACCAAAATACAGTGTGCTGATCAGAAAATATAGAAAAAAAATGATAGACCTATAGCAAGTATGATGAAAACATGCAACTTCAGCATTATCCTCTATTGGCAAAATATTCTTTACTGGACAATTGTAGTGTGTCTTATATCCTGAAAATGATGAAATGAGAATACATCTGAGGATTTACTCTACTTGTGGGGCAGTGATTCCTTAGCAACAAATTTACATAGCAACTTATACAGAGGAGCTTGTTCATAGACAAATATGTATCATTGTGAAGAGAGTTAACCATCATTGGACACAATTCATTCAGAACTGATTAGATCTTGTTAGAAATATCCCTGGAGTAATAGAAAATGTGTCAGATAGTTGTTCAATACTCAAAGAGTTGACACTTGCTTAAACCTTGCTAGCTTTTGCTTAGCAAGTGGTGAAACCTTGCTAGCTTTTGTTTAGCAAGTGGCTCACCAACTGACAACTGCTCTACTCAGATATGAAAACATGATTATGGAACCCATCGATTTATAAAGAAAATAAATCTTTGTTAAAAGTCAATATATATTGATACATGGTGTAAGGGTGACCTCGGGAATAGAACCAATGTTTGTGAAATGAATACGAAAATGACTGATTTGTAATCTGTATGTAATTTCCTTTCATATGATACCATGATACCTGGCATTACCTATTGAAAATGATTATTGATGGGACCCAGAATAATGTTATTAGATACTTTAAATGCTCTCCTCATAGTGCATTAATGTACTAGCCATATTTGACCTGGTAGTGCATTAATGCACTAGCCGGCTGGAAAGAGTTAAAAAGACATAGACCATCTGTCTGACACCAGTGATCATCATCTACATGATGGAAACATCCATATAAAAATTAAAATTCTATCCAGATATGTTCAAAGTGAAGTGATGGAACTACTATAGCCTACATATTTCAGGGTAGGCACTGACGTAACTCCCGTTCGCGGTTCTGGCCGCCACAGCCACTCATAGTGTGATTAACCCTTTGAGGGACACTTTTTACCTCACCTATCTTCAAAAGTCGATTCTGAAGCTATTTATTGGAATATCAAGACAATTAGGGTGTCATATTAACGGGCTTGATGAGATCTATCACATGCATATAAGTTATCAATGATTGGTTGAGGAAAGAATAAGGGTTTGGTCAAGTGAAATTAAAGCCCAACTTTGGAGGCATTTTATTGTATGAAGATCAAGTTGCTCATAAAAATAACTAGTTTGCATGTGTTCTACGGTTAAAAATGTTATAGAATATGCCTTAACATTTCCATTTAGACATGGACCACTATGTTTTATAAGCAACCCCAACATCCTCACCTACAAGCTCTGAGAGGGGTAGGCTGGGACCACCTCCCACACCTCCCACCCCCCCCCACACCCCCACTGCACCACTACTCTAGCCTAGGTCCTTCACTCCAGGGGATACATGGTTTTTCTTCTGTAGTACTGACCAGTAGGTCCTTTTAGTGAACATCTTAAGAGAGGACTGTGTCATACTAGTTATTGGCATGATCAAGTTGTCATATGAGAAATATCATAAGACTAGTGGTATATAGTGTAATTATCTCAAGGCTCTTATAAATAGTGTTATTTCCAGTTATCACTGGTTTATTCAGCTTTAGGCAACATGTAAGAAATATCAATCATACAGTAGTTAGTATGTAGGTAATTTGTACATACAGTAAACATACAGTAATTTATAAAGTACAATGTTCAGTTCCACTCCACCTGTGAGGTAATAATAATACAATGTCCAGCATAGTTCTAGGTGGGTTCCCACACCTAGCTCCTGGCCTGCTGCTTTAGAGGAATAATGTAATAATGAATAACTTTACCCTCTGGTGGATGTCTTGAGGAAGATAGCCTCTGGCCACTAATGATGGAAACCAATGCCTGTCTAGCATAGTTTCACCATAGTGCAGTGGTATAGCAGGTAGCAGGAGATGACTGGAGATGTTACCTCTGGAGTGGTTCTTGGTGTTCTGACTTCCTGGAGGTGCAGACAGGCTATTTGTAGCAAATCTTGGAAAAGCACCTCCAGACTGACTGGAGCCAGTAGCATCTGCCTAACTCTACAATTGTTTGAGGGGAGTCTTTCATGTGTCACAGGGGGACAAAGGACCCCCATGGACGCCGCTGTGTCCCCCTTTGTCTTGGTCGGTTCTGCATCTTCAGACCCTCATAACTCGGTCGTTTATGCGTTTATAACCGCCATTTTGCGCATGCGCGGAGTTGAATATGCCAAGTTTAGAATGCCCGCTGGATAGGCGCGTAACTCCCGCCGGTTTGTCTGTAGTGCACTCAGAGCTTCATTCAGTCTCCATGGCATAACTTCCTCAATAATGGGAGTTTCGCCTTGATCTTGGGCTCATTTTGACCGTCTAATTATGGGCTTTCCATAAATGCTTTGATATTTGACCTAGCTTGCTCAGGAGCGACGCTAGAGTGACCGGACGGTTATGGCGTCGTGCTTATGTAACCCATTGTTCAGTTATTAGAGTGCTCAGACACTCATGACGGCATCAGCGGTGCTCAGGCACCCGTGACGGCCGGTTGCATTCACTTACAACTTATTAGTTTGTGCACTGAACCATGAGGTCGCACACTGAGACCCTCATTTTTATTATATTGTGCAGTGAACCATTAGGTCGGAGCCTTTGATGTCAGAAAACTCTGTCTAACTGACTTGGTTTGGTGTGCAGTGGGGCATGAACGCTCTTGTACAAAGTTTGAGCGCTCTTATAGCTCTTAGAACCAACCTATGTATTAATTTCATAGATATTCTTTGATTAATACAATAATATGTTAGAATTTATGGAATAATAAAATGGTATATGATAGAATACTCCGTCTCCCCCGAGAGAATGCGAAACTCCGTCATTTCGCCGAGGGAATGTACAATTTATGCAATTTTACCTTATTTTTTGGAGTTATATACTGTTTGTAAGAGGATTTGAAGTAATGGGGAGTGCTTCAAATGCAATTTTTGTGGTAGAGCTTTGTCAGTATAAACAATTTTCTCCTGGGTATAAGTACATTTCCGAGTTTCTATATCTTACCATACCTGAGCTTTTTTGTTTATGTAGCATCAATTTTGGGTACAACTTTCCATTTTTATGTACAACATACAATTTGGCAAAATAGTGTGCAATTTTGGCATTCAATGTTCAATTTAGCGTGCAAATTGAACATAAATGACAATTTTAGTGTGCAAATTTACAATTTCGTGTGTAATTGCGTTCAATTGACAATTTCAATATGCAAATATATAATTTTTGCGTACATTTGGCAATTTAAGTGTGCAAATATATAATTTTCGCGTATATTTGGCAATTTTAGTGTGCAAATATATAATTTCGCGTACATTTGGCAATTTTAGTGTGCAAATATACAATTTCGCGTACATTTGGCAATTTTAGTGTGCAAATATATAATTTCACGTGCATTTGGCAATTTTAGTATGCAACTATATAATTTCGCGTGTATTTGGCAATTTTTGGTGTACAAATATATAATTTTTGCGTACATTTGACAGTTTCAGTATGCCAATATATAATTTTGCGTTCAATTGATAGTTTCTGTATGTACATATATAATTTTGCGTACAGCTTGGATACACCTAGAAATGTTGATTTCTAATCTGATTTCAGTGTATGAATTGGGTACAGACATACAGTATAATGTGCAACATACAATTCAAGTGTGTAAATTTGGTACAAACTTACAATCTAGTGTGCAAACATACAATTTTAGTGTGCAAATTGGGTACAAGCGTACAATCTGGTGTGCAAACATACAATTTTAGTGTGCAAATTGGGTACAAACGTACAATCTGGTGTGCAGCATACAATTTTAGTGTGCAAATTGGGTACAAGCGTACAATCTGGTGTGCAGCATACAATTTTAGTGTGCAAATTGGGTACAAACGTACAATCTAGTCTGCAAAATACAATTTTAGTGTGTAAATTGGGTACAAACGTACAATCTAGTTTACACTATACAATTTTAGTGTGCAAATTGGGTACAAACGTACATTCTAGTTTACACTATACAATTTTTGGGATTTGAGACAAATTTTTCCGAGGGCCGGAAAAACAAAGTACTTCATGTACAATAGGCTTGTTTGTCTCTGAGTTACTCATTGATTTTGCTATATGGGTGTATTAATTGGCAATTTCGGCAGTGGGCCGCTGCTTAATTGACTTTTCCCCTAGCCTCTTGAGTATGTGTCCCTGAAAGAGATTTATTTGGTGAGTATCTTAAGTAAACATGTTTTATGTCAACAATTTTCTCAACAAATTTTTTTTTTTCATTCATTTTTCCAACAATTTTCTTGGATACCTAAAGTGTGTTACTTTAAGTAAACCTTGGCATAGTATACAAGTGCTAGTGGGTACAAAAACTGTCTTAGTTATCTACCTGCATTCATGTATATTAATGTTAGATTTGTACAATTTACAATTTGTAATTTGCAATTTCGCAATTCTGCGCGTACATGCGCGCATTAATCATCAATTTTGTGAGAATACCATAGATTTTCATATTATACATCAACAAGTGGCTGTGTATATATATTTTTTTTTTTTTTTTTCTAATACTTTGATAATTTCATTTGACAGTGGAGGTGTGTCAGGAGTGAGATGTGAGTCTCCTCCCTGGTGTGCTCATGCAGTGGTGGCACTTGAGGTGTTAGGTGCCAGATTCTGGCATGTGTCTGTGTGAGTGCCTAGCTTGGTGTCAGTGGACAGTTCAGGGTGGGGGGGGGTGTGTGTGTGTCCATTTAAGGAGTGTGTGGCTGGTATTGGAGTATCAGTTCCTCTCTGGAAATCACTGCTGTAGCACCATGGCCCATCTACAAGCTCTCTTTGCTTTGCCTGTCCCCCAGGTGATGGAGGTGGGGAGTCCAGTTAGGGCCCTGGTGGAGGCTAACCAGACCATCCATTATGGTTACATAGTGAGGAATTTCAAGGAGATCATTGAGCATGGTGATGTGTTGGTCTGTAATTACTCCTGCCACTATTTCTTAGGCTCAGCCTTGCGTCGGGGGGCCACTGTGGCCCTTCTGACTAGGGCCTTGGGTAATATGGGTTTCTGGCCCATGGACTATAACTTCGGGCCGCGGGAGCGAGTGCTATGGGATTATCTGTTGGCGGCGTCCCTCCTCGATCTTGCGGCATCCGGGGATCCATCCACGGCTGCCGAGTATGGACTGGGGATGCTGGAGGCCCGGCTCGTTGAGTGGGAACAGGATCACGGCCATATGTATGGCTCGGACTCGGACTCGGACTCTCCCATTGATGTTGAACCCGAGGATCTGTGGTAGGATCCCACCTGACTGAAACCTAGGGTGTAAAAACCCACCATCCCAAAGGCCCTTTTCAGGGCCGGCAAATTGTCCGAGAATTTCTGAATACTGTCTCTGATGTGTTGTCTCCTGGTGGTGGACTGGGGGCAGCCTAGGCTGTGGGCAGTCTAGGCTGTTTCCACAGTCACCGGGGAGGGCTGGTGGTTTAGAAAATTAGCAATAGTCTGGATGTTTGACCTTGCGGTCTCCTCCTGTTGTTCGTCAATAATTATATCTGTTGTATTTTCCAGTGCTGTCATGGTCACTGGGCTGGTGCCACAATCATTCTGGAGAAGCATGGAGTAGTACAGTCCTTTGTTTTTAAGGGCTGGTATAGTACTGAACCTAGTGCACCAAGGTAGGTGTATCACCTGAGGGAGGTGATAAGCAAATTCTCCTCTCTGTGTTGTTATAACTGCTGGTCCATTCCAGGTAAATATAGCCTTAGGTAGTGGGAAGGTTTTAACCACTATATCCTTATAGGTAGGGGCAGCTGCTGATTTAATCTCATCAAATTCATGTGGTATTGGCCTCAAGGGTAGCGCGAAGTTTGAGTCTCCACAATATATTTTAAAATATATTGTGGGATTTGTGCGCTTGGCCACATTTTTCTTGCCACAGTGTGTCTGTGCAAATTTCTTAAGGTACTTAATTATTCTGTAGGCTGAGTAGATGGTCAGGGTGAATAATATAGCAATTATCAGGGTGTGGGTTTCCTGAATTGTGAGGAAAGGGGTGTGGGTTTCCTCTGTAGGGGTTAATTTGGTAGGATTCTTATCTGGGAGCAATTTGTGTAGGGGCAGCTCGGTGACTAGTCTGAATGCTTTGGCTGTAGGCAGGTAGGCTACAGTCCCTCCTAGTCTGTATAATTTGAGTAGTATGTATACTATAAAAATGTGAGCTGATATCCCTAGGATGAGTGCTAAGCTTTGGAAGATTGGATGCTCTGTAACTCGACGTAGGTATGATTCCTCGTAGCGCGTTTCCATTTCCTTATTAAGGTTGGAGGCATCTTTTAATACTGTTTTGGCAAAGGGCTCTAAATTTAGTTGAGTAATATCATCCATGATTGGATTTTCCTGTAGTTTTTCTAAGGTTCTAGAAAGGTTTACTACTGGGAAATTTGGAAGATTCTCTCTTTCATCTGGTTTGGTTTCAGAAATTTTGTTAAGTGCTGCCATGAATGGTAAATTAATTGTCTTGAGAATGTAATGAAATGATAAGGTTGAGTTACAGGGCAACCTTGTGTTTGGAAGAGAAAATTCTCCTACACTGATCGTGCACCCACAGGGTACACCTATGATTGAGTAGGACTGGGCTTTTCGAGTTTCAGACGTTTTACCATGGCAGTTGATAAAGTAATGGGGTTCATTAGTAGCGACCAGATACTCATCTTCAGAAATGGAAATAGCATGGGTGGTAGGTGCTTGCAGTGGTGAAACTGTAAACTTGCAATGTTCCTTAATCTGTTGAGCCTGGTTAGTAAAAATGGCTACAGGGCATGTAGGCCTGTGTTTATAGATTCTACCATTTACATCTCTGCATACCTTTACTGTAGTACCTTCACATGCCTGCATATCTGCTGAGTCCAATTCGATGAATAATGATTCATCGTAAGATACTGCTAGAAACTCAGTTGTGGTTTGCAACTTGGTGACTCCTCTGGTGGGGGTCTCCTGTGTGTCTATAGGCATGGGTGATGTAATCATTTGGTACAGTTTGAAGGTTGAGGTGGTAGATTGTATTATAATGTCCAGATGAATATATATATGGTGAGCTGAGTAAGTGTATGAGGTCAGCTTCTGTGAATAATAGAAATCTAAGTCATTAATTGCGACTTGTGCTCCAGGGTGTGTGATCCTAAGTTTGTTATTAATGTCAATTAAGTATCTAGCAAGGTCTGAGGGTGGTACTATATCAGGGGTTAGGATTCCTGATGATAGCATCCTCAGGGCTGCATTTGTCCTTTGCAATGATTGAACTGTATTCATTCTTGCTGCTATGATAATTAATGCATCATTTAATACTTGCATTTTCTCCCTTTGAGTTTTCTCGTGCCTTGAATATGAGTCAAGTGACCTGGACATGTTAGAGGCCCACAGGTTGACGGTGTCACCTATGGTGTTGATTGTGCTGTCTAGTACCTTCTCATCTTGGATGTATGCTTTAACAAACTTATCTTGTCTGTCTGTGATCTTTTCAATGAGATTAGCTGCTTCCTGATCTTGTTTAGCAAATTTTCTTAGTATTTCATCTATGTTCTTGAGCTGTCCCATTACTTGGTTTACATCTTCTACTGTGGCTAGACCTAGCACACCGCGAAACAGGGGTGCTAGAAAACCCAGTATGGCCTCTCTTTTGGCCTTGTCCAATGTGTTTATGGGGTTGGATAAGAACAATTTGATGGAGGCTAGTGTTTCATTTATCTCCTTGTCTGCAATTTCCAGCAAGGTGTCTAGCTCCTTAGCTTGTTGGATAATTTGGCCAGAGGTATGATCTTGTAGAGTAGGAGTGGTCAAGTGGAGTATTCTATCCCTTATGGATCCTTGGGTAACGGGTGCCCGAGGTATCTTGTAGGGGATAGCTAACAACAGAGTTGTGGTTGTATGTCCATTGACCAATGGTTGAGGGCTAGGTTTGAATACTACTCCTATGTTTTGTCTCACCACAGGTGTATAACCTGCAGTAAGTGGTTCTATAGTATATAATAACAGCATAGTTAGCAGTATGGGTGAAACTCTCAGTCTCCCCATGGTGCTTGTGTAAAGCAAGTTTTGCTGTTTAAAGTCTTGTCAAATTTGTAGTGATTTGGTGCTGGTAAAGTCTAAGTGTATGGTGCAACACTTTAAATGAAGTGGTTCAAACTGTACCTTTGCAAGATTGAGCTGTCTTGGCAATATGTCCGGTGAGTCTATAGAGATTGACCAGTAAATGGTAAGGTCAGGTAGAAGGTGAAGTAGGTGTGTTCTTTATCCTAGTGCAGTCTCTCCTAATGGAGAAGTGGGCTGGCTAATTCCCAAGTGGGGTCCTGTAGACTTGTGTTCCAGACTGCAGCTGGATGAAGACTGATGGTGGGCTATGGTCCACAGTGCTTCTTATGTAGCCTACCCTACCCACATCCATTGTGGGCCTGGTATTGTTTCTCTGGAGTCATGTACCTAATCTCCAGTGTCTGCAACTGTGGGGTTCTATTGTGTGATCTGTGTACTGGTAATTAGCTCCTCCTGTCATCCAGGACAGCCATTCATGACCGTCTAGACAGTTGTCTGAGGGTAGCTTATAAGGTCAATTGATCTCTCTAGACTGCTGTGTTGGCATAGCGCGCTCTTTCATGTGGGGATTAGGCTTTAGACACTCCATTGTGTTACCCTTACTCTTCTTAGACTTCATGTCTGCTTTACTTGGGGGGTCCCAGTCTTTGACCCTTTCAGAGGCAATAACCTACTGATATATGTACAAATTTGATTGGCTTTATATACATATAAGTAATTCATTATCAGTCACACATGTCTTATGTGTGGATGAAGAGAATTTGTAATACATTTTGAAAATCTTATGTTCTTTTGGTATCTCAATCTTGTTTCTAATTTCTTGAAACTGCACCACACCTAGATGTCTTTCTTAGTATGTGGTGTGCAGGCCTAGGCTTGATAGGGCCTATGCCTGTGGTTTCTCTTGTAAGGGTGATATCATTTTTGTTCCTTACAATTTTGCTGTAGTATTTGGCCTCATGTGGAATAAGCCTGTGTGCAAATTCATTGTTTCTGACAGCCACAACCTTTTTCAGTCTGTCTATGTGCACTGGTCTGGCCACCAATAGATTGGTGTCCAAGTTTTTGAGTTTGGCACTTGTCAAACTAGGTCTGTCTACTACAACATATGGTCCCATAAAAAGGGGTTGAAGTTTCTTACACTCTGTGTTGGTCAGGATTCTTGGTATGTTTAGGTACACCATGTCGGTGACCTTGATTTCCTGTGGTGTAAGTTTCTTATCATATCTATCCTTCCTTTCCTTTTGTAGCTTGGCGACCCTTTCTATAGCTTTCCTCCTAGAGGTATCCTGATTTGTTATCATGTTGGCTACATGGTCTGCTACGGTGGATATGTCTTCCTGTATTCCCAGCCCTAAGTCCATTGGGGTGGCTGGGTTTCTTCCATGGAGTAGGAAGAAAGGGGTGAATCCTGTGGTTTGGGATTCTGTGTTATTTAATGCAAAGGTTATGGGTTCAATAAATGAATCCCAATTGTTTTGGTGCTTTGAGCAGAATGCTCTGAGCGCTGTGCCTATGCTAGCATTGAATCTCTCTACAAGCCCATTTGATTGTGGCCTGTATGGTGAGGAGAATTTATGTTTGATCTTGAGGTGTTTAGTTAACTTTGTGAACTTTGCACCTGTATAACATGTTCCATTGTCTGTTTGAAGAGTGGCTGGTGTTCCATGATGACAAATTATGTTCTTGTAGAACTCTGCTGCTGTTGTTTCAGCTTTTAAGTCAGTAGTAGCCCAAGCTGTTGCATATCTGGTAGCATAATCTATGCAGACTTGTATATGTTTGTTTCCCCTGGCAGTTGTGGGAAGTGGCCCCACTGCGTCTAGGTTTAGGAACTTCATTGGTGAAGTCATGTACTCTCTCACTGTCATTGGTGTTTTGTGTGAGTGTACTTGCCTTTTTGCTGTGAGGCATGTGTGGCAGGTGGAAACATATTTTGTTGTGTCTGCTAGCATAGACTTCCAATATACCCTAGGTCGGAGTGCTGACAGCATCCTACTTGAACCAAGATGGCCGCCAGTAGGTGAGTCATGGAAATACTGTAGTGTACTTGTTACCCATTGCTGTGGTATAACAATTTGAAGTGGTACAGTATTGGTTTTTCTCCAATTTATGGGGCATATATGGACTAATGTACCATTTACCAAGGTGTATGTCTGGCCTTGGTTGATGATTCTATTTCCTTGTGCTTTTGGTGCAGGCAAGGTCCCATCCTCAAGATATTGTATGAGGGGCAATAGGTCCTTGTCTTTCCTTTGTTCCAAGCCAAGGTTCGTACCTGAGATGGATGTGTCGGGAATCTGATCCAGTAGTTGATTTATATCTAGCACATGTTGTTTTATTCTGTCTCTTTCTTTTTCTTTTTCATCGACTATTGGCCTATCTTGTGCCTTTTGTTGGGGTGTGTCACTCTTGTTTTGGTGTGTAGGCTCCTTTGGAGGGCCTATTCTCGCCTTGGTGGGAGTGGCAACCTTTTTCTTTAAAGGCACAATTTGCTTTTTGTCATTCTTCCTTGTCTCAGAGTTCCTTGATTTAGTAGATGCAGTGTCTTTTGTGACATTTTTCCTGGCAGGTGGGGTTTTGGTAGGTTTGTTTCCTGTGACCTTTTTCTCATTCAGAATAGTTTGTGATTGTGTGGGGGGTTTTGGTGTGCCCTCCTGAATCATTTCTCTAGTCTTTGAGCGTGTGGTCATAGGACACAAATGGTTTGATGTTTCCTCTCCCTGCATTGGTTCAAAGAATCTGACTGATTTGGAAGTTGCTTGAGTGATAGCATATATTGTGTCTTCTGAATCTTCATCATCTGAATCAGGTGGGGTGAAGGGTGGCTCCTTAGGAGTTGCCTTCAGCATCTGATTGAGTGATGAGAATTCAATAGGCTGGAAGTCATTATCTGGAAAGAGTTGTGAGTATTCTCTCTCACAGTGGCAAAACACATAGTGTGTAGATTGCTTCAAGATACCCCTAATGGGTGTCTCTGGCCTTTCAATGGTGTTGGGCGGATCATCCCTTTTGAATGGTACTTTCTTTGTTACTTTTGCAAACTTGGTTCTACTGGCTGCTCTAACTCTCCTTGGTGGGGGTGGAGGGTTAGTCATGGGTCCAGAGTCTGGGTATTCTCTTCTAGACATAGCATCTGGAGGTATGTTATCATCACCTTTCACGTGTTGGATGGTGAATGAAAATTGTTGTATGTCTAGAGCCCATCTGGCCCATCTATGTGTGAGTCCTGTATTGGTTAATAGTGGGATTAGGGCTGCATGGTCTGTGTATAATTGGAAGTGTCTAGTCTCTAGGTAGTGTCTGAAGTGTAGTACTCCATACACTACTCCCAGTAGTTCTCTCTCTGTGGTATTGTAATTTCTCTCATGTTTGGAGAGGGTTCTACCTGCAAAGGCTACTGGTCTGAGCACTCCTTCATTATCTCTCTGTGAGAGTACAGCTCCTAAACTCACATTGGAAGCATCAGTTGCCAAACTGAACTCTTTCTCATAGTTTGGATATCTGAGAAGAGCATTGGTACAGAGGGCATGCTTTAATGTTTTGAAAGCATTATCTGCCTCTTCTGTCCAGACAAATGCTTTGAGATGTGTCTGTAGATCATATAATGGTCTAGCAATTTGGGCATAACCTTTGATAAACTTTTTGAAGTATTGGCATAGGCCTGTGAAGGATCTGACATTTTTGACTGATTTTGGTGTTGGGAAGGTTTTGATTGATTCCACCTTTGTGGGAGATGGTTGCAGTCCCATGGGTGTCACTCTCATTCCCAAGAAGTCTATTCTGTCTATGAAGTATTCACATTTTGATTTCTTCAGTTTGAGTTTACCAACTCTTAGGCTGTTGAACACATCTTCCAGGTCATGGAAGTGTTGTTCGATTGATGGTGATAATACCAATATGTCATCTAGGTATGGTAGGGCACATTTGTACTTGAGTTTGTTCAGAATTAATGTGACTAGATGGCAGAATCCCGCCGGTGCCGTCGCTAAACCCATCGGCATCCTTTCATAGACATATTTTTTGTCATTTGCTATGAATGCGGTTTTATGCTGGTCCTCCTGTCTTATAGGAATTTGAAAAAATCCCTGTTGGGCATCTAGCTTACTGAATACTCTTGGTCTGAGTGACCCTATCATGTCTAGAGTGTCATCGGCCCGGGGTGTAGATAAGGCTTGATTTATCGTGTTCTGGTTCAAATAACGAAAATCTGTGACGAGCCTATGGCCTCCCGATGATTTTTGTACTAAAAAGGATCTGGAAGCCCAGGGGCCTTCAGCACATTCTCTCAGAATGCCCTGTTGTACTAGCCTTTCACACTCTTCCCCTATTGCGGCCTGTTTTTCTGGTGTTTGTCTATATGGTAGGAAATGACATGGCACTGCTTCAGGTTTTACATGTATTGAGTGGGTATACAGGTGTGTAGCACCAATGTCTCCATCTTTTCCTACAAATATATCATCATACTTGGTCAGCAGTGATCCTAATCTATCATGCTGATCTTTGGATGTGAGCACAGATTTTGGTGGAACATTCTCTTCAAATTCTGGCTCGAGGTCATGTGCCTCACTATGTATAGCAGCTATTTCAGAGAGTCTGATTGAGTTGGGTTCAGGGTCAGCATATGTGGACTCACAGTCTGAGTCTGTGTCACTGAATTGAGTTACATCCTCAGGCCGTATGGCTAATATGGATTGATCAGTGTGTGGGGTTGTGTCTGACACCTGTTGAGGTTTTTCTAAATCAGATTCCTTGACTTCCTGAAATAGAGCTATGATGGCACCCTTTTTGATTTTATGTGGGCGCCTGCTGGTGTTGAGTAACACTAGGGGATGTTTGTTATTTTCCCTGGGGGTTACTGCTGCCCTTTGAACTAGATATGGGGCATTGTTATTTCTTTGGAGGTTATCTACTACTCCAGTTTTGCCTTGCAGTGATTGAGTAGATGTGACTTTACCCAATACTGCAAGTTCAGAGAATGGAGGGATGGTAAAATCCCTCACTGCCCTAATGGGTTTGAGAATTTGTTCAGGATCAACATTAAATTCAATTTGAGATTTTGTAGTGCTTAAGAAATCTGTGCCGAGTACCACGGGCTGTGTGAGGTTGGGTATTACAGCGAATTGGTATTGGAATCTGACACCTTGGATTCTAAAGTTCAGCATAGCTGAATGTCTAACATGACACACCGATCCATCTGCCAAGTGGATGTTGATTTTAGATTTCCTCAGTTGGATATGGAATCTCTTTTGGAGATCCATGAGGAATGATTGTCTGACACAGGTGATAGTAGCACCTGTATCAACCAAACATTGTACATCTGAAACATCATATAGATTTGCATTGATACAGCCATTTTGAAGAAGTACAATAGAAAGCTTGGTACTCTCACCTGTATCCTTTGATGATGAATCTGGCGGGGTGATGTGTATCACTGATGGACGTCTCTGTCTGTTAGATGGTAGATTGGCACTAGCAATTGTCTCTGGTTGGATCCTTGTTAATCCTGATTGATTGTTTGTTTTTGGGGCATCACAGTGCACTGGCCCATCGGCACTGTGACATCCTAGTTTTCCTGGTTCTGTGGGGTGGTTGAGATGGTTGCCACCAGGAGCTTGGAGATTTGATCCATCACATGAGGTGGTATTTGGGGGTTACTTTGTTGGTTCCCCTGGTAACCTCTTGTGTCAGGTTTGTAATCCTCCTGGCGTGAGTTGGAACCCTGGTTATATTGACCAGAGTTGCTGTATTGACCGGAGTTATTGGATCTCTGGTTGTTGTAGGCACCATTGTTGTTGTAGGATCCACTGTTGTAGTTCCTATGTGGACTATGGCTTCTACTGTTGGATCCTTGATTGTAGGATCCAGAGTTGTTTGAACCCTGGCTGTTGTTGTAGGAACCATTGTTGTTGTAGGATCCAGAGTTATAGTTCCTATGTGGACTATGGCTCCTACTGTTGGATCCCTGATTATTATAGGATCTGCCATTACTTGGGGTTCTGTCTCTCCTATCACTGTATGAAGAGTCACCATTGTTGGAGTTGGAAGAGCTGTTGTCTTTCCTACTGTTGTGACCCCCCCGGTTGTTGTTGTTGCCCCCTCTACCTCTACCTCTATTGGATTGGTAGTTGGGGTCATAGTTATTTCCTCTATATCTACCGGTAGGGTCTCTTGATGTAACCTTAGCTTCCTGTTGCCTTACATGGGCACTAGACATTAGGTTAACATCTTCATCTGCACTAGTGCTGATTTCCTGGACCTTTTTCTTAGTAGGCTGTGGGTTAGACTCTGCATCCCTTACCTTCCTAGATCTTTCTTGGGTCTCAACCTCTAGGGCTAGGTCTAGGGCTTGGTCAAAAGAGTCTATTTTCTTGTTCTCAAGAGCTACAGAGATCCAGGGCCTCATGCCTTGGGTAAATGCCTTGCTTAGGATTTCATCGCTTTGGCGTTGGGCATTACACACTTTCCTGAGATGGCATGCATAGTCTAGGACAGGTTCATCTATCTTTTGTGCACGGAGTGCAGTCCTTGAGATGATATTGTCTCGAGTAGCAAAATACTCTTTTAATTTATTCACTACATTGGTCCATGTCAACATATCAGGTGTGGCACTTTCCCTAAAGGATTCAAACCAAGCTAGTGCTTGTCCTTCAAGGTACTTGGGTAAATATGTTACCATGGTGTCACTGTCTGTTACTTTGTACTTATCCTTCAGATATTCTGGGAATTTGTGGTCAATAAATAATGCTGTTGACATGAGTGGTGATGGGTGTGAAAAGGTTTTGGGTTTTGTTACCTCATGTAGCCTGATCTTTCTGTCGTCCTGTTGTTTTCTGTCTATGAGTTTGGTCATGTTGGACACCATGGAGATTATGATGTCATCCTTGGATCCAGAGGCAGATGGTGTGACAACAGGTGTGATGGCAGGTGTGGGAGGCTGTGGGGTCTGGGATGATACCATCTTCATGAGATCTGCTATCTGTTGTTGTTGTCTCTCTAGAGACTTCCGCTGATCTTCCATGGCCTTCTGTTGAGCATCTATTGCTGCATTCCTCTCTGCCAGTTGTTGGTTGAGGATCCTCTCCCTTTCCTCCTGCTGGGACTTGTTGGTCTCTAGGGCAGTAACTGCATCTTGGATGGCCTTCTCATAGGCCCTTATCTTCTCAGCTGTCTGATTAGGTTGGGGGCCTTCATCGGTGTCCATGATGGAGGGTGTGGGGGAGGTGTCTCTGGAGGAGTGGCTGTCAAAGGCTGGAGCTGGGGTGGAGGATCTAGATGAGGGTGTGGATCCACCCCCTGAGGCAGATCCTTCTTCCCCTGAGGTAGATAGTGTGAGTTGAGCGTCCTGTAGAGATCCCTGGGAAATGTTGGATCCCTGAGAACTGGTTGTACCCTGAGTAGACAGGGTGGGTGGTGTGGGGTCTACTGAGTGTGGGTCTGTTGTATTGGAGGCTGGTTTGCCTCCTGTGGGCCTCCTAGATCTAGGTGGGAGGGAGACCTCTTCAACAGGCCCCTGACTACGTAAGGTCTTTGTGTGTTGTTCTGCCAGCTTGACTGATAAGGCCTTGATGTGTGTGGTGGACCTCACTGACGTGTGGGAGACCTCACTGACGTGTGGGAGACCTCACTGACGTGTGGGAGACCTCACTGACGTGTGGGAGACCTCTCTGATGTGTGGGAGACCTCTCTGACGTGTGGGAGACCTCACTGACGTGTGGGAGACCTCACTGACGTGTGGGAGACCTCACTGACGTGTGGGAGACCTCACTGACGTGTGGGAGACCTCACTGACGTTTGGGAGACCTCACTGACGTTTGGGAGATCTTACTGTTGTGTGAGAGATCTCATTGATGTGTGGGAGATCTCATTGATGTGTGTGGGATCTCACTGATGTGTGGGAGATCTCATTGATGTGTGGGAGATCTCACTGGTATGTGGGAGATCTCACTGGTATGTGGGAGATCTCACTGGTATGTGGGAGATCTCACTGGTATGTGGGAGCTCTCACTGGTGACCTTGGTGGGCATGGTGTCAAGGTCAAGGTCACTGGGTGGGTGGAGTGGGTTTTACTGTGTGTATGATTGTTCTTAGTTGTGTTACCAGCTTTAATTTTTATGAGCCTGTGAGAGATGGGATCTTAGTAGGATGTTCTCCACCACTTTGTCATACTAGTTATTGGCATGATCAAGTTGTCATATGAGAAATATCATAAGACTAGTGGTATATAGTGTAATTATCTCAAGGCTCTTATAAATAGTGTTATTTCCAGTTATCACTGGTTTATTCAGCTTTAGGCAACATGTAAGAAATATCAATCATACAGTAGTTAGTATGTAGGTAATTTGTACATACAGTAAACATACAGTAATTTATAAAGTACAATGTTCAGTTCCACTCCACCTGTGAGGTAATAATAATACAATGTCCAGCATAGTTCTAGGTGGGTTCCCACACCTAGCTCCTGGCCTGCTGCTTTAGAGGAATAATGTAATAATGAATAACTTTACCCTCTGGTGGATGTCTTGAGGAAGATAGCCTCTGGCCACTAATGATGGAAACCAATGCCTGTCTAGCATAGTTTCACCATAGTGCAGTGGTATAGCAGGTAGCAGATGACTGGAGATGTTACCTCTGGAGTGGTTCTTGGTGTTCTGACTTCCTGGAGGTGCAGACAGGCTATTTGTAGCAAATCTTGGAAAAGCACCTCCAGACTGACTGGAGCCAGTAGCATCTGCCTAACTCTACAATTGTTTGAGGGGAGTCTTTCATGTGTCACAGGGGGACAAAGGACCCCCATGGACGCCGCTGTGTCCCCCTTTGTCTTGGTCGGTTCTGCATCTTCAGACCCTCATAACTCGGTCGTTTATGCGTTTATAACCGCCATTTTGCGCATGCGCGGAGTTGAATATGCCAAGTTTATAATGCCCGCTGGATAGGCACGTAACTCGCGCCGGTTTGTCTGTAGTGCACTCGGAGCTCCATTCAGTCTCCATGGCATAACTTCCTTAATAATGGGAGTTCCGCCTTGATCTTGGGCTCATTTTGACCGTCTAATTATGGGCTTTCCATAAATGCTTTGATATTTGACCTAGCTTGCTCAGGAGCGACGCTAGAGCGACCGGACGGTTATGGCGTCGTGCTTATGTAACCCATTGTTCAGTTATTAGAGTGCTCAGACACTCATGACGGCGTCAGCGGTGCTCAGGCACCCGTGACGGCCGGTTGCATTCACTTACAACTTATTAGTTTGTGCACTGAACCATGAGGTCGCACACTGAGACCCTCATTTTTATTATATTGTGCAGTGAACCATTAGGTCGGAGCCTTTGATGTCAGAAAACTCTGTCTAACTGACTTGGTTTGGTGTGCAGTGGGGCATGAACGCTCTTGTACAAAGTTTGAGCGCTCTTATAGCTCTTAGAACCAACCTATGTATTAATTTCATAGATATTCTTTGATTAATACAATAATATGTTAGAATTTATGGAATAATAAAATGGTATATGATAACTGACTAGCAGGATTTCTCTATGAAGTAGAGGGGAGGCCAGTACACAAACAGGGGACTTCTTCTGAGAGGGAGGGTGATGCAGAGGCAGAGGACTTCTCAACAGCACATGGGGGCTAGGTGTGAACCCATCTAGTCAGGTGAATACCCCACCAGGCCAAGTGACTAAGAGGGCATCTCTGACTAAAAGGACCAGATTTTGCTTTTTAAAACTCATGATCCTTTGCTGACCAAGGATATTCCATAACTAAAGATATTAAATTTTTTTCAACGGAAGTAGTCATTTATCTAATTTCGTAATATTGACCTTTGACCTTAAAATGACCTTGACCTTAGACAAGGTCACCATATGCAAGGTCTTTTGGTGAGCTTAGACCCATTCTTTATCTCAAATTTCTAGTCTTGATATATCATGAGATGTGTCAATTTTACTCCAATCTTATAACATTGACCTTAGAATGACCTTGACCTTGGGCAAGGTCACCACATGCCTGTTCACACTAATCACTGAAAAAGCCTTCAACTATGTTTTATATCAAGTTTCTAGCTTTAGTTTTT